>VXBL01009151.1:49334-81132 GCA_013400195.1 Aramus guarauna | reverse complement strand
GAGGAGGTTTGAAGCCGGGAGTGAAGTTGAGCCCAGGAAGATGGTAGGGGTGGGGGGAGGCGTTTTAAGATTTGATTTTATTTCTCATTCCTCTACTCTGTTCTGTTTGGGAATAAATTAGATGAACTTCCTCTAAGTTCAGTCTGTTTTGCTTGTGACGCTAACTAGTGAGTGATCTGTCCCTGTCCTTATTTCGACCCACAAAGCTTCTTGTTATACTTTTTCTCCCCTGTCTGGTGAACAAGGGGAGTGATAGAGCGGCTCTGGTGGGCATCTGGCCCCCAGCCAGAGTCAACTCAGCACATTATGTTATTGTGTCTTGAAAATATACAATTCTGCCTCCTTTTTCTTCTTACATTGTATTATATAAAACCTGAATTAAATCTTAGAAGTTTAAATTATTAATAAAACAGAGATATAAAATCACACAGAACATTTTTCCTTCAACAGATAAAATTAAATAGAAAATAAGCACATATAAGTTGATCTGATTCACAGAGGCACTATTGCGAATATTTGGGCCATCTTTCTAATGCTTTAACAAATACAGTGATTTATTTACTGATCCAAGTTCTATCTGAAAAATCTTCATTTATGATACATTGTATCAAATGCTTGCTGGATAGATCAGCTATTGCAGGTATGTTTGTGATGGGCATATGTAATAAAGATAACTGGTTCGGTTCAGATATACATTCTGATTCTACACTACCTCAAAACCTAAAGGAGATTTTTGTACTTGATTATTCAAGCTGCGTTGCAGTGCTGACCTTGAACTCTGCACTAAAGCCAAGGCCAGACTGACCCTGTATGCATGTATGAAATATGTATATACTCTTCCACAATAAGAAATAGAAACAGCAGTCGAAAACCTTTGTTTCAAAGCCATACTCTAGACAGGCCTATTATTAGGTTTTTAGACATAAACCTCAGACTTGTAAAGTATTTTAACTTCCACTGTATGTTCATGTAATGCATACATGAATATAAATTTGTATTTCTATATCGATTACAAAAAAAAAGAGGGTCTTTATATTGTTCCCAGCACATTTACTGAGAAATTTGCTCTGAATAAAACTACACCCAGAAGAGGAAGGCAGTATTTTGCAGACATAAGCAGAGCATTCCATTGGCTAGAAGTGCACACTAGCATTTTATACATGCTTTCTCAGGGTAAAGACTAGAAAATTTTAAGAAATTCTGAATGATCAGAACTTCCTATATATGCAAAACCAGGCAATGTTATCCAGTTTATTTTTATAGAGAAACAGAGGCAAGGAGTTTGATTCCTGAAAAAAACCAAACCAAATCAACCAACACAAAAACCCACCCCACACCCAACCCTTATTTTTGGCCTATTTTTATATCTTGTGCCCTGGAGGCCCACCATGCTTCTTTTTAAAACAACACAGGGATAGATCTTCCTGTAAGAAAAATGCATTTGACATACTTCTTTTATTGTCAAATTAAAACAAGTAAGGGTAACATGCCATTCCAAGAGAAAAAATTCAACTGATTGCAGCATTTTGAGGTGGCTTTCCAGTTACTGTAATGGGGTATTTTTCAGTGCCGTGGGATCAAAGGTTCAGATGTTTTAATTTGGGGGAGGGGTAATATCCCTGATGAATCTTTCAAAATGCAGCCTATGAAGCACAGTTAGCATGCTTAAACAATCAGTATTTTAAAAATACATAGGCTGCACTGTCTAACAGATGGAATTTTCCATGTTCTATTATCCATTCCTTTGGAAGCAGTAAGCAAGTCTTCTGCCTTTCCCTTGGGTTTCATGATTTCTTATGTAAAATTCATGCTAATTTCTCATTAGACTTTTCCCCCAAATAAAATTTATCAAGCCATTTATCCCCAGTCTCTAACCTTTTGTCAACATAGGCCTGGAAGGGATAATCTGAGACTGAGTTCAGGCTTCTCTGCAGAAAACCTTACCACATAAGTCTATTCATATATTCCATTTTGAAATTTGTTGGGCTTTTCTACCCACAACTCCTGTTGCAGGCAGTTCCAGAACCTCAATTTTCTGACACTTAGAAACATCCTGACTTCCTTCTTAATTTCATTCATGCTCTGTTTATATCCATCTGTTTCTGGGCCAGCATTTTCCTATGTCTTAAAATAGCTCTTCGCTTCACCAGGGTGCTAACCTGGATGTAATCTATGCACAGACAGTAATTAGATGCCACTCAGCCTTTCTTCCATTAAGCAATTTTCAAATTTTGTAAGATTGGTTGCTCAGTCCACTGAATTTTTCGCACTTTTTTCAGTTCACATTCTGAACTAGAATTGTACACAGTATTCCAGACGCAGTGGTACTCTACAGAATAGACTACTCATTCTCTACCGAAAATATTCTACAGCCCTCTATTTATCATTTAGTTGGCTAAATCATACTAGTGGCTCATAATGACCATGATCAATTACTACACTTGGGCATTTCCAATCTATTGCTTCCTCTGGATCCCTTTGTTATACCAGAAAATCTTGTTATTAATCCCTAAGGACACGGCCTTGTATTTTGTATTAAATTTAACTTTACTTCAATTACTCCAGGCTGCTAGGTCACCCATTTTCTAGGAATGAAATTCTTGATATGGCTCGTTGTAAGCAAGGCCTCTCAGTTTTTGCCATCAGTAAGTTTAATTAGCATGCTCTTATTTTTGTGCCATTGCCTTTATTAAATAAGATTGGGGCAAATGCTGGTATAAGGAGCCCTACTTGAAATCCCTCTCTGGTCTCATAGTGCCTTTTCCACAGACCTATTGTCATCCCGCTTTTAGCCAGTTCTTTATATAACTTACATTTCTTGTGCTATTTTCCATTTCAACTAATAATCTCACAAGCATTACATTGTCAAGTGCTTTACTGAGATAAAAATCAATTGGATCTACCAGGTTTCCATCCATAAAAATGCTGCTGCCATTAAAGTACACTCATGATCCACCTTTAGTAAACTTGGACTGCGTGTTATCCCATCTCCCATTTATATTCATCATGTTCATTATTTCCAAAATTTGTGTTAAAGCCTTGTGTGTTATTGCAGACTAACAGAATAATCGCAAATTTATTAAATGTTTATAAAAATAAAAGTGAAGCTTGCTATATAACACACCACAGTACAACAGATGGATTAAAATCTCTACCACAAGCCATAAAACTTCATGCCCTAGTTCTTTCATTAGTCAATAACGCTTCCCCATTTGAGCAAGTTGAGCTCTCCCAGTTTAGCTTCCATGCCGTGGTTCTTTTCATGTTGTGTATATTCTCTTCTAACAGCACGCTTAGCTTTGACTTTCCTTTCTACATCTTTGTCTGTTCTGAAAGCTGCAAAAATTACTCATTATGCTGGGGAATGTGGCTAGATTATATATAAGCTCTGTGCTTTAGGGCTCCTCCTTCTTTTTGTGCTACTTGCAACGTGCTACCTACATCGCTAAATAGTCTTCTGCTTTTTGTTTTACTCTTTTGCAAGATCTAGCTCTGGGTTAGGTTTAGCAAATCTTCCTTGATTCCTGCACCTCCAAGTCTCCAAGTCATAGCTTTCTTCATTCATTCACTTCCCTTCTCCATTCCATACAGACCTTTTCCTTGTTTTTACTCTGTCTGCTGAGGTGGTTACTTATCCAGCTTCCATACTTGGAATGTAAATTCCAGACAGTTTTTGCATCTCTCAGTTAGATAAATTCCAGATCTCCGTCATGTTTAAGCCTCTGATTTATTTAGTCCAGTCAAATACCTCAATTACTATGTCTAATCTACCAAGATTTGTTCTTAAAGTATTTAAAAAAAAAAAAAAAAGCCCTCCAAAACTTTAATTTTTGAAACAGCTTTGCTTATTCTTCCATTTAATTTGGATTTTTCAACCAGGTGGGGATAGAGAGGGGACCACTCTTTTAACATTAAAAGCAACTAGCTCTCTCCACATCATTACTACCTACCTAAAATTAATCTAAAATAGCATTAGTTTGTGCCCAGTAAAAAAATGCTTTGGTTGTCATTTGCACAAACACTGGGCTGTACTGGTATTCGTAACTCATGTTTTCCACTGTACATCTGCATTTTCAAATCTCTCTTCAACCTCGTCAGAAATCTCCCTCATCCCCTTGTTTCACCAACAACTGAGCTGTGATGTTTGCAGGAGAGTTTCCTTTCTCCAGTCTCCATTTGTGCTGCAAAATCCCATTAATTTAGCACAAAGTTCCCTCCAGAGTCTTCTAGAAAATTTCACTTTGTAAATAACATCACATAGGTATCCATTATTGGTATTGAAAAGTTTTATTACCAGGCAATTTGGATAATGCTTGAGTCGTATGCAATGTCACCTCCCTGACAGAATGCTGATGGCTGTCACTAGACAACCGATATGACAGGCATTGAAACTAGTTGATAAATACACAGTAAAAAAACCCCCAAAAATGACAACGTAATGAACTGGAATCCTGATGTCCTGAGCTATTACACTGTTCTCTCAGCACAGTGAGGATTATTATGCCTATAAAAACACCAACCTAACATACCTAAATTATGGATGGCGTCACTAAGTCACAATAATATATAAACTGGGACTAATCAACTATATATTTATTAAAATGAAATCCTCTATCTTATTAGCAGTGAAAGTCCTTTTATACAAACTGCAATTATTCTGCTGAAGTGCTGTTACTTTCGACCTGAAGAGCAGCAATATGCTGCAAAACCTTGAGAAGAGGAGAATGCATAGGCAAGTACACTTGGTAAGCACTATAATAGCTTAAGGAAATTTAATTTTCATGTAGAGAAGAATGGACATTCATTTTATTTTTATGATCCTTCCTCAAAGGTACAACTGTGCTTTTTCCATGCACTTCTTTTTCACCTTACCTGTCCTTCAGTGTTTTCCTACACCCATTAAATTGCATAAAAGCAGTTCTTTTGCCTCAGAAGGCTGGAAAAAAACAGCTGTACATGCATTACGTGTATTAGGAGGAAAAGTAAGGGTGATGATGATTCAAACCTAGTTCTTAGTGCAATAAAATAGCTAAGCCAGAATAATTTGGATGTCCATCAGAGTGAAAATATATCTATATATGTGTATATATGAGTCTGTGCATGTGTATACAATTTTATATTTCATAGCTTATTTTATATATATATACAAGAGTGGAGCAGTTTGAAATTTACAAATTTCCAAGAAAATTGAATATGTCAAAAATCTGCTACTCAGCCTGTACCACAAACATAAATATGCACAACATCAAAATGTTTGCAACAATCTTCTTTCCCATGTAAGCAGGAGGCTGGACTAGAAGACCTAAAGGCTCTTCCAAGCTGACCCATGCTATGATTCTATATTAATTCTCCCTCCCTCTAGAATTCTCTCTCACACAACCACTATTCCGCATCCAGACAGGCAAAAACCCAGATGATAACCATGTGCCAAATAGCTTGCAGCCTAGATCTGTCCCTGATATATACATATTTACTTTTTGGTACCCAAACTCAGGATGATCACCACCATGCATGACCATTTGCTCACAAATGGCCAGTCAGATATTGTTTATTTTTCTACTTACTCAACATTGTACAACACTCATTTATCTCACTGTCCATCCCAAACACTCTTTCCCCCCTTAATAAATGTTACTTTCTTCTTTAATTCCCCTCAGATTCTTCATCACTTTCTCTTAGATCATCAATTTTGTTCAAAGCTGTTGGTCTTTCATAAACCCTAAGCCTATTTGCACAACTGCAGCCATTATCTGAAATACTCTCTACCCATCTGGCTAGAAGTAAGTCCTTTTTGGCCAGAGGACTTCTTATCTATTTTTATGACTTGACTCTTGGCAGCACATGAAATCCATCCTCAGAAGTACAAGCTTGGACATATCACTGGGATGGAACTGAGGCATTACTAAGACAAACGAACAATAGCCTCCACCTCAGTTCAGGCTAGACCTCAACAGTTTGCAAAAGAAGCATTATGTGTAGTGCAGATGGGTGAGGGAATGTGATAAATATATGGAATGTGAAAGATTATCTTCTCCTTTTTCACTCATATCTATCAGTGTGCCTGTGATTACACTCTGCTTCCCAAATACTGTGCACATCTCTGCAAAACAGCAACGTGGGAGGTAGCCATAGTGGCCTTGAGAGATAAGACATCTCTAATTACCTAATCATTCTTGAGAGGTCAAGCAGTGGAAACCAAAGCCCAAAGCCAACAAAAAAAGTCTTCCAAGGCTTGTAATGAGTGACTCCATGAGTGAAGAAGTCCCAGAAGATTGATTTCTATAACCAGTGTTGTTTGCTTTAAAAAAAATATTTTATGTTATGATTGAAGTCATGTGGAATATTCTTCCTCAAATTTGTCTCAGTCAGTGTGCCAATATATTGACCATACATAAGTCAATACAACAAGTGTTCTGCTGAGCCCTCTCTAATAAGACAGTCTCAGTCACCTTTTTGAGGTAACTGGAGTGGTTGTAGCATAGATTAAAACACTATAGATCTTTCCTATTCAATTCATTGTGCTGGTGACATTGTATTTAAAATTTAGGATACAAAGTGGTGTAGCCAACCTAATGCATTTCTTATTCGCTTAAGTGGAAAAGGAGTGCAAACAAAAAGCTCCATTTCTCATTTACAGGTCATACTAACAAACAAAATATAGAAACAATCTTTCTTCTGTAAAATGTAATCCCACATATAGCGTGATCTGCTGTAGTTTTTCCTCAGCACATCATAGCTCACAGGCAGCACATTCCCTGTAAGGCTCTCTGACATTGCTTAAGGCTTTAGAAAACTGCTGTAACTATGGTCCAAGTTGATACAAAACATAATAAGTGTTTCCCCTAGAATATTAATTGCTCATGGAAAACAATACTTAGATAACAAAGCTTAGGCACACAGTCCATCAGTCTTGCATTGTTGATATTCCCATTTCCCAAAGAAGTATTTCCAACCTTCCACCACTGCCAGGTTGCGGATTGGATTCTTTTCCACTGTCTATCGTTAGAGGAATCAGGAATTTGCAGAGATAAAAAAATAACCTTATCTACCAGTCCAAACCACACTACCAATTAGCCAGAAGCTGGAGAGTTTCTGAGAGATAAAATATCTGACAAGGTAAGCTCAAAGTAAAAATTAGGCATGTCTGATCTGCAGCACAAGTCCAGAGACAGATCTGTATAGGACCACTGCAGATACCTCTCAACATGTTTTGTTGCTGATCTTCTGAATACAGAGTCCTTCCATTACACTAAAAGGAAAGCAATGGCATTTACTACTCATCTAAACATATCTTAACATCTGCTAAGCCATCTGATAGATTATTGATAAGATATAGGTTCCAGTTGTTCTTCTAACAAATGGAGCCATAGCTCCTCTTCCACGAAATGAACGTGAGCTTCTCTACACCTCCATTCAAACAGATGAATTCCTCACATGCACCTGACGGATCTTGTTTTCATAGGTTATCTTGCTTCTGACTGTAGATTTGAAGAAAAATAGTTAATTTTGCTATCTGAGATCTTGTGAGAGGGCAGGTTAAAATAGAAAAAGAAGGAAACATTAACCTTTATCCTATAATAGGTTAAACACCTCTGGAAACCTATGAGGTTTTATCCCAAAACTTTACAGGACCAAGGTTGCTTGTGATTTAAAATACTAGACTGGAAAAATAATTTAAAAGCTCCATTTAGTACTGCCTCCTTTCCTCTTCAAACAAGTGAAAAGCGTTCCTTTATTGAGGGAACAGTATTGGGAAAATTGCCCAATAAAATCTCAGTACCTCAAGTGTATTATTCCTCTTTATCAAAAGCCACCAGAGAAAGAATTGTGAGGAGCATGTAGAACTAGGAATAAAGTCTTTGTCCAGAGCAACATGAGATCATGTGAAAAATAATTACAAGACAGAAAAGGGTAGAAGAGTGAGAAAAAAGTAAAAATCTACTGAATTAGTGTAATTTACTATTATTTGTCAAAAATTTCTGTACGAGTGGAAGAATATCATTTAAATATGGAAACCCTCTAACATGCTTCAGTGACAGTTTATTATTCCATACACTTTAATAAACAGCCTTAGACCATTAATTTCTGTCTACTCTTTCCATTATTATCCATATTAGATATGAGCTGTTCTTTGTATAATTTGGCCTAGCAATTACATTAGGTTATTATTCCAAACTAGAAATCATATATATATATATATATAAAATACAGAAAATCCATATAGAAGTAAATAGAAATGCAGCTAACAGAGATACGTACCGGACCATATTTATGCAATTTATTAATGACTAAGAAGTTATTATTAGTGTTCATCAATATATTCAGAACAACTTCATTAATCTTTAAAGTATAGCCAACCATGGTAGACAGTCTTGTACTGGAAGCAGTAAAACACTGCAGCAGTATTTCCTAGGAATCGTAACCATTGATTCCTGATACTTAGGACTGTCCAAAGTCCTAAAATCCAAATAAAACTGAAATGGTATTCAACCACTTTCACTACCAAAAGGGTGCCAGTGAATTTTAGAATGAAGTACTTCTTTTGAGCTAAAAGCAAGCACACCATATGCTTACATCAAAAACTTCTGGCACCTACACACTGAAAGGGGAAGCTGCACTCCACCCCAAACTACGTTACAGCCTTTGGCAGAGGCATACAGTAGCCTTGTATGAACCATGGAATCTCTAAACACTGTCAAAGCAGCTTTCATTTAGGAAGAGCTGCATAAAGCAGGCTTTGCTAGGTTCGTCCAAGTTCATTTATAGAACACCGTACCTTGGGTTTGTGAGTTGGCATCCCAAATTTGTTAGCAAACAAATCAGTAACAGTATACTGGAAAGGAAAAAAACCTGAAATGTTGATGTGACAGAAGTGCTTGAACAGCCATAATCATTAATAGAGGCCCTGTACCAAAGTACCACTACAGAAATATGTACTCTGAAGACATGAAGTCTAGAAAGCATCCTATTTTTAAAATGCTAAGGTCAGGGCTTTTCTTTGGCTGCTAGAAGTAATTACTTTTTATTGCTATTCAGTAAATAACTATTTGAGAAAGGTAAATTAATAGGACTAGCAGTTGCAGACAAGCCTGGAGATAAGCACATTCAGATAATTAGCACAATATGTTCAATGAGTTGTCAGGAACATAGATAAGTTGAGGAGGGGTGGAAGGAGAGACTAAAGAGGAAAGGGAGGGAGGCAAGCAATAAGAAAGGCTAGAGTTAGAAAACGAGAGCTGCTGAATGCCATTTGTAAATTAATAACTGTAGCCAAACACTTTCCTGGTAATAGAATCTGATCTTCTCAAATCAGGAGAAATACAGTATTTTCAGGTGATCTCTGTTGTTCAGGGATCTCTTTCCCTGGGGTTGCCAGCTGTGTTTAGATAGCCAGATTGGGTAGGAGATTTCTCTAGCGGCAGTTTCTTCCCTGTTGAGGAAACAGCTCGACAGCCATCAGTTCCTTTACTTGTCAAGGGATTTTTTTTTGCTCCTTGGCAAAGTGCCTGCTCTGTATTTATTCCCTTTGTTTGGATTTCTTTTCCTTTCCAATGACATCTTCTGCACACAAGGATTCTCACCCTCTCAAGGAAAACCACGGTTAGACCTGTCGTATGCCACTCCTAGAAGTGACTTCTGAAGCCTGATGATCATCTGTCTCCCGCCAACCCGTACCATTTTCCTTCCCCACAAGTGGAGCAAGAGGCAGCAGCAAGGACAAGCAGGGATTTATTTCTCTGCAATTCCTAGCCCTGTGACACCATGCCTGTGGGGCAGAGAGCTCCCTGTGGCCACTTTATCTGTAGCTTGTTCCTCATGAAAGTCGCTGACAAAGATGACTGGGAAACCTGAGGCTCTATTGTTTTTCATTCCCAACAAGCCATGAAGTGCACCGTGGTTCACGCCTCGGTGAAGCCATCTAGTTTTTCACAGAGTACTGT
This sequence comes from Aramus guarauna, assembly GCA_013400195.1. Taxonomy (NCBI): domain Eukaryota; kingdom Metazoa; phylum Chordata; class Aves; order Gruiformes; family Aramidae; genus Aramus; species Aramus guarauna. The sequence continues at coordinate 71,191 of VXBL01009151.1, read as the reverse complement.
GACTGTGTGTGGTTTGTAATTGTGCAACCCTGCAGTTTTCTAAGTGGTGGTTCAGTACTAAAACAAAGAGAATACTGTTTTCATGTGCTAAAATGAAATAATTCTATTTATTAATGCCATTCCTAAATTATTTTATTTGCAGGGGGGAAAAAGCCTTCCCTCAAATCTCCAGCTACCTACCACCATTTTTCATTTTTTAATAGTTCATCTTCTCAGAGCAAAGATGTTTAGTGATCTTGGAAGCACTGTTTTATTTGAGATTACTCCTAATTTACAATGGTACACCTATTAAAATTAGTGGAATTACAGGAGTATAGCTGCCCTGTGGCTACTGTTTCACAATAGAAAATGGCAATAGTAGCTTAAAGCCTTCTAATACCCCCTCTGCTCCTCCGCTGTGCCAATACAATTGTTTGTAGAGCTTCTTAAATAAGGGTCATTGAAAGGTTGTGAGCACTAAGTCAAGGATTGGATAAAAAAAAATAAAAAATTACTGATCTTGAATAGTTGTGGTAGCACAACTGAATGGGTGGCATGCCACAGACACAAGAGGGAACAAAAAAGGGAAGCGGGAATACCTCAAGCTGATACTGCTGCTTGGACAGCAGTAAAATAACAGCCTCTGCAAGATCAACAGCGAGAGCAGGCTTGTAACACCCAGGGAGCCAATTCTCAATTTTCTATTAGATTATCTTAGTTGCAGATTATCTGTGTCACAAATGTAAAACCACCTTGCATCCGGTGTAATTACCTGAGGCCCACCACTGTACAAATGCCTCTTGCAAGACTGCACCTGGGCTGGAAACAATACATGCACCTTCACGCAGAGACAGAGTTCATAAATTCTGTCGAACCGAAGTTGCCTCTGTGAAGAAACAGCTGAGGCTTCTTCCCACCATGTTCCCAGAACCAGGAGTGACAGGCAGCGTGCTGCAGTTACACCTCACCAATCCTCTCAGAAACAGCTCAAACCCAGCTGGGCTTCAGGCCAACTGCAGCCGACTTCATGCGGAGACAGCTGAAATGATCCCCAGCACGCGGGGTTCTGGGAGGCCTTTTAGGTCAGGTGAATACGATACACATGCACGGATCCAGTTTGGATATCTGACCCAACAAACTCTCCTGCAGGGATCCAAGGAGATAGCACTGAAACATCAGCAGCAAGAAGCCTGGCCAGTTTCTGGAGGAAAGTATGGGAGCAGAATGAAAAGGCCAAAATGTCATAGGTGACACCACCAGTGAGGCATTTACACTATAAAGTATTACTTGCAAAAGAAAACAGGAAACATTACAATTAGGAGCAGGACGTTGAGAAGCATTCTGTCTTTGGCTCAGCTCCAGCCCGACTGAGCTGGATGACACAGAGGATCCAGCTGAAGTTATAAGGTGACTATTTCTCAGTTGTCTGTTACAGGGCGAACACAAAGCTTACAAGCACAGTAATTTCCTATGAACAAACAACAATCACCCTTCAGTGTGGAAGCACAATTTAGCACTAGATAGTAGCTTTGCAGCTGATTATTCTGTGTTATTTATATTGCACCATAAATGGTGTGTTTTGTCTGCCCCGTATAAGCAGTACCAACGAAGCCAAACAGGCTGTTGGCCTGTTGCTATGTTGCAATCTCGTGTGACATTATATTCTCCAGTAATGCCAATTCTTATTGGCCCAAAGAGTCAGACAGATTTCCACATCTTTAAGGTTGTTTCCATTAGGAAAAGAAATTGATGAAATTTTATATCGTCCCCTTTATTTCGGAAGAATAGGCATAACATCCTGATTCATGGAGCACAAAGAAATTCAGATGAGTGGGAGCAATTTATTTACCTGTAGTTCCCAGGCTCTCTGAAGGCAGCTGTATTCTAAAAAACTTCCTTCCAGCATTTCTGATGCCACACAGAGAGAATTACAGCAGCTTCCAGATCACTTCCTCCACTCTGAAATTATTTCTAAATCCTCAGAAAACCAGCTGGATCGTTTGACCCTCCTGTTGCCTGCACCTGCATGCGACCCAGCATGAGTACAACATTTTCTACTGCCCATTATCTAAATCAAAGCAAATTTGAATTGTTTCTTGTGGTTTCTGAACGGAAAGTGTCTCTCATGGCCACTACTTTGAAGAAAATGGTTGAACTGTCCAACACCCAACACAGTAGCACGCTCTTCAGACTTCATTTTTTTGTATTGTCAAACAAATCCCTTTGGAATTGCACGGAATCTCTTAGCTTAGCCAGATATCACAGGCAATCCCATGTGGCCATCCACTGAAGCCAAGAGAATTACTGCAGGGCTGGATTTGGCAGTACAGCATTTTGAACTGAGTTCCCTTAAGCAAGAAATCAGCACAAATGTACAAATCTGGCTGCGTTTGAAGGTTCTGTTTTGCAGCCATCTGTGCAGGCTTTTATTGTTAAACAGGAGTAAAACAAATCCTGGACTAAATGATACTCATTTATATATGCATTTAGGTTAAAAAAATACACATAATTAGGAAAGCTGGAAATAACTAGAAAAAGCTGTTTTGAATTATTAGGAAACCCAGAAAATATTGTGTTTGAGTAAAACACTAAGCATCCAGCTTAAGACATGTTGACACTGCAAATTAACATCAGAATCCCAATCTCATTTCTTAAGCTAAAAGATACAGTCAGCCGAAGGCAGTTTACTGTGTGCTGATTTCTCAGACAAAACATGAGAGCTGAAATGTTGCCTCCTTGGTAATGGTACATAAAATCTTGTATCATTTTTGTAGAAGAAGTAATGTACTTGATTACTGTTTGCCAAATCAATGAGTAATTACATGGTGAAACATATTGCTACAGAAACCCACTGAGGTCAAGAACTGAGTAAATTCTAAAAATGTACATGAATAACAAACTACCCAGAGCTGCACTTGTTCACAATAATTCTGTTATGCTTCAAATTTAAGAAAATCTCTTACTGTCACAGTTTAGAAAACAATCTTTTATAGGGACAGACTGTCTCCTGTTACCAGCAGTGCGTACTTGGTTCAAGGACCTGATTTGGCCATAGCTGTAGAAAGATACTGACCCAGTGAATCTCAAGTCTGGTCCAGAATAATATTTTCTATGTATTGACCTCTGAGCTTCCTGTGACACTCCTGCTGTTTGGGAGCTGAAGCAAGCAGGGCGGATGCCAATTTCAGGGGTTTTTTTTGCCATTTTGCTTTATCAGTAACAACCATTTTAAGGATAAATAAATAGGTGCATAAATAATGACACCAGTTTATAGTTTTTTTCTTAACATACCAACTCACTATGTTTTAATTTATGCAGTCAGAGTTTTTAATGCAGCTTTGCACAAAAACTTGATCCACATTTTGCTTTCACTCCTATTTGGGACCAGCTTCTGATCAGTTTAAGCAGAGGAACACAGTGAGGGTTAAGCACTGAAGTGCTCCCAGATTCAGACAAGATGAATATTTCTGTTAATTAACAACATCATTTTTGCTTTTTTTACATTCTTTAAATTGCCAGGTATGACACTAGTGGCAGATACATACTCACCTGAGCTGTGGAGCAATCACCACTGCAAAAGTAGTACCAGGCAGTCCCTAACCATTCACACTGCAGTGTCCCTGTGTCCAGTATGCTCTGGCAAGCTCTGAAACAAGTGTAACCCAGGGGTAAGCTTCTCGACACCTGGAGTTGTGCATGATCAGCAACTCAGACCAACCAGCTGATGTCCAGCGACTTGCTGATGTCCAGACCAGCAGCTCTTGCCTCTCTACCGTCATTGCCCCTGCTGTAGGAGCCCAGCCAGAGCCACCTTTTCCAAGACTCTGGGCACAAGACAAGGTAGGAAATGTGTCATGGATGGGGTGGAGGTGGATGAAGTAATGGAGCTGGCCTTTTTTTGTGGACATGAGGGAGGCAAGTTAAAATTTGGGACTTCAATATGTGATGCAGGGACACAGGTACAGAAGTGCCGTAAGAGGTCAGGTGTGGAAGCATGTATCTTCCTACACATCCATGCAGACCAGTCTGGGGACAGAAGTTTGATGCTACCAGTTGCATCAAAGGCTTGCTCCTGTGCAATGGATTAAGCCTGGGAACCCCTGCTCTCTATCAGTCTGTCTTGTTGTCATGGAATCTATGCTAGGATGGATAGCAAACAAGTTAAAATTTACACCAGGAAGTTAATCACATGTTGTGACCGATCAACACACCCCCACAATAGAAGAAGGGTCAGAGCAATAAACTCCTGCCATAAAACCCGTGACAGAATTAGTCAAACAATCAGAGCAACGGGGTACTATAGAAAAACTCACTCACCATGTAACAGCGCAGTATGGCCTTTTAAGAAACTAGACAGGATATGGCACATGACTATTGACTACACGGATTTAAATAAAGCAACTAGCCCTTTAACAGCCCCTGTTCCCAGCACAGTAGATACGAACATGATCTTCTCCCACATGTGGGTGGGAGTGTTAGCTACAAAAGGTATGGTCTTTATGATCCCGATACAAAAGCAAGACAAAGCACAGTTTGCATTTACTTGGGGTGGAAGACAATACACCTTTTATCGCCTACCCCAAGTTTTTAAACATGGCCCCACCATTGCCCATGCCATGTTACCTGAAGCAGTCATCCTCCCACCTGAAGTAATGATTTTGCAATATACAGATGATACTCTAATTGGAGGACGCAATGAGGAAACGGTTCACCAGAGTGTGAATGCTATTGTCCAGTATTTACAAGAATTAAATATTAGTGTTCCTGACTTGAAACGGCAAGGACCAAGAAGTTAGTTGTTAGGTACATCATGGACAGGAGGACAGAAAACTGTTCCAGAATCTGTATTGGCAGAGATACAAAGTATTCAAGCACCTTCTGATAAAAAGGCGTTACAAGCTTTATTAGAAACTTTTGGGCTTTGGAGGTCATGCATCCCTGGATTCAGTATTTTAGGGGCATCTCTAGAATTTGCTGAAGAAAAATGCAATATGGAATTGGGAACAAAATCATCATGAAACATTAAATGTGTTAAATGATGAGATTTTACTCACCAATCTATGGGACCTATTACCCCTACACACCCAAGTACACTTCATATAGACATAGGTTATGAGGGATATCAATGGGGATTATGGCAACAAGATGTGCCAAGGTAAAAAAGCTTTCCTATTACATTTTGCTCTAAATCATGGCAAGGCTCCCAACTATACTACATTTGAGAAAGTGCTGTTAGCTGCATACGAAGGGCTGCTAACTACCGAGCCATTAATTCAAGAAAGGGAAATCAAGTTATGTGCACCCATTTCTATTTTAAAACCAATTTTAACTGGTCAACTATTACCCTTAATGGTAGCCCAGGAAACTGCTGTGCAGTAATGGGCTTTGTATATACTCCACCAGGTGACAAGTGATGGGATGAATAAAGAAAATAAATGATCAGAGAGTGTAGAGCAAATTGGGATGCCTATTGAATGTTCCTATCTGCCCTCCTCTCAAATAACTGATGCACTGCACTGGGACAGTAAGACAAAAAAATTTGGTTCACAGTGGCTAGAGAACTGGGTGAAAAACAATCGGCAAGTAAATGGTAGAGACATACGCAGAAAACCAAATGAAAAAGATCTACGATACAGACCAATCTAAGTGCATATCCATAGGACATGTATCTGCCCACCAAAAACTAAAAACCCTGAGGCAAAGCGGTATCAGATGGCTGATCATTTGGCTAAAATAAATATATTGCAAAACTCGAGGCAGAAAGGCTAGTAAGTGGCTACAAGAATGGCTAGGGCACACTGGGAACTGTGATTTATTTCAATGAGCTGCAAGGAGAGGACAGCCTGTGACAAAAGCTCTGGCAACACACATTGTAGACGTGTGCCATTTTTTTCAAATAATGGTGCAGTACCTGTCAAGACGACAACAGCTTGCCAATCTCAGGGAAGGTAAATTACTGAGAAACTCATTGAGCAGATTATATTGGTCCTTTAAAGCGAACACCTGAAGGCTGGGAATACATGCTCACAGGAGTAGAACCAGTGGTGAAGGGAATGTGCACCCCACCCAAGCTGCAACTGGTCCAGTGATCATTGCTTGTTTAAACCTGTGGTTTGCTACTTTTCCCTTGCCCAGAGAAATACAATCTGATAACGGATCACATTTTAAAAATAAAGTTTTACAAAGGAAAATGGATTCTGTAGATACTACAGGAAGTAACTTGACAATAAATGGGGCTTGGGTTGTGTTCAAGACCTAGATGTCTTCTTTTGCTGGAAAATACGGGGTTACCTTATCACCATGGGAACACTCAGATTGAGAACATAGGCCTGAGACCTGTCTCTAACAGGTTCTGCCTTTTTGCGTTGCCTTTGGAGCAGCTCAGCTGTTGAACATCAGTTGCAACCCAGCTTTGAAACTAGTTACAGGAAGAATACTGTCTGCATTAGCACGAGGTCAAGGATTGATAGTAGGTGATAATGTTACAGTAATCCTAAGATCTAAAATTAACCTGACTCTGTATGTAATACTGGATGGGAAATTGCAAATGATTTTAACAACAAAATGAAGTGGGTACTACACACATAGAAGGCAACTAATTGTACCTTAATGGCTCGTAAGAATTATGCTTGAATTGTAAACAATGTAATAATATAAAGAAATTTTTCCATAAACACTGCTAATAATCAATAGGAAGTCGATGTAATTAAATTAAGATTCTACTTGTTCCTGATTGTGTATCTTATAAAGCAACCAAAATAACCTCTTAACAAAAGTAATCCTTTTCTTAATGCAATTGCATGACGGATGAGAGCCCGTGATTATGGCTCCAAAATTAATGACAATGAGCACACATTTGAACATAATCAATGTAAGCACTAGTGCATGGAAGAAGACTTGTGCTGAATATAGTGTCCCTCTATAACTCATGGCTACAAAATCATACACCAATAGGACACAGAACTAGAAGAGATGTTATGCAAACTTTGCTGACTGGAATTGGTACAGAATCAGGAACAGTGAATTCATTTGATACTGAAACTCTAGCAAATAAATTATCAGTATTGGAAGAAATGAAAGCTGGTGTAACCAGAATGACTGCAAGCTGGCTACCAACAGCTTTACAACCTTCCATACGAGACTGGCAAGGTACTTGGCAACTTCAGTGACAAACTAATGTATCGCTGTGGTCCCCATTACTAACCACCAAAACCATACCACAAGAAGCCAGCTCTGCTTTATCTTGTATTCCAGTTCAGTTATCTAGTATATATCAGATTAATCAGATTTGGGTAGCCATTGAAAGTAGTCAAAAACAAACCTTAGAACCAATGTTTCCTGACTTGGTGAAAGACAAATTCAAGGGAGGATGGCTTAAAACTACTGAGGGCCCTTATGACAATGAAGCTACAGAGGAGTTAATATTCCAGTTGCTAGAATTGGATGGATAAGTACCATTCATACAAAAATCATACCCTTATGCCAATTTTCTGTCATTCCTAAAGTTTTTAATAAAAAGATGTGGATACCTACAGCAGGAGGAGATTGTTTGCATTGTAATACATATTACATTTACAAAATTAGTAAGCACTACACCTGCTGGCTATCAAGCTGATGATGGACCTGCCCTACCATCCCTAGAGCTCCAGAATTCTGCAGTAGGAAACACTCCTCTGGTACCTGCATCTGGCAGCATGTCTACAGTAGTGAGATACAAATATATGGCAATGGGTTTGGATGCGTGTGTATCCACCTTGAATACTATTTGAAAATGATGTAAATTTTGGACCTGGCAACATTTTCTGTTGTAATATGACATATATTTTTGACCAAATAACCAATCAGATTTCCAGGTTAACTTCTTGTTGACTGAACAAAAGATGTCTTGTTCCGCACCATTTAAGGTATCAGTAACATGTGGAGTGACCTTCAATCCACAAGACGACTTTCTCAAACAAAATGCCAGGGTTACCCAACATCTGTCTGAAATTGGAAAATGTTTAGATGAAGGACAAGTAAAAATGGCATATGACAATCATGAACTGATTCAATTAGTGAAAGTGGAAACCAGCCATACTGAACATCATTGGTATGATATCTTTAAAGGTTTGTCACCAAAAGCTACCAAGGTACTGAAACTAATGTTAGTTGGAGCACCTCTCCTATGATGACAGGCTGAGAGAGTTGGGGTTGTTCAGCCTGGAGAAGAAAAGGCTTCAGGGACACCTTACAGCTTCCCTCTTAAAGGAGCCTACAAGAAATCTGGAAAGGGACTGTTTACAAGGGCATGGAGTGATAGGACAAGGGGTAATGGGTTTAAACTAAAAGATGGTAGATTTAGATTACATATAAGGAAAAGAATCTTTACTATGAGGGTGGTGAGGCACTGGAACAGGTTGCCCAGAGAAGCCGTGGTTGCCCCCTCCCTGGAAGTGTTCAAGGCCAGGCTGGATGAGGCTTTGGGCAACCTGGTCTAGTGGAGGGTGGCCCTGCCCATGGCAGGGGGCTTGGAACTAGATGATCTTTAAGGTCCCTTCCAACCCAAACCATTCTAGGATTCTATGATCTTATGCTTGTATTGGTAATAAACATTGTATTGTTATTTGTTGTAACCTTGATATTTTTCTGTTACCAGAAAAATCAAATAGTACATGATATTAACTGAAGTTCAATCACATACTAAACCTGTAAATAATCAGTTTCCCATATGCTCTCACCCTCACCATCCACAGGCAAGAGGGTGGCTAATTCATATGACGAACGTATTAAGCTCCCTGTGCAACACCAATAATTGTTGAATGCTGGGCTAAGCCAAGGGGTGAAATGCGACCAACTATCCCCCCCCACAATGGATCAAGGCTCAGATGAGCAAAAAAATAATTAACTCAAGGAAGACTGTAAAAAAATGACCACAAGTTATCCTAAAGCTGAATTTATCTCAACACAAAGGGGACTGGAGGGTAATCTTTGTTTTAGATATATGGCTGTGCCAGTGGGTCATCACGCTGTATAAACAGCCTTCCCTGAGAGAACTAGTAGACAATAATGTCTTCTTAAGCTAGCCAGACCAACATGGCAGGGGAGAAGTGTGTATGTGGCTCAACCAAAAACAGAGGCTAGAAACTGAGGAACCAGCAAGACCACTTTGGAGAGAGCAACGGGCTTGAGCTGTCTTCAACCCAGGTACTCCTGCCTGGCAACTGGGAATGTCCAGCATTGTGATGGTGAGCGTGCACAGACCACTAACAACGATGATGTTTATATTGTGATTCACCTGTATATTGCAATTACTATTTTATCCTTGTGTTGTGCTTTCAGTACATTGCTGTATCACTCTTCCAAATGAAAATGCCACGTAACACCAAATATATCAAAGATGTAAATTTGATACTAAACATTAAACCCTCATGTGGAGTATCTAAAAGAACCTGGTCAGAGAGTATTGGACTCTGGCACATATGAAAACATGGGATTACAATCAAGCAAGATCAAAGGGGGAGAAACCCCTTTTTATAAGTGGGAAATAACTGAAAACGTGAAGACTCTTGTTTGTTCTTACACAAAACCAATTATGCTAATACTTTTATTGTGGTGGTAGTAGTATTTCACATCATCAAATGCAGTTGACAGTAACTTAAATGGCAGTTTGTGCTCAGTGTCTTTTCCCAGCAAGAGTATCACGGTAGATGTGAATATTTGGAAATGACACTGAATGGAGAAAATACAATGTAAAGTATTTTCTAGTACAGGTACAACTCAGTGAAATCAGACATCCTCCTAAGTGTGTAGGCACTACCAGATTTTCCAGCAACTGGTAAGACTGCAAAACTTCACTGAATGCTGGACAATTTGCTCATCTTAAGTGCTCCACTACAATATCTGACAGTATCACAAGCACTGAGATCAACTTTCCTACCTCACCTCAAACTTTTCAAAAGCAAAGTAATAAGGTCTTCCTGAGGAATCCTTTTCACCTAAAAATAAATTTGCACCAGTTAAAGAGAAAATAATGTATAATAATACTTGATGTACTAATTATAACACTCTTGTGTTCTTGTGCATTTGTTCTTGGCTGACCCAAAAGTCACATATCAAGTTTATCTGACATCAGCTTTTATAAAAATAGAAAATAAAAACAAACAAACAAAAGAGCATCATTTTAGCAACTTTAATAGCTTTGCCAAACTTTAATCACTTGGGCTGAAAATTTCCATGATTGTCTGCCTTGGCCCACACAAAGTTCATTCAAAATTGTTCATAATAATACTCTAATAATAACAGCTACAGAAAAGCCCATATAGAAATTAATAGTTTTGTCTTTAGAATAGGGCTTGACTAGCTTGCAGCAAATACAGCATAGTCACACTCCAAATAAAGGGGCTAAAGCAAATTCTGAACAGCTATTCCGTAAATAGTACCATCTAACCTGAATGCTGAATCAGACAGTGGTCCCGAAGGAAAAAAAAGCACATGATGATGTTGTTCAAGGCTGTCATATAATGTAAACAACCAACTTCAACACTTCCCAGTTTTTCCATGCTTGAACTTGCAACTGTAATGCCTTTATCTGACTGTGTGTTTACATGCGTACACTTGCATGCATACATAAATGCAATAAATGTACATATCAAATAGAAACAATGAGTCAAAATGGTGCAAGTTTTGGAAGAAAGAACACATTACCTGGAAAGGGAAAATTCAAACTATTCTCCTAATATGAACATGTAGTTCCAAATCCTGCTATTTGGTAGTACCATTCAGGCTCCATAAGATGGCAGACCTGCATATATTTAACAGATGTTAGTGTAATGACATTGCTGCAAATACACTGCTTTTTAAAATGGTTGCTTTAAATGGATGGTGCATGTTTTTAGTTAGAATGTTTTGAATGTGATATATTTAGAACCCTAACTAACTCTGCTTAGTACTCTGTATTACCTTTCCCATTCTTATTGATGGCTTTGGACAGGGCCTACATGGAGCACCTGTAAAAAAAATAAAATGTAGCATTATCACTCAGAGTTGATTGATTTAGAATTACCTGAATTATATCAATGTAACTGTTTCTAATAAGCATGTCATTAGTATTTATTCCCATTGATTCATTCTAGCAACCTGTGCTCAAAGTAAGGTAATTCTTAGAATATAATTGCTGTCCTGAACATACTAAAGGTCTTGTGTTTATCTTTTAAACAGTCTGCTTTATGTTTGGGGCAACAATGATTTACTTGTTAACTCTGAAATTGGTATATTTATTTCCCATTGAATGATGATGTCACTTCTAAAAGCTTTTTTCAGGTTCTCTGACATTAATGTAGTTCCATTATTTGTACAGTCATTATAGTAAATTAATACAACAAATTGGCTTTATGACTAATATGCAACATTTAACGCTGTTCTGGAGAATACTGTGTGATGCCTTTACCAGGGCTTTAAACCCATTTCCTTTCCATGTCTTCAGACCTCAAGCTGGTTTAGACCCAAGATTTTCAAGCGTGAGTTTTTTGAAAACATTATCATACTTTAAATGACCAGGTAAGAAACAGAATGAGCTTGCAATCTTGCTTTTATGTTTCACTTTAACAAACCCTCTCTCATAAACGTTGTAATTATAATTACAGAGGCATATAATTTTCCCATAAAGGTTTCATTGCACTTGTTCCACTTGGCTAGGACTACAAGGAAAAGTGGCTAGATTGTTTTTAATATTTTGAAAGAATTCTTTGGAAAAAAGACAGTAGGAAGTGTTCATGCCAGCAGGAAAGCAGTTAGTACTCAGTAAGGCTGTGAAAAAGAAATCATGATAATTTTAAAATAAAAAGTGTTCTACTTCCTAGTGAGCAAATGGAATAAAGGAATCAAATTACCATGGAATTTAACTCAAAAGCTTTCTTAATAGTATACCAGGAATGTTATCCTGAGAACTGTAGTCAGGAAGAAAACTCTCACTAGAGTCAAGAAATTGGGCTGTTATGTTCATATGCAAATTTGCAATTTTTTAATATGTAAACATGCTCTTTAATAATTGCTTAGCAGTCAAACCTTATTTAAAATAACTGCTCCCTGACACATTCAGAGACTTCTTGCTGACTCACTCTTCAAGAATGGGATTTTGAAAAAGAGCAACGAAAACACTCCAATAACAGAAATACTGAAGAACTTAGAAAATATTGAGTGCCTGTAACCTACTTCTACATTTAGATGGTTATTGTGTATAGCTTTGCAGATGTGCCAGGAAGTTTTTGCTGGTTTGAAACTCCCATCGTTTATTAAAGCAGTCCTGTAAGCCTCTTACCGGTGCAGAGAAGGCTTTGTTACTTGTTTGCTCCTGGTTTATCTATGCTCATTTCAATTAGAGACATATAACAACCTCACGCGAGTGGTTACGGCACGTCTGCAGCTCCTTATGCAACAGGGCTGCAGCGGGTTTCGGCCAGACCCCAGGGGCCCGAGACACCCAACGATGTCCAGAAGTCCCAGGTGGAGCCAGGCCAACCTCGCGTGCCTCCGCACAGCTTGGCAGCTCGGGGATCGTTCTGCAGAAGCATCTCTTTGTGTCGAAAGATTTTGCAGGGTTTCAGCAAGATATTTAAGAGATCATTCATCACTTCGCCGTGCATATCCTCCTCCAACTGTCACTCAAACTGTCACTTGGAGCAGCAGTCCAAGAAATGCTTCTCGCACCGATAGCGGAAGGGCAGAGTAAGAAAATTTGTACTGCCACATTTTGTACCTCTGGCATCCTGCGTTACAGAGCAGGAACGAGAAAAGACGCTTTATCTTTCTGATGCTTTCTGATACAGAAACCCAGCTCTAAAGTGATAACTGACTGAGAAAAAGCTCCTTCCTGCCAGTTCTGGCTCAGGAGCCAAGCAACTGCTATCGCTGCAAGCTGCAGCAGCGTGAGGAGGCGGGAGATGTAGCGCTAAGGCTGCTGATACTGCCAGGAAGGGCCGACAGCGCTGCGGCCCTCGCAAGCCTCTGCGGGCGCGGACAGGACCGGGCTCCGGACAGCCGCCGCCATGCCCGCCGCGGCCGTCCCCACAGAAGCCCTCCAGTACACGCACTCCAGCATCTTCACTTGACGCATTGCAGGTACAACGCAACCAATCAGAGGGCTTGACTCTTACCAGCTAACCATTGCAGAGTCCCTTTAGCCAATCGGGCGTTTCTTGACAAAGTGCTGCCTCAGATGCCTCACCACCGCTTCCGTCAGGTGTCGCCGTGCCAGCGGACGGTAACCTTCCGCGAGAGTATATAGGCCCTGCCGCCAGTGAAGGCGCAGGTGGGCAGTTCGTCGCCGCGGGCTGCCCGCCGAGGCAGGCAGGCAGGCTCGCTCGGCTGCCCTAGCGTTGCTCCCGGCGTCTCAGCCGCTGCGTCTCTGGCGCTGTGGAACCCGGCGGGGCGCTGCCTCCGGCCCAGCTGCGCGGGGGCCGCCTTTCCGCAGGCAGCTAACGGCCGCCGCCCCGGCCGAAGCGCAGAGCCCGCCCGGCTCGGCTCGGCTCGGCCCGGTCCAGCCCGGCCCGCCGTGTCCCCGCTGACTGCGGGAAAGGGGGTCAGGGGAAATAACCTTTCACTCGGGAAGCTACAGGAGGCTCTGGGAAAGCAAAACGTTTTGTGCTGTGCCGGGCCGGGCCCCTCTCTTTGGTTACAATGTTAATCGCCATCAGCGGTCCCTGCCTGGAGAGTCACCGGAGCCGAGCCGAGCCAACGCCTCGGTTCAGGCAGATTTGAAAGCGGCTCCGGAGGAGCTGCAGAGCTGTCTGTGCCAAGCTGGCAAATGGCATTTGCTAGAGACGCAGCTGAGGGCCCTGCAAGGGCTTTCAATTAATTGTGAATGTCAGCCATAGCACCTTTCCAGTGAGGAGCAGTACCGTAGTGCGGCACAGCGCTGGGGAGAAATGCAAGCTCCCCTCACAGGTGATGAGGGAAGCCCGGTGTCTTACCAAATTACTAGATCTCCTGTAGCAAGCTGAAGGCCCCAGCGTATCGACAGTTATGCCTCTATATCCTTCCTTTGGGGTGCCTAGTTAAAAACCCACTGCCTTACCCGTACCCCCAGACCAAGTAATATAAATACACTTTAAAGCGTAGCTTCAGATGTAGCTGCGGTTGCTGCCCTGGGACAGCGGTGCAAGATCCCTTACCTTATCCAACATCCGGCTGGAAGAACCTGCACGAGGGCCTGCAAAGCGTATCTAAAGAGGTTCACTCTCTAAAGCACGTTCCCTGGCCCCACTGGAGGCTGAGGGATTGATGTGAGGATCTCAGGACAGCTAAAATTCTAACTGTAACATTTTTTGCAAGAATTAAGCTAGATGACTACTTGGCACCCGTGGACCCATCATGGAAGAGGGTTCATTTTTTTGCAGAAGCTTGTGGGCCAGCAGTATGTCCCTGCGGAGAGAACAAGATGAGACAAACTAAAGAAAGAAGTGGGAGGACAAGTAGGAAGATATCTATGTTTAAGTGATTTAACCCCATAATAATAATAACAAAATAGTCTATTTTGAGTCTTTTGCTTTTTGCTTATTTGATGCTGAATATCTTGTTTCAGTTATATTTTAGTTAAGGAGATTGGTGCTCTGTAAGCACCTAAAATAGAATATGGAGATAGAGACAGCAGAAGCAGAATGGATGCCAAAGTGAAATGATCTGGAGTGCTGAGCACTGCATCAGCCCACACACAGGCCCACCCCAAGGATAGTGATGCAGAGAAGTCTTAGATGGTGCTCCCTGCTTGGAAAAATGATGTCAGTATTGGCAGACCCAAAACTAAACTGAAGGCTAACCAAAATAAACTCATTAAATGTACTTCCCTTCTATATAGCATAAAAATCCCATTCTCGGTGCAGTGTACCTTTGTGTTAGGCTTGTGCTCTTTAACAACGCTGCTGACAGCTTCACAGCCAGCACATAACAGTGCACTTACTAAATATAAGTACTTCATTAGCATCTAGCATGCTTCTGCTACCACAAAAATAATAACAAATAGCCATACTGTGGGGAAGGTCAATGCTGCTTGCCAGGAAAGGTGTGCACAAAGTGCTAGATGCCTGGGCCAGACCAGATTTTAGGCGTATTCTTATTTCACAGAAGCTGACAGCGTCAGAATAAGGCAGGCAGTACAGAGATTTAATTAGGTAGCTGATGTGAACTGTACCCTCGCAAAAACGTTGGGAAGAATAGCAGGCCCCACGGGACAGCGCTATTTTCCAGGTTTATGAAGAAAGATGGGTTTTCTTCATACCTTTTCTGGAATTTCAACAATGATGTGAAATGCTTTAGGATGGAGGCACGTGTATAATCTGAGGGTCAGAGATTTTAAAGAGGCTGGACTTCACACATGCTAGTGCCCCCAAAGGTAAAAACCTAAAGTTGTACACAAAGAACTGAATCAAAGAGAAACCTTAAGGGGGATATCAGAACCTATATGCTGGAGGCATCAGATGTTCCTGTTGTCTTAAAAAATCTTTTCACTAAAAGACTTTCAAAAAGACAAGCTCTTATTAGAGGATTTCCTAGGTACTACCATGCCAGGTTCCCAGGGGAGAGGCAGTCTGTTGGCTCTCCGGCGATAGGCTGCATAGATTGGAATTTATTTTTACAGTTTCTTGGAACTGATACTAGAAATGCATCTTGTCTTCAAGGTTGTTGAAAAACTTAGGGTTTTTTCACCCCCAAAAAATGGTGATCAGGCAGCTGGAGAAGCTATTTCATCAGATGGGTTTATTATTGATTCAGACAGTAATAACATAAACTAGCTGTCTGAAGAAGTGCAATGATTCCATAGCTTGCTTCATGTACTTAAGACAGAAGAAGAGTGTTGCCTGGTGATGATTCTGGCTTCCAGCATCTGTAATTTGGGATGTATGTATAATACTTATCACCTCAGGCCAGCTCCATAGTACAGCACATTAGAATCCTGGATGTCTCCTGGACAGAAGTATTTGACATCCATTAACTCAGGTGGTTTTGATCTTGTAGTTTCTTATCCCAAGGAATCTGACAAACTGATAGAAACTCCTTGTTTCAGGTGTGTGACAGAAAGAAAAGAAAGAATAAATCCCTAATGATGCAAATTAACATGGATTTATTGACTTCAGGGCATGTTTACAGTTGCTGAAAATCTCTACCAGAAATTATGATTCTGATTTAAAATTATGATCACCCCTGAACTGCGTATGTGGAGTTGTTGAATTTTTTATCTCTAGCTATAGCATGAAGAGTTATGACAGCCCTACCTGACCCACAGGTATATTTTTTAACATAGACCTACTACAAAATTACAATTTGGGGTTAAATAAGGGAGACTTGGCCATTAGAGGATCTGTCTGTGGATTTTACATACCTGCCTGCCTATGTCATATATATTCTCATATATATATATTAATTATATTTAGCTGGGACTTGTATTGCAAAATTAGTGTCCCAGTTTGCCCCACAGGAATATTCAGATGAAAATGAATTACTCATTGACAAAGGAGAGGTGTAAAAAACAATGCAAAGGGCTCATTTAATAATTTCCATTATGTAAAAAAGCAATCCTGAGTAACTTTGAAGATTTTTTTTTTCTATGTTAAATAGGACAAACTGAAATGAGAAACGACGATACTGGAGTTGAACAAACTGATTTCTAACCTTTCTTCAGGACTTAAATTCCAAAGCATATTTGTTTACCATTGTTTATTATACCATCATAAGCTATATATTGGTTCAAAATCTGTAGCTAACAGCAACAGCTGTTCAGCTTTTATCTATTAGTTCTAAGACAGAAATTTGAACCTATGAAGTAAACCAGTTCTTGGCCCACTCAGTTTTCCAGAATATTCTTAAGAAATGAAATGCAAACTCAAGTCATTCCTAGTAAGATGAATCTGTCTACTGTTTGTTATATTGTATCACTTAAAAATTTGAGGAATCCATCTACTGAAACTAGAAACAGAACTTCTCCTATCATTAGAATGACTGTTCCCATATATATCTTTCTGTACAGAGTATTTTTAAATATATTTGTGGTAAAAATAAATTCCTTTTCTTTGACAGATTTATTAACTGTAGTCATCATCAGGGAATATAGTTCATATACATGTATCCAACATTAAAGAAGCATAACCTAGGTATATCTGACAATGTTCTGTAAAAATATGAAATAGTTAGCAAACATGTATATAAATACTCTGTCCTCTTGTGCATTTGATTCTTGAAAACTAATGGATACAACTTGGCTTTTATCTGTAAAAACACTAACAAAACATAAACAATAGAAAAATGGAAGGAGTAACTTCTGTTTATATCATGAATCATCCAATGTTGACCTTCCATGAAACGGGCAATTATAAAAACTGAGGAAGATCCTATTTTCACATATTCCAATCTTTATAGGACTATGAAGAAAGTTTGTTTCTTTAAGACTATGTGAAAAAGTTTTGTTCTTTTTTTTTATTTTACATTTTAGGTGTAAAAAAAAGCAGGGAGAAGCACTTTGGTTTAAAATAATTATTTTATAATGTTTAATCTGCAAGATGTATGACTGAGTTTACGTATGGGACCAGGTCTGTAATTCCCATCTGTGCAAGTCTTTTTAAGATAGGATCTTTAAGGTTCCCAAGTCAAACTGCCCTAAGTTTAAAAAATGAAACTTTTCAAATTATTGGGCTTCCAGGATGCCAATTTACATAATTACATAGAAGAGGATTCAGTAATTTAATTGCAATGTGTAAATAACTTGGTTCTAACCAATGGCTAAATCAGTTTTATATCACCACCTAAAACTTTACAAGACAACAGATACTCAATGTTGGTAGCAACTACTATTATTCAATTACATAGATGGCCTTCTTACACTTAATGCTCAGTGAAAATCCATAATTGTATGTGATTTTGATACACACCAGTGGGAATGAGGCAAATATAAAGAAACCATGAGCATATAAAACATTGGGGAGCTTTGGGGTTTTTTTTCTGTCTGTCTCAAAAAAGAAACAGTAATCTACAGAACATGTCTCTTCCCATTTAAAAGAGTTACCAGGTCTGGAAATTTAAATGTTAAGATTAAAGCAATTTATATTTTCACATCTTGTATAAATGTGGTCAAATTCAATTCTGTTCTAGCTTTTTATTTCAATGGAGTTCCACCTACTTATTTGCAATCTTAGTGAAACTCGTAAGAGTATTTTTGTAAGGATACTGGCTTAGATTTTCACAGCTGCCAATGGCATTTAGAAACATTAATTTTGTTGAAAACGGTCTCCCCAAAAAAACATTGCCTACATGAACAGAGTTTTATAGAGAGGGTAAAAAGCTATTTTCTGATATACCAACAGAATTCCAATTGACTTAAAAAGCAGTACAACAAATTCAAACCCAATTTGGGTAGCTCACACATATAACTGGCAATATTATAGGCATGAAAACTAATTATGAATTTGTTCCAGTTGCACAGATGTTGCACGCACATATATACTTGATTTTGGCTTCTTATACTTCTAACTTATTACATACTGGTTATCTATGCTTATCACCATAATATCAGCCTCCCAGCTGTGCATTAAATGATATGACAAACTTCTGTCCATCTGCTCTCATATCCATTCTCCCAGGGCAGATGTCTGTGAAATGTTTTGATTTTTTTTTTTTTAAACTTACGTATCTATAATATGAGAAAACAATTGATATGTGTGAGGCCATGTTCTTCAGTGCATTTGGTAACAAAGCCAAGGTTGAAAAGCGCACCTTGCATGTAAGTAGTAAGGGTTATTCCGAGTTCTTAACTGAATTCCTCCCTATATCTTAGGCTGCTCCCAAAGAATGGACGTTAGGTCCCTGCAGAAACAGAGACCGACACTGTAACCTTACTATCATACTAAGTCAAAATTTAGAAAGGAATGCTAGGTAGAATGGTTGCAAGTCTTTCACTGCAACTAATAAATTTATAAAATCATCTTTTGTTAATATTACAGCTTAAACACAAATCAACAAAAGCATGCTTACTGACTGAGAATAAAATAATTTAGAACAGTACATCTATCCAGTCAGAAATTCATCTTAATAGCTATCACATAGCCCTGTGTTCATAAAAAAGCTCTGAGCCACGGGATGGCCAAGTTCTGTGGTTTTAGGTACAAACACTGAGTAACTCCATGGCCCAGTCCAGCTCCCACTGACATCCAGGAGATTTTGAATGAGACTGTAGAAGATCCTGGCAAATCATTTGACATTGTATGTCATTGGAATGACAGGGGCATTTCTTGCCTGCCCACAACTGAATGTAAATTTTAAGAGAACAAAGAATACTGGCCAAAATCTAGCTGTACAATTGAGTGAAAGCAAATTTACAAGGAGCAGGCAGATGCCAGTTTAGATGAGGTTTTTCTACATTAAATAAGTAGCACAACATTAGTATTCTGTTTTGTTTACATTTATCACTGCCATATGTCAAATTAGGAAAAAAAAAATCCCCTTAGTCAGAATGTTATTTTGGAGTATTAGCTGTGAAATATTTTCAAACACAGAATGATGCAATTTAACAGAAACTACTGCAGAACCTAACTGTGGCACCTTAATTGATCATCCCGAAATTTTTCTTAAATAAAGCAAGACAACTATATTCCAAACTACTTAAAAAGTAACTTTATTTTAAAATTCCTAAAAACCATCAAGAGTTAGCAAAAGTAGACAGAAAAAGTTAAAAAAAAAATAGTAATAAATACACAGCAATCCTTCTACTCAAAGGCCCTGTTAATCTTTGGCAACATTCACTGAATGTGACTGAGTGGCTTTTTACTTCACATTTCCAAGTTTCTTCACGTATGTCTGAATGCTGTGATGCTGATAGTTCATAAGATAATCTACATAAATTTTAATTACTTGTCTTATAATCTCTCCTCAACAGACAATCTAATCCTTTCACTTTTTAACAAGTAAAGGTTCAGATCAATGGAAGAACATACTACATGCACTTAAAATTAACTTTAAAGAGACTGAAATAAGGCACCCACATTCTAAACCGTCACATTTAAATGTTGGTAAGATTATTCTCCTGATAATACCTTCAGCCTTCCACGTTAGAAACATTTTGGCCAAAGACCATGCGACTGCATTAGCTATTTATCTTTGTGAGATAACTGTACAAATTTCTTAGCCCAATATTTATCTAGAATTCAGTGTTTCAATAATGAGATCTTCATCTGTGTAAGACCAGCACAATGAGGTGAATGATTTTTACATGAACATTGTTCTTCACACGTCCCTGTGAGACTCAGGGAGTTCCAAGATTCACTTATCCATGCAAAAGCTCTTGTAGCCCACATCAATCACACATTATGCCATGTTTTCCAGAAAAAAAATTATGCTGGGAAAATAAAAGCTTAAAATTATTGGTCAGGTTTGAAAACAAAAGATCAACTTGCATGTTCTTCCATAGGAAAAAAAAATAATAAACCAACCTCACTGGTTAGTAGTTTAAAAAAAAAAAGTATATTAAAAATAGGAGCCTGGGCATTCTGCATCTAAAATGGAAGCTGTCTATAAACCTGTAATTTGCAGACTAGCCAGCTGCAAATCAGTTTTCTCACACCATTCCAGATACTAGTTACTACATAAATGTTAGGATGGTTTGGGGACCAAACTATGACACATTAAATTTGCTAGTTTGTTTGCTATGAGAAATCCTTCTAGATTGTAAACAGGTAACTGTTGTGTTTGCCAACCTATCACTGTGTTCCAGAAAGGCAAGCAAATAAATTGTAACTTCAGTGGTAAAGCTGCTAAAATTATTAAACAAACAGACCCCAACTGATTTTGTCTTCATTTCAAACACTGAAAGTATGCATGATTTTTCAAAACCAGAAAAATAGAAAAATGTATTTTAAAAGATATAGTGCTATACTGCAAAGCAGATAATCAGAATTATGACCACATTGGAAATACTGCTAGCCTCCCAATCCAGAGAGGCCCAAACTAAAAACTTAACTAAAATACTTTGAACTACAAGGAAGGTCAAAATCTCAGGGTACCTGTCATGAATGGAACCAAAAATCCTTGATTCCAATGTGGGTCCATGTTTGTTTGTGCTTCCATTACTTATTAAAGGAGGTGCAGTGTGAATGCTACAGTATTTACCTGGGTTATTATCAGTTGGTGGACAAAATTCCCCAACCCAGAGCAGACAGAGGAGAAATGAAGAAAACATCTGACATCAGGACATGCTTTTGCTGCCTCTCACTTGTAGGCTACAGCCATTGTGCTGAGGAGGGGATGAAGTGACATGTCAGTCGTAGACCATCTCATTCTGGATTGAATTTTACCATCATCTAGGTTTTGGTGCTTGAGAAAAGCCCTACGATTTAAAAAAAAAAAAAAAAAAAAAGGGCAGCTGTGCTCGCTTCAACATACCAGCTTTACAGTCTCTGTCATACCCCCTTGTCGTTCAAGTTTTCCCCGAAGAACGTGCTTTATTAACGCAACATCCCCCCGTGCCATCATCCTCTCTCTCCCAGGTGCCGCTCCGGGCTCCCCGGGGGAGCGCAGGCCACTGCACCGCCAGCGGGGATGCTGCCTAGAAAAAAATAAAAAGCACCGACTCAGCCCAGACTCCTCTCACCCCGGGGGTCCCAGCCCAGAGAGCGACGGGGAGATGGGGAAAGGCCTTAACGCAGGGGCGGCGGGGACCCGGCGGGGTCCCCGCGGTGACGCTGCCCGGCGGCTGGCAGCTCTCTCCCGCCGGCCTGGCCGCCCCCGGCCGTCTCCGCAGGCACCAGTGCTCAGTGGAAAATGGCCACTGCCGGAGCCAGGCTGCCGGAGCCAGGCTGCCCTCGCCCCTCGGCTCGGGAGCGGGGCGGGGGGGGCGGCCGCGCAGCCCGCAGCGAGCTGCAGCC
>VXBL01009151.1:7285-48344 GCA_013400195.1 Aramus guarauna | reverse complement strand
GGGCTGCGGGGGAAAAGCCGCTGCCCCCGCTACCGAAGGGAGGCAGGGGATGGGGAAGGCTGGCTGCGGAGCCGAGGCGCCCTCTCGGCTGAAGGCTGAGGACGTGGTGTGGCCGGTGGCTGGAGAGGGAGGGGAAATGGGGACGCACTGCAGCAGTGGGCGGCTGCTGGCCAGGAAGGGCGCCTGTTGCCCCCGGCGGGCTGCGAGCCTCCTGCTTCCCAGCCCGGCGATGCCAGTATCCGCCTCGCCTGCCGAAGCGCATCGCTAGTGGGCTCCGGGAGCCGCTGGCATCGTCATCCCCCGGCTGCCGGGCGCTGCCGTGCCAGCCCGCACTCCTCGCAAACGACGGCAAGAGGAAGGGCTGGGATTTTCCCGGCGGTTTTTTTTTTTTTGCTTCCTACGAGAGCTGCGAAACAGTTGCAGGCTGACCTCTAATCGTGTTTTGGCAATCTGGGTGTTCCTCGGCTCTGTCTCTCCATCTCCCCTTCCCGTCGGGGAAGGCTGACATCACCAGCACAGGATTTGATGACTTGGCTGGGTGGGGTGATGGCTCCAGCCCTGGGTACCTTTGTCCTGTAGCTAGGGCAAGCTGGCAGCGGCTATGCCTGTTGCTTGGAAAGGTGAACACCATGGCGGTTTAGGGTCGGGTTGCGTGCTTCTGGCATCGCCGTCTGTGGGAAGCTGTTTGGGTTGGCTTTTTTTTCTTTAAATCGAAATCTGATTTTTTAGAAATATGCAGTGAGCCCCAATTAATGGGGCAATAAGCCGGTGCTGTGGGTTGGAGGCTTTTGCCGAGGTGTGGCTCTTGTTTCCTGTTCTGCAGGGCATTGAGTCTGTTATGTAAATTCCTTAGATAATCTTTAAGTAAAACCTCGCATTTTCTGGAAAAATCACAAAGAGTGTGGAACAACAAACTGGATTGTGAACACAAGTTTTCTGCTGTTGTTAAAGATGATTTATTAAACTTGAACTCTGCCTTTAGCTCTTAGGATTTCTACCCTTTTCTCCCCCTTGCTCCAACCCACTGTATGTATGGGGAATTGTTTTATCATTACATACAGCCATTAAATAAAACATTAAAAAAAAATCCCAACGCCTACTTACAGGTGAAATCTGTGTATGTCACTTGACGTATACAGCAGGATTTTCAACCCTACCCTATTTCCCTGTGCAAGAAGGAGCTAAGATTGTATAGCATGTTAATTCTCTGTTGTATTTGTTGTTCTTTACTGCAGTAAAGTGTTTTTTAAACTTGGAATAATGGTATTTTAGGACAAAAGGGTTATGAGAAGCCTTCTTTCTCTGACCTACAAAATTCTGTGTTCTATTAGTAAAAGCTGTCCAATAAAATGAGTTTAAAAGGAGTTAGTACCTTGTATTCTCCAGTATCTGTGACTAGGCACGTAAGTAAAAAAGAAAAAAACACCCGAATTTTAATAGGAAAATGCATATTTTTCCATAACTGGTTAGTTCCTGAGTCCAAACAGTGGAGCTTTGTGATGCTCTAGCCATACAGAAGGGAGAGGATTCTGGAAGGATGCGGTTAGCAGAGCTAAGCTCTGGGCGAGCCTGTTTGATTGCCCATTGAGCTGTATACCTTTGGATGCAGCAGTGGCCTCTTGATGTACAGAAGGTCATAAGCAGATGTTTCAGATAATGCCACTTAAAATGATATATAAAGCAACCTGCATATCAGCGTGAGGCACCTTAAACTGCTTGGTTGAACAGAAAAATGTGATGCTTGAAAACTGGCATTCTCTTTGTCCGAGATGGCAAAAATCTCCATAATGCCAAGTAGTAACTCCTTCTAATATTGCAGCGCGGTCCTTTCTGTTAAGCGTACAGTAGGCTAATACTGGGTGCGATGTGGTGGGGGGAGGGCGGACTTCAGTGGTGTTGGATCACTAGGTGGCACACTTGGCATTAGCCCGCTAATGTGCAGATACCCCCATGCAGTGTTAGGGTCTCTGTCCTGCTGGAAATGGCATCTGATGTGATGTGAAACCCCAAACGTCTCATTAAGGATTTTGTGCCTTTCTGACCAGTTGCAAGGAGCGTGTCCTTTGCTTGACCAAATGGAATCCTCCAAGTTGAAGGATGGCATGTCTGGTTCTTCATGTGCAGTTTCAAAACATTAGCTTATATGCTTTTGGAAGCAGCTGCATGGGGTAGATGAGTGGAATCTCCTTGCAGAGGCAGAATTCTAGGGGTCGAGAGTGGCTTTGTAAAAGTAATGATAAATCACTACCAAAATCTAAAGGAAGTGTCTTGACATAGCTAGAGGTAAACAGTATTCTAAAATGTTCTATTCTTCGTGTAGGCTGATCAGCTGACTGAAGAACAGATTGCTGGTAAGTGTCTTGTTGAGAAATGAGTTTTTTTGCTAACTCCGTGTGACTAAAAGGAAATATATTATCTCAAACATAATGGAAAAAAACTTTCTGACAATTTCAAATCTGTACTAATGCCTTTTAAAAAAGCACTCACTTAAAAAAAAAATAAATAAAAATTGAAAACCAACCAAACATTCTGGAAGATTACTGGTTCATTGCCTCTTAATATAGACTGCTTGTTCCTTGGACTACAGATAATTTTTTTTAGACTTTCAGACTTGAGTCAAGTCTAGATTTCTTGCAAACAGAAATAATTGCTAGACTCAAGTGAACTTCTTGTAGTCAAAGCAGACCTAGGTGCTCTTTTTAATGAAGATAAACTTGGAGTGAAATGGCAACAAATAAATCCATTTTAGGTTTATTACACATTAATATAAGCTAATGTCTTTAAAATAGCTTCTAACAGGGTAT
The DNA here is from genome assembly GCA_013400195.1 of Aramus guarauna. Lineage (NCBI taxonomy): Eukaryota > Metazoa > Chordata > Aves > Gruiformes > Aramidae > Aramus > Aramus guarauna. Next base: position 45,540 of record VXBL01009151.1, on the reverse strand, counting down.
TTGTAATTCAGACTGGTTAGGCGAAGGAGCACTATTTGACTTTCTTGAGACCAGTCACCCACTTGTAGCTGACATCAGACTTACTGTTCCTGTAAGTCTGTTAATAGTGAAGGGAACCCAGTGGGTCCTTTCACTTATCCTAAGCAGCTGCTGTTTATGGTGCAACTGTGTCTCAAGCAAGATAATGTTGAAATGCATTATAGAGTTGTAATGCAGATAATAGCCACATGAAATAAGTTTAAATATACTATACAAATTATGTGTTGGTACTGTAAGTAATTTTTTATTAATATCTGAGTGTTAATTTTCTCAATACATGGACAGTTAGATAAAATGTTTCTTAAAATTGTATTAGATGTTGTCAGTGGAGTGCATTTTTAGTATGCAGTTTTCTCATGCTGTTGATGTTACTAAACGCTGGGACTGTTTCTGCTTCTAGAATTCAAGGAAGCCTTTTCCCTATTTGACAAAGATGGTGATGGTACTATCACAACAAAAGAACTGGGAACTGTCATGAGGTCATTGGGTCAAAATCCAACAGAAGCAGAATTGCAGGATATGATCAACGAGGTAGATGCTGATGGTAAGTGTTGGAAAAGTAGTTATTAGCACTGTGATCATCTTAAGTATGTATTACCTCCACACCTGGGCTTGGACTGTATAGAGAAGATTCTGTGACATTGATCTCTTGAAGCAGTTTCAAAATACTCGATAGAATCTAACCTCAGGTGTCAATTTTTTTAATTGCTCTCTGCACAGCAGTCAAAGATTCTAGCAGTATTAGTGACACCCCAAAAAAGGGGATAGGCAGAGACAAAGTTACGCTGTTTGTCTTTAATATTTTATGGGTCATAGGCTTCCTATTGCTATCTGACTTGCCCTGACCTGCTGTTAACCTGTGTTTCCACCCAGCTTTTCCATACATGTTTTGTCAGCCCATGTTGATCTTTAGCCCTTCTAATGTCTGTGGTTTTGTCTTAGGCCAAAAATGTGGTAGGAGTGGAATAGTGCTAAGCTTCCAAGAATTGAAAACACAACAGGGAGAGACTGTATAGGCTAATGTAGTCTATTAGATCACTGACAGCTAAGGGAGAGAGATTGGAGGCAAAGGCAGAAAAACCTTCCTGTATCAAGCCTATCAGAATTTCTTAATGGATGCCAGAAAGGCTAACTGCACACTGTATTTCTGAGACTCCAGACAGGCTAGCAGTTATAAAAAGGAAAAATGCTTTCCCTTGCCTAGTGATGTCAAGGCCTTGGTCTTGTATGCTGGTTGTGATAGTGATTTTTCTCTAATATCTGTCTAAAGGAGAGTGAAAGTATATTGGCAAGAGAATAGATTATCTGGTTATCAGACTACATTAATTATACCTACTTTCCTAAAAATGTAAGTTGACCTTAATTTCTAACTCCTGGATGCAGATACTGAAAAAAGTTAGTTTGCAGTGCTACATAGAGTTTGTGTATAGTCGCTTCTCTAGGCTGCAGTCCGCAATGCTGCACTGGTAGACTAAAAATGAAAGGAGACTGGAGACTTCAGATAAGTATGCCTGCCTATCTGTTTAAACTTGTTTTATGGCAGAATGTTTTGCTATTATTCTACATGTACTCAGCTTTGAAAAATCCTCGATGAACAAGACCTCTATTCAGATTTAGCCATAGATAATGCTGGCCGTGATGGTAAATAGCTGTGTATGTTTAAATCTGGTACCCCTAAGCTGCAAAGGTTTTTCTTAAACTGTATTTATTTAGTTTCTTTGCTATACTTACCCACCGAGTTTGTATGTCTTCCTCAAGCGATGAGTAGATCTTAGTTGCAGAGTGAACTATTTAATGGAGGTTTTTTTGCCTATAGGGCTGAATGCTGACTATACAAATCTAGTTTCTGCTGTTTCAAAGAACTTGTTTCTTTACCATACTACTTTTCTCACAGCTTTGAGCAGCCTGAAGTTTGAATCTTTGATTTGAATGAAGAACTTAAAAATCTTAGGGATGAGGCCTGGGTGTTACCAGGGATTTTCAGTTCTGCAGTGACATACCTGTAAGAACACATACTGCTAAGCTTATCAGAAATACCACATAGTGGCAGCTCTTCTCACATCACTGGAATGTGCAGATCCTTGTTGCCCCTTAAAATGGTGCATTAATTTTGTGGTGTACAGCATACGTTGATAAGAAAATTGATTTTTAACAAGGAACGCATATTTATGAGCAGCTTAATGAAGTGTGATTTTATCAAATTTTAGATAACCTGGATTTGAAGTGCCGGCTTTATAATACTTTCCCTTCCCAATTGCTGTGGGAGATTCCAAAGAAACTAAATGATTAATTTTGGGGAGTGTTTTGAAGTAAAGATAAGTCTTAGTATTGGTTAACCTTAGAGCATCAGACTGACATTTTATTTGCAACTTGGGTGGCAAATGGTGTGGTTTGACCTGGGGAGAAGGCAACAGTTGAACTATTTTTGTTGTGCTGAAACACTGCAGTGACAGTAGCTACCGCACATTGCAATAGCGAAAAGGCAGTGGTAGCAATTGAGGGAGAAGATCCAGTTGTTTTATAAGAATGGTTTACAGAGGATCTGTCAGTCTTCTCCCTGGCTAAATTAAATGCCAGATTTATTTTTTTTTTGTATAAAGAAAAGCCTAGAAGTTAATTTTTGGAAGTTTCTTTTCATTAAGGCAATGGCACTATCGACTTTCCTGAATTTTTAACCATGATGGCCAGAAAAATGAAGGACACAGACAGCGAGGAAGAAATCCGTGAGGCATTCCGAGTCTTTGACAAGGTATTAATAGAAGTACAAATATTCTTTAGAAGCACTAATGATGTCAATTTTTTCCTTGGTGTTTTCTCTCCTCTTGTCTAGAAGGAAAAAAATCCTCTAATAGAAGCAGAGGAATTGAAAACAGAGCAGGGACTGTTCTGGAAACAGAACTAGGGCTGTTGCAGGCTGGTTCTACCTGGTTCTACACAGCAGATGGAAGCTTTAGGCTCATCATGAGGAAAACTTTCGGGCCTTTTCTTAGGAGCAGAGATGAACAGAACTTGATGCTTGTGGAGTGGTTTGGTTTTTCTGGGGAGTGGGTGGAAGGGATGGGTTTTGTCTGTACCATCTGACTTTGGGGGAATGGGGAATTGTTTGCATGGATGCGTAAGGCTTTATACTTCTTTATGGAAGCTTTTGAAGCTAAAGATGATGTCATCAATATTCAGAGGGATGTGAAGTATTGCATGTTCTGTAAGTGGAGTTTGAGGTTACTCAACTCCCTCTGTCTTCTTTAAGGATACCTGGGCGTATATGAAGGTCAGTTATTTCTAGAACAGGGATTCCCCTGTTTGGATTGCTTGGATATGGCAGATGTTACAAGATAATTGTGTTGAGTAATGTCTGGTGCAGCTGCTAAGCTGATGCACATGCATGTGTGGAAGAAGACCTTACTACTAACTTTTATGGAAAAAAGTGATGATCTCTAGTACTTAGCTGGAAAATGTGCTAAAGGAAATGTTTGGTTAGTACTTCATCTCTCCTATGGAGTTGTTTCTGCAGACTGCATTTGTTTAAAGCCTCTGAGGTAGCTTATCTACTGGTGATGGCCATCACGAGAACTCCTGCTCTAATCTAATATGATCTTCCTGTAGATGGAAGAGAACAATATCTGAAATAGCTAGGGATGAGCTCTAGGTTTGAATATTACTAGTGGTAACACTGACTTAGTGTCTTTTTTTGCCACGAAGCTTTTCACTACTCCTGAGTAGAATTCAAATGCTTTATTTGAAGGTTTGTTCTATATCATCTTATCCAAGAAGCCTAACCTAGCCACCTGGGGTCTAGTTACAGAGGTAGTATTACCGAGAGGAGAAAGCTGACTTTATTTCTTGCTGGTGGGGAAATTTTTTTTGGCCTTGCTTAGGCAGCAGAGACTAAACAGAAACCACTTTGTTTCTGGGTTTATTTTTGAAAGCTCTTTAAAAGCATCAAAAATACCCTATCACACTACAAATCAGGCAGGCAGTTGGCAGTTATTCTTACAGTACAATAATTGTATAGAAGGATATGGTGATGTGTGCTTTGTAAGGCAATGAAATTAGTATGTGCTGTAGGGTTATACAGTGCACCAGGTCTGTATATCTGTCCCAAGGGCCATAAGGCTAGTTCAGAAGCAGTTACTGGAAACCTAGGTATAGTTTCATAGTTAAGCAATGTCAGGATTGTTGATCGTGATCTTGTGCAACTTTTTAATCACAGGATGGCAATGGCTATATCAGTGCAGCAGAACTACGTCACGTTATGACAAACTTAGGAGAAAAGCTAACAGATGAAGAAGTAGATGAAATGATCAGAGAAGCAGACATTGACGGGGATGGGCAAGTCAACTATGAAGGTAAAAAGATACTTGTCTTGACTCAAACCCATTACTTGAGATACCAGTTTATTCAGATGTCTACTTCTGTGGACAAAAACTTGGACGCAGTGAAAGGGGCTTTTTTACGCCAAGTGTGTTTGAGACTTACCAGTTGAAGTACTCTGGAGACAATAAATCACAGTGACTTTTTATCTTTTCAGAATTCGTACAGATGATGACTGCAAAGTGAAGAGACCTCCTTTACACCTTTTTTCCTCTAGAAGAATCAAATTGAATCTTTTACTTACCTCTTGCAAAAAAAAATGTTCATTTATTCATTCTGTTTCTGTATAGCAAAACTGAATGTCAAAATACCTTCTGTCCACAAACTGCATGTAATGGTTGGTGGTCCTGTCCCCAAAAGATAAAGTTAAACATCAGTTTTACAATATAATTAATTGTACTACCTTGAAAATAAAAAAAAAGGAAGCACTTAGTGAACTCAAAAGTTCCATTTGCTAATGACTATTACACTGTTTGGGCTGGCCGGTTTTTCATGCATGCAGCTTGACAATTGAGCACAGTCAGACATTTGTATTAAAAGGAAAAAAAAAACCAACCTAAAAGATCCACTCTTTTGTTCAACAGTGGATTCTAGTTCAATTTGTAGTATAAATTGTCATAGCTGGTTTACTTTAAAATTGGTTTATACCTCAGGATGGTATGCAGCAAAATGGTTGAAGGATGCAAAACTTAGAGAAAATGCCCTAAAGGTTGAATGGTTCTCCTGTACGTAGCAGTGTGCTCCAAAAATACGATGATCTTAACTATGGATGGCATATCTGTGTTAAAATACTGGTTTAACATTGTCTGCATTGCACTATAGTGAAACGGGTGTCGGGCTGTTACCGTTCACAAAATTTTTAAAAGAAACCTTCACCAAGGGAGCATCTTTGGACTCTCATATTTTTAAAACCTTCTGTACCATGACTTGGAGCTGGCGGAGTAGCCTGTGGACTTCAGCACAACTATCAACATTGCTGTTCAAGATATTACAATTTATGTCCATTCCAAGTTGTAAATGCTAGTCTTTTTTCCAATAAAAGACCATTAACTTAAAGGTGGTGTTAAATGCTTTGTAAAGCTAAAATATATATATAATTGAGATAAACCAAAAAGCAGTAGGAGGGAAGTGTTTCTATGAATGACTTGCTGCTAAATTATAATGCACATGTATGCAATAAGTTATCCCCTATCTTTCCAAGATGGCAAGAACTGACCTCCTGTAACCCAAGACCTTTGCTATAAATAAATGAACTTGTGCTTGCCTTTCATATTACGACAATGTTAATTTAGTTGGTCTCAAAGTCGTGTAATGCTGACTCGTCAACTATCAGCACAGAAGTAACACCTCATTTCACTAAAGTGGAGAGTTCTGAGCATGCATGTTCAATACTGGGGCAACATGTATAGGTTGCTTATGGTTTTTTTTGACAGGTTATAGAAACTAGTTGGAGAATTTAAACAGCATGGACTTCATAGATAATCTATGATTCTCAAACATGCCAAAAATGCATTTCTCTACCCACAGAAAGAAAACAAAAGGACATTTCTTTTACGAAATGTAAAAAAAAAAACAACAAACAAAACCAACAAACCAATCAACCTAAGCCTTTTTGGAAAGCGGGGCTATTATGTCTTGACTATCTTCTCAAACACTTGCATGAATTTTGTGGGGTGGAGAAGATGACTAGGGTTAATTTAAAAACCATCTTGTTAATTCTGCTTTGCATGCACTAGCAGTGCTTAGTCATTCCAGGTCTCTGAGTAACTGTTCTCTGATCCTTCAGCTTCCCCATGAATGAGTGGCAAAGCAGCCGTGTCCACTCTTTGTTTGAAAGAATGCTTTTTTCTTTCTTTTTTTCTTTTTTTTTTTTTTTTTTTTAAATAGCAGAGCCTCCATGTGGAAGGCTGTTGTGCTTGGGAGGGAGGGACTACAGCTTAATTACTTGACTGTAAGTTTGTTTCCAAACGTAACTGGAGTTGCAAACCTTAATTGCTTAATTGCCTTTGGTTTTGGAGAGTATTGATAGTATCTCTTGAAAGAGATGCAAGTCTCCATTCATCCTGTCTAACTGAGGTGCCTGTGTTAAGAACTTGGTTGCTTGAAATGCAGCTTTGCTCAGTGGGGGTCAAGAGACACCTCCAGAAGGCAATTGAGACTATATGCCTTCAGTGATTACTAATTTTTTTCTAAGTTTTATTTTTTCCTGGGGGGTGGGGGGAGTTCTGGGTGACTAGGGACCCAGACACCTTAACCAAGTGCCTAAAAGTTAGATGGGCTGAATGTAGGCAATTGTTGAGATCTCTAGTTGTTGCAAAGGCTTTTTGCTATGGCTGTATACGTTGTCTTAGCAAACTGGCCATGACGGTGGGAATGTCTTGACTACCATTTGAAAGTGGAGTCTTGCATGGCAGCAGCAAACTGCTACTTTGGTAGTGCTTGAGAAAGGCTGCACTGATTCTGTAGACCAGCTTTTAAAGAGAACGTACTCAAGAGACAGGCAAGGTAGGAGCAATGGTTGCTGCTCTGAACTAATTACTTCTGCCTGAGTGTGCAGAGAGATCTTGTCTAGTAGGTAAATGCTTCTTACCATCTATCTGTCATTCACTCACGGTTGGTAGGGTAGTTCATTTAAGAACAGCTGCTTTTAGCTTATTCAGTGTGCTCTGTGCTTGCTAGCAAAGAGACCTCGTTCCTGCAGGAGGTTCTTGGCTTGATTAGAAATTGTCTGGCAGTGTGCAGTGTTGGTATGCCCTGTAACTGAATCTGCCTGGAGGTATCTAATTATTAACTGACTTCAGTACCACATCAACCTCGAGTAAATGTATCCTCTGTACAGGACTTTAGCTCTGTTCCCTTCTGCATAGTGAATATCTAGAGAAATGAAATGGTGTCATCAAGGACTTTTTTTTTCTTTTTTAATTTTTATTTTTTTTTCTGTGAGTGTGTGTGTGGCTTTGGCTTTTTCCAAATGTGAAAGTGTGGGCTGGATACACTTGGTGCATGGCTTAGAAACATGGGACTGGAAAGAACTTCCTGGGTCATCAGATCCAGTCCCCTGCTATTGCAGGCAACCGTGTCATATAATCCTTTTAATAAACTGATCAAGCTTAACCACCTGCTTGTAAGTGGCTTGTTTTCATGGAAGTTCTGTAACTCATGTTGCTCTCAACTGATGCAAGTAATATATGAAATATGAAGTTAATCAAAAGGTCCTCCAGCTTAGCTTTAGGTTTATCATTACACTTATTTAACTGACTTTCTCAAACCTGTTATTCTTTGCACAACACTCAGGAAAGTGTTGAATCTTTACACCCCCTTGCTATGAATAAGAGTTGGTGTGCTTGCTTATTTTTTTTAATGGAAAAGATGGATGTCTGGCTTGTTGAAATTTGTTAGATATGTTAATTGTCAAGGCAAGAAACAACTGAGTTACTTGTATTTGATACATAAATTTAAGGCTAGAGTATACATAACCATTTTTAAAATACATCAACTTGCAGTGTAGTTTTATATTTAATACTGAAATTGTACTGCTAAAGTTTAAACTGCTGTTAATCATATTCCTCTTCTGATCATAATGAAAAAATAAAGGGTAAGAAAATGCTTAACATAGATTATTTATTATCATGCTTATTTTATTAATTATTCAGGCACTGAAACGTCTCCAGGTACGGGACATTTGTTCTGTTTGCTGGGGTGGGATGGGGAGAATGGGGTGGGGGGGGTGTACTGATGTGGTAGAAGACTCATCCCCCAACCATTTGTCACATTCGTGCAGCTTCAGAAACACAGATGCTATCAAAAACTGCTCAAGAAATGACCCTACGCTTTATCGCTGCATTAAATGCCCGGGTGGCTGTGGGTCTGACCTGTGGGCAGTGTACGGTGCTGCTGCTGCTGGCCCCTGCGCCCTGCCCGGGTGAGTGGGGGGGGACGACGAGGCGCTCTCTTGGTCCCTGTATTGCAGTACGCGTGTGATGTGAATGCAGATCCTTGTTCCCAGGTGGCATCATCCTAAAAGAAAAGCACAGTCCTGGGGCTTAGAAATAACAATGCAGCTTGCTTTTCCCCTACCATTACACTTAACCGAAACACTGCAATTCAATTAGGGCTTGGGTTGGTTTTTTGTTTGGGGTGGGGTTTGGGGTGGGGGTTTTTTGGTTTTTTGTTTGATGGAGGGTTTTGGTTTGTTTTTCAAATATAATGATGAAGTGAAATCTGACAGAAGGGGCTGGGGCAGGACCACAGCATGTCTACTGACCGCAGACATCTAACTGTCAAGTGAAGATCGGTGAAGGCTGCTGCCATGTTTCTCCTGACTGACATTTAGGAAAGCAAATGGTATACTTGCAAATACAGCAGGTGGACCTTTAAAATTAGTAAGACAAAGACATACAAAGTTGTATGAGGATTTTTACATAACAGCACTGCAATTCCAAAATAATAAAGGGTGTGGGTTTTCTTTAAATCCAAATACAAGACTTTGAAGGAATGAATTAGATGATGAATTGTGTATGGATCTGGATTTCCAAAGATTCCTAATGTTATTTGGTATAGAAAATTTGTGTGAAGTCCCAAGTACTTAAAGGATTTTATATTTTCTAATAATCTCTATCAGTGATTTCCCTAGGAAAGCATTCAGAGGATATTTGTAATAATTGACGATAATTTGTTTTAAGTTTGATATTAATAAATCCAGTTTCAAACTGATGTGGCCAAATATCCCAATAAATGGCAGAGCAGCTGATTCGGTAGACACTAAGAGAATCTCTTATAGTTCCATGGATGATTAAGCATAGCTGATATTTAGCAATACATGAGTGCTTGTGTTCTCCATCCTCCTGGTGATGGTAGCCAGGAGCAGAGGAGAGCAGACCAGCCTGCTGTGGCACTGACAAGGACCCTCTTTCTTCCCTGCGCGGTGCTTTGCTCTGCAGAGGCAAGAGCATGCTTCAGAGTGCAGCGCAGTCCTTTTGGCCATCAAACTACTAAACTCCAGGAGAAAAAAAAAACCATTTGGTACAAAAGGAGGAGTGTATCGCAGCAGGGGGTTCCATGTCTCCTGGATCCCTGTGGACTCTGAGATGCTGAGTGACACCAGCACCGTATAGCGATGTAACAGAGGCCAAGCTGAGAAGCAAGTCTCCCTCCCAGTGTTGCCACCAGAGACCCAAAAAGCGAGGTTGCAAGTTGCCCTTTCCAGCACCCCTACAGATGTTGTACAAGGCTGGCTCTAGCTGGCAATGTGTACTGCAGCCTCATATAAGGTGACTTCTTGTTCTGATATTTCATAGAAGCTTCATTGACTGGGAAATCTTGTTACGGATCTCCTCCAAAGAGCCGCTTTCAGTTGCCTCAGAAGTCAGCATCTGCAGAAATGCTGAAAGATTTATTCATAGTGCAACCTTTTCCTGGCAAAAACATCGCCTAAGATATAAGTAGTGGTTGAAGTACAACATCAAAACTGGTCTAATCACCTAAAAATGAATAAAAATGTTTTATGACTTTTTTTTAAGTTGCTAGATCTCTAAATATGATGTATTTGAAAAACAGATTCTTGAACAAATGTCCTCACTCACCATGCCAGTTGCAGCATTTAAAATGAACACAATATTTGACTAGGAACAAACTTGATCAACTGAGAAATCCCCCAAAAGGCATTAAATAGCATTCCCCGTTTTACTAGTTTGCAGTGGGGTTGGCAATAACAATGCTGACAGCACGGTAAGTATTCTGAAAAAGGATACGGTGAAAGAAACGGATAGGGTGAGAGCAAAAAGAATACCTGAGCATGGGAGCACTTTGTAGTCTTGTCTCACAAAGTATTTGCTGCCCATAAAGCTATAAATATTTGATTGTGAGCTCCCTGGGCATTGAGTTTTTCTAGCAGCAGTGCTCTCACTTTGTTCGTTTTTCCCAAACTGCCCCCCCCCGCCCCCGTGCTAACTCGACGTATACCTGAAAAGATGCAACCCAGAAAAGTTAGTTGCAGCCCTGCTGCGGTTCAGAACTTGCCAAACGTGCTCTGCTTATTCTGAGCTTTCTTTACAAATATATTAAAAAGAATAATTTCCTCCAGGCTTTCTGGTAGGAGACAAAATATAACCATGATTTCAGATAAGTTTTTAGTGAATCTCCTTTGTTAAGTAAAATATTTTAACCCAGAGTATTTAGCTCCCCAGGAATCTGTGTGCAACATCATCAAAACTAGTTTCTTAAGGATTTTGACATTAAATTTGACAGATATTTTCTAATAACTTGTTTCTTTAGATATTAATAAAGTAAAAAATTCCTACACACATACGCCAGGTACCCTGACAATTCATCAATGTGCATGATGCTGTCCATCTTACGTTATCTGAATTAAAGACAAGTAGAATCAGTAAACGAAGTCAATAGGTAAAACATCTTTTCACTACCAAAGAAGATACCTTGCTCTACAGCACAGTTACAAAAGCATAGCTAAAGTGTGAAAATTGCGTTGCTGATTTATTTTCCATCAAATTAATTTGTAGAGGACGGCAAGTGATTTTTTCACTAGCTCGAGTTATTATTCTTTTCTATATTAAACACTTGCACACACGGAAAATAATATGGCAATCTAATAGTCTTAGGGCTCCAAACTAAGCACTCAAAATTTAAAACATACCTAATTAAGGTTATCCATGAAACTCCAGTTTGGCCTATTACAAATATGATTGCAAAACATTATGATGCTGGCTTGTCTCATACTATACTGCCCACAGCATCTTTGTATCAGCGTATTAAGTATTTCATTGCAACTTTCTTTTTGAATGCATTATTCCATACCCTCGTCACTACCCGCTTCCCAGCTCTTGTTCCAAAGACAGAATCACTGGTTTCTTCAATTTTTCCTATGGCACTCAGATATCTGAGTGCTTCACAAATCCTGCTTTCTTTTTAGGACACACAGTGAAGTAAGGACACGCTTTATCCGCATCGAGCAGAAGGAGCTGAGGTGCAGTCACTCAAGTCCAAAGCAGTATGTCTGAGAGCTCAGTCTGAGACATTTTCATTTGTCACAGTCATAATCATGCCTCATGTGTGGTACAAAGAGACCTCATCAGTAACAGCGTCCTTCGTGTCTGAAAATCAATCTAAGCCTCTGGGTCAAACAGTTGTTGACCTACATGCTTAGAGGAAGTGACCGCCTGTAGACAGCCGAGTCCGAGCAGTCGACCCACCCCACGCAAGGACTCCACGCAGATACCACCAGCGTTTGTCTTCCAGGGCAGCAAAAGCCTGCCTCGTCCAGCAGCTCAGCTTTGCTCTTCACTCACTATGCATTGCCCAGTTCCTGTAACACAAAAAAAAGAGATCAACTGTGCAGCATTTCTTTCACTGCACCGCGCTACTTCGTGCCCAGAGCAGCTCCCCTTGTGCCAGGGAAGAGGAGAGAAGAGAAGGAGCTGAACTAAAGAGGGTGATTTCACGCTAGGACCACAGCATAGGGGGGTGGAAGGGAAGCAGGGGAATGAAAGTGGCAAAGAAACTCAATTCTGGCACTTTCTAACTTTGAGGCATAACTTTGTGCGTTCGCTGCTGTTTCAGTCCTTTAATTTACTACTTCGAGAGTGAAAGGACAACTACACTCCCAGTGCAGGAAACTGTTGTGTGGCATCACAGTGACACCCCGATGCCAGGGCACATCCGAGCTGCTGCCTTTGTGTTTGGCAGAGACCGTGACCTCTCGAGGTAACAGAGGGATGGCAAGCAAAGCTCTTCCGCTTCCTCAACCAACCCAAAATGGGGAGGGAGCACTTTGCCCAAGGGTTTGCAGAGGAAAGGTGGATTTGGGGACTTTGAGAGCATCTCAGGGCTCTGCAGGAGGCTGTGCTTTAATGGTCCTAGGCTCTTCTACCCACCCACTGTAACCATGACCACATACTTCCCATCCTCTGCCTGTCCTGCCCCCTCCCTTCCTCTCCATTTTATTCTCTACCCTTATCAGGCCCAGCTTGTGCCTCTTAGACTTTTCTAGGTTGCCTCGTCCCATGGTCCTTGCCCCTTTTCCATCTTCTCTGCTGTTGTGGGTTAACCCCAGTTGGCAGCTCAGCCCCACCAGCCACTCGGTCACTCCCCTCCCTGGTGGCATAGGGAGAGGATTGGAAGGGTAAAAGTGCAAAAACTTGTGGGTCGAGATAAAGACAGTTCAATAGGAAAAGCAAAAGCCGTGCGTGCAAGCAAAGCAAACAAGGAATTCATTCACCACTTCCCATGGGCAGGCAGGTGTTCAGCCATCTCCAGGACAGCAGGGCTCCATCACGTGTAACGGTTACTTGGGAAGACAAATGCCATCACTCCGGACATCCTCGTTTCCTTCTTCTTCCCCCAGCTTTATATGCTGAGCATGACGACACATGGTATGGAATATCCCTTTGGCCAGTTGGGGTCAGCTGTCCCGGCTGTGTCCCCTCCCAACTCCTTGTGCACCCCCAGCCTACTCACTGGTGGGGTGGGCTGAGGAGCAGAAAAGGCCTTGGCTCTGTGTAAGCACTGCTCAGCAGTAACAAAAACATCCCTGGGTTATCAACACTGTTTCCAGCACAAATCCAAAACCCAGCACCATATGAGCTACTATGAAGAAAGCGAACTCTATCCCAGCCCAGCCCAGTACATCAGCCCATCTATCTTTCTCTCTGATCAGGGCTGCCAAGATTCTGCCAATCTTCTTCCAGATTTCCATTCTCACAAGCACCCACCAACTTTTTGTCCTAACCTGCTGATTTCTCACCAAGCAACTTTCTCCTCTGTGGTGAGGGTGATCACTCAAGTTGGGGGGGCAGAGGAAATTCGTCCTGTGCTCTGCTCAGGCCTCAGGTGGTAGATGTGGATCTCAGCCTCGCTTGCCTTGCAGCAGCAGAGAGCTGTGGTTGCAAATAAAAAATAAAGAGCCGGTTGCTCTGAGCTTCAAGCTGGGGGTACCTGGTCTGGGGGGAGGTAAGCTGTTGGAAGACTACCTTGGCCGTGAGTGTGACCGTGAGGGTACACTGCACTGCCTCACCACTTTCCTGAAATGCTGCTTTTGTCTCAGAAGAGTTACTACTTTTGAAGTGCACCACTGTCTCCTGTATATATACACAAACATCCCTTATTGCATTCCAGAAGAGCTCTGCTGTCCACTTCTCCTCAGCAGAATCACACTAGATGTAAGCTTAAGCAGTCACTTCACTCACCACTGACATCCAACTATCCTGAGCCTAAAATGTGGTAGATTTTTAAGGGATGGTCTTTGCGTAAGGGTTGTTCCCGATGGAGATCAATGCATCAAGTTTTGAACTTGAGGCCATGACATGGTGCAGGATGTGTGCAAGTCTGAGACAGTGAGGAAAGTGGGACCAGGGACACACTCTCCCAAGACATTGGGATCCCTCCCAGCCCTCTTCTCCCACCAACTCCCCTTTCCCTCTCTCTTCCCTTCTAATCTCATCTCCATCTCTTCTTAAGCTTCATGAGCCACAGTTCACCTGTTCTACAAAGAGCACCGCACCGAATTTAATTCTGTTAATGGGCAGCTTTAGATTAGGAGATCAGCTACTATGTGCTAAACTGCTGCAGGAGTACCGCCCCACAAAAGTACAAGTAGAAAGCTCTCGATTGCTGAAGTATGCCTGCAGAAAAAGTCACATAAAGTTTGATTGCACTGATATTACATTATTACGGTAGTTTGAAGTTTTATGAAGCAATAGTTATAATAATGCCATTTTAGTACTCTGTACTTAGACACATTAGACTTGCTTCCATACAGTTGTTACTATCTGGGGAAAAATAACCTTCCTTCTCTGATGTGGCAAAAAGCTTCTCCATATCAAAGCTATTGCCAGTAGTGAATATGTATAAATGAAAAAGTAAAATCTAATAAAATAAATATAGCTAGGTACTTTTTTCCAGACTTTTGCCGTACATTGCTTACTATGAAATAATGGCACATAGTTTAGTGCTTCTCGTATTAACAGGGTAGGAAAGAATTCAGATTCTTATTCATGATTAACATCCTTGACATGCAAGTGACTTCACACTGCCAGTCAAATGATGGTATTACTTCAAGGATGAAGTATGACGCTGATCTGTTTGCATATTGTTAATTATTAAAGCAATACTGAATCTCACATGCAGCTTTAGTTCCTAAGCTATTACCCAGAGGTAATAGAAGTTACTTGTATGGCCATGCAGGTATTTTTAGTGATTTACAACTTGTAAGGCATTGTCTTGACCAAATTCCAGATTAAATTAATTTGAGCAGTTAATACAATAACAATTGGGGTAGGCATTAAGGTCACATGGATGAATTGGTGAGAAAACTGAACCTTTTTTTTTAGGTCTATTGCTGGCTGCACACTGTTGACTGCTAGTTTTGGAATGTATTTCATCTCTTCAGTCTTACTCTATCGGATTGGCAAAGTCTTTTTACAGGCAGATTTGTTAAGGAATTGAGTATACTTCCTTCTAAACGAATAGGTTGCTGTTAAATGTTTCCTTTTGCAAATTTTATTGCAGCAAACCTTATTTTTAACCTTACAGCAATTTTTATCCCAATTTTATGTTTCCAAAGGAGAAAACTCCATCACTCTTTTCAACAAAACCCAGCGAAAGAGATCGCCCTACAATCACCATGTTCTGTTCCTGCACTACCAGCTCAGTGCCCACGAACTCTGGCAATTAGGCAGGATTAGCTGAACAAGGCAGATTCACCATTAGCTCAGAATTTCTTTGATTCTGGAGATGTAGGTCAGGCCAAGTTTTACAAAATGAGGTTTTGTGGTTTAATTTATTTTTTTTATTATGCCCTCTATTAAAAAAGAGAAAAAAAAAAAGTTTAAAAGGAAAAAGGTGTTACTGGTATAAACAAAGGCAGGAAAGCCAGACTGATGGACTTAGGGAGGAATAAAAGGTGAGTGTGTTTGGCAAAGCACTCGCGCAGAAGAGCTCTGCTAGGGATGATGAGAGATTTCTGTAGAGCCAGCTCCAGGAGAATCCCTGCAGAGAAGAGAGGCGAGTGGGGGCAGAAGTGTTTGAGGGAAGATCTAAAATAGATGAAAAAAGGTGAAACATGCAAATGGCCTTGGGAATGCAACCTGCTACGAATTATAGCAGCCCTGCTGCAGAAGCAAAGCCGCCATGGCCTGCATCAAGCTCCCAGACTCCCTGCACACGGTAGAAGGGACGGACCAATGCACAGGAGAAGATTCAGGGAGTGATCAGCAGGGACCTGTTTAACGTGGACATTGGGGGAAAAGCGTGAAGGTGACAACCAGGCTTGCTGCTGGGAAAGCTGTTCCCCTGTACAAGCTTTGTACGGTGCCATGCCTGTTCCCACTTCTCTGGAAGACAAGCAGCTGAGGTCCGTCCCCATGCTCAGCCCTGGGATCACGTCTTACACCGTGCCACTCTTCAGGCTTTAACTATTTCATTCTGGGATGTTGAAAGTCATCTCCATTGCGAGGGAAGTCAGTGCTCCGAGCCTGCCTGCAGCAAGGGCTGCGCCAGCATGGCCATCCATGACGGTCAAGCTGTCCTTTGTGACACAGGGGACAGGGGACAGCTTCTCTCCGTCCCTGCACATCTTCTCACCTTGCACAGAGTGATCACCACTTGGTGCAGAGGAAAACAACATGCGTGAGCAAGCATGTCTCTCATCTCTTACTCTCCCTGGAGAGAGGAAAGCTCCATCCCAAACTTTTGCACCGGCGATGCTGGGTTCAGGACGGTCGTCAGGGGACCTAAGGCTGGTGCCCAGGCCTGCACACCCCAGCTGTCAGGAAGGAGACTTGGGACCCTACTGCACAGATCCCAAGAGGGCAGGGGCTATACTGGATGTAAATGTCGAAGCCAAGGAGCTTACAGGTGTGTCCAAGAACTCAGAAAACAATTTTCAACTCCATAGCCTTTAGGCAGCATCTGAGCAGGGGTTTAGGGGACTGTGACTTCGGAGGAGCGGGATGCAATCCTTTTGTGTTTCCAGTTCCAGCAATGACTCTCGTGCTGGCTTGGCTTTCTGCCTCGTCTTTAAAGCTGTCCTTGTCCCGTGTCCTACAGTCCATGTTACCAAGCTGGGTACTGGGTTTTTAGGGTGTTTTATCTGATATTCAGTTATTGCCCACATGTAGTTCTCCTCAAGTTTTAAAATGTTAGTGGACTGCAGTTTAGGACTGAAGCCTTACATGGGACTAAGCTTGAACAGACTATTTGACTGAAAACTGTCAGACGAGCTTTTAAGGTGTACCCGAGCAGTTGTGAATGGTTAGAAACACAGTCCGACATTTTCTAGCTCCTTTCTTTAGCCTCTAGCCCTATTTTTTTTATTTCATCACACCAGTTTTAAAACTAGTGAAATAGAGACTACAGAGAAAGTACAACAGGTCTGAAATTAACACTTAGTGGCAAAATCAAATGCGGATCCTTTCATCATTTTTAGCAAATGGTCTAGAAAAAGGAACGTGGTGCAGAGCCATCCAGCCCGAGCTCATGGGTTCAGATGGGACCGAAGAAGAAGTTAACAGGAGTTATTGCCAGCAAATACCTGCCTGGCAGTCTGCGGAGGAGTGCTGCTGGTCACTTCACCCTGCGCACGTGCGTGTGGTTGCTGATTTCCCTTCACAGGTGCTGCTATGGCAGGGGACAACACACAGTCTCCCGGTCTGGTGGTACTCCAGCTGCTAAGTAGACGTCCTCGTTTTCCGCGAGCTGAGCGCGCACAGCTCCGCAGTTTGCATACCTGCCTCTGCAGACCCCCCTGCAAGCGGAGGCCAGGGCTCAGGGTGCTGCGGCAGTGACCGGGGGCTGCTCAGGCAGCAAGGGCTGCTGGCCGCCAGCTGTCCTCGCTGTCGCCCTTTGCAGGGGCCGGGGCTCGCTGCTGCGGTGGGCACGCGTGCCGGCCTGGCTGGGACTCGGGCTCGGGTACCCGCTGGGCGTCCACCACTGCCCAGGCGGGTTTTGCAGCCCGTGCCGAGTGCTCTGCTGCTGCTGCCAGCACTGGCGGCTGATGAACCCAGCTTAAACCAGCCAGGAGAGCCCCACACAATTGCTTCGGCTGCTGGGGATTACATCCTCAAAGTCTACTCCCGCTGCTCCGCAGGGCTGGGCTGGAAAAAGGGATTTGTTGTTATTGCTGATATCATTATCGGAGCCAACAGGCTGGCGTGCGCTCCCTGCTTGCTGTTTTTTATTGCCCTTCACAAGGAAGTCAGCCACAGAGCCGGTTCCTTCCCGCCGAGCCAAAACCTCCCCGTGCCCACGGGAGCGGAGCAGGCGCCAGGCTGGATCCTGCGTGGCCAGCCGGGAGCCGACCCGAGCCTGGCACTTGCGTCTCGCTGGCACATGCCGCCCCGACTGCCCGGCCCAGGGAAATGTGATGGGACATTTGCATGTGGGCAGGCTGGAGGGACTGGAGGAAACTGGTCTCAGCTCAGCAGGTCCCATCGCTGCCACCTGGGACATACACACAGGAAAGGAAACATCTTCCAAATGGATGCGGGCTTTATGCAGCGATCTGCATTAAACATTGCCAGCTGAACCCCCCAAAACTTTTGGCAAATTCAGATTTAAACTTTGTCAATGGCCTCTGTCTTGTTAATCAAATGAAACACCCCCATTCCCTGCTCACCTCCAAACTCACTATGTTTGAAATTCAGATGCAGAGAAAAATTTCACACCTTTAAACCTCCCCACCTCCCCAGTCGTTTATAGCATGCCAGACATACTGTTCTTTTTTTTTTTTTTCCTTTTTCTTTTTTCTTTTCTGGATCAATATGAACATTTTTAATACTTTGATGATTGGTCTCTATAAATATTATCAGGAAAACAAATACCAGAAATGAAGGATCATTTAAGTTAAGGGACAATTCTAGAAGGATAAATGGATAGAAAGGGGCCCAGGACAAACCTACATTGGAAATTAAAGGTTTCCTGGCATCAGAAGAGCGTAGCTCTGGAGCCAGTGTTCTGTAAGTAGCCACGGGAGAAAAAGAATTGGCTAATTTTTGCTCGAGCCTTACCAAAGGGAATAGACGATGTGATTGCCTGAATCTCCCAAAAGCCAACCCCAAGCCTATCTTCTGTCTTCATAATGGCACTGGCAGCAGGGCTAAATAGCCAGGAGTCTTTATTATAGTATATTTCAGGAAGAGTTTTATGGCAAAATTGGTCTTTTCTCACAGTCCAGTCAGTCTCCCTGTTCCTAACTGAAAAATTCCCTTATTTTCTGGTTTGCATTTGCTGTATTTTTTTAAATATTGTTTAGCAATTACAGATCCTGCTCATTATGCCCACAGCAAACTAAGCAAAGAGGAGCTTTCAATCAAACCCATTGAATTCTGGGTATCTTCTGCAGCTCCCTTGTTTTGTTTTGTTTTTTCCAGTTAAAAACCTCTGAGTGTTTTGCAGCAATGCTATTAGTGAACTGCCTGCCTGCATATAAACAGCATTACCACATTATTTCCATATGTCCAAATGATTAACTCAGCTTCTGCCTGTCTTCATTTTATCTTTTTTTAGATAACTAACAAAGTTTCTTAAGCATGTACTCAGGTCAATGAGCTCAAGAGCTAATGCTCAAAGAGGAGAACTTATTGGGAAATAAGAAGAAGAGCTCAATATGGATTTCTGAGCTTCTTTCTGGTGAGGCTGAAGCCCGGTCTGAGGCAATAGTGGCAGTTATTACCATGTGCCAAATATCTAATATTTTGCTGGAACAAGTTTGATAGTGACAGTTGACTTCCCCCAGGGCAAGTGGCCTCTTATGAACATTATCTTCACTGTCAGCCTTGTTGGATGTCTTGAAGGACAAGCTGAGAACTAATTGGGAGCTGGATAGCAAAGGGCTTATGCATAGGGATAAGCCCTGGGCCATGGATAAGTGGGGTAAGGACACCTGGTGTTACCACTTCCAAACTGTATCTGTTACTGGGTAATTAGAAGATTTCAGTCTTCAGGGGTACACAAACTCTGGTTTCCACCCAGTCATCCTCTGAATTATACACAAGTCATTTAAAAAGAGAAGGGAATGAAATGTAAGATGTATGCACATAAATCATAGCGAAATCTTGCCAGTACCTGCTATGGTCAAGAACGAAACCCAGCTTCCATTACAATCTCTTTTTCTCACATGTTCCTAACTTAGAAAATAAAATAAAGATAGAAACAGCAACTTTGAAGCAAATACATTTGGTTTGGTCGCTCTCCAAGATTAATATTTACGGGAAATTTGACTATCACCTTTTCGCCTTCACCCAAAAGGTGGGGGTTTTTTCCTTTAAAAAGAAAACAAACAAAGAAAAGTGTTCAAGCTGACAAAGGCCAAGATATACCAAAGAGAAATTTCTAATTGCCTCATTGTCTGACACTGCATTTTGTATTTCTCTTTGCTAGGTTTAATATAAAGTTAAATAAAATAATATCTGTAGTTTAACTCATACCTTACAGACTATCCGGGGGGACAGGTTTTCCAAGTCAGTAATAGCTCGGTTGAAAAGAGAACAAGCACTGCAGAATGGCGAATAGTTTTGAAAAAAATCTGGCCCCTTTCTTAGGTAGCCAAGGCTTCCTCTGATGAACAGAGGAGGTATCACTCTCCCACCAGTTTGCCCCTCTGAGTAAAGTTGCTGAGATGACATTGGTTGTGCAGCTTGAGCTTTAAAAATTTTCTACAGCGCACCAAGTTGTGTATGTTTTCTCAATGTGATTGGGTAATACACAGTGCTATGCTGAAAAAAGAGAATTGTGCACTCAGAATAAAATGATCCATTAGAACAATACATGTATTAATGCAGAATTTCAATGAATATTTAATATTACAAGAATGTCACTTTGAGTTACAGTTGACTTATACATGCAGTCCCATTGACTTTAATTGAAGGAGAAATTTGCTATTTCTCTTTTCTTTAACAAATTGTTCATTAAATGGTTGTGAGTTCTCTACTGAACCATGTGGCACTTGAAAAGACCAGTATCTTCATTGCTCATTTATGATTTCTGCTGAAAGTCTCCATTAGAGTTGCAATTTTGCCTTACGTTAGCAAACGTACTAATGGAATTACCCTCCATTTAGGGCCACTTTTTACTTTGCAACAACAGTTTCCATGTTTTGTTTTATTCTATTTCCACTCCTTCAAGCCGATTTTCTAATGAGTTTCTCTGTGTGAGGTGCAGGGGCTTAGGTGTCTGGATGCTGCAGGCAATACAGTGCTATTCTGTAAATCCAATGTCTACTTAGATGGTGTTAGAGAATGCAAGGTCACAGACCAAATGAAAACTTACTGTGTAACAATCTTCTCACAGCGTCTTGTTGCTATTAGGAAATTGGTTAATGAAAATAAGAAAAACAATTGGAATTGGGTGCTGTAAAAGCAGTCATAACATCAAAGAAGGATCAGGGTCTGCAATTTGGCTCAGGTCCTAAAGATAGTTCACAAAGCTCTGTGGATAGTTTAGTAAATTCCTAGGCATCGGCAGTATTTGTAGGCAAGAAGATTGGTGTTTTTAATGTCTGTACATATTTTATGATATGAAAATATTGTAAAATCATTTTATATGGTTTGATCCTTATGGCACTGAAGATGATACTTTCATTGATGGCTTGAGTGGGTGTAGCCTTTTTAATGTGATAAAATAGTGAAGGTGTTCACCAACGTTTGGACCATCTCTTACAAATACGGTATCCCCTTGACTATAATTTATGTTAACAGGTGATGTGGACACTGAGTACTTGGAACTGCACTGATGGGGTTGATATTACCAGATGCTCGGCGATCCTATGAGATGCTGAGAGATTTCTAGTGAAGTCAGCGAGAGGCAGAGTGTCAGCTCCCGGCTGGCTTGAGCCTTTGCAGAACACAAATTAGGTCCTATCTGCTTCTCTGCACTTTTGCTGAAAATGCTCGCTCTTTCGTGCTGGGTAGTTATGGCTCTGCTTTATTATTGCTTATGACAAAGTAACAGAGAAATCAAAGTCCATCTTTTTGTAATCACATCCGAGTAGTGATTTAGTGGGACATCATATTTTTCTAGGGGATTTTACAAAGCTTGTTTTAGTAATCTGGAATGGAAATACACAAAGCGGTGCAGTCCCAGCACCCAGCTGAAGATTGCTGGAACAAATACATAGCATCATATATAACAGAGTTGGACAGTTTATTTATTTGGAATAAAATACTGAAGAATTGCTCCAATTAGAGTGATGTTTGTCCAGACCATCTTTGTTGGACTTGAAAAGAAAATACTGTGTTCTTCTTGCTGCTCTTATCTGGGTTTTTCTTTCTCTCCTCACACTTCCTTAACGTTTTGGCTTGCTTGCTTTCATGGCTACTGCAAGCCATGCAATTTAAGAAAAGACCTACAAATTGGTCCGTTGTATCTGTTACTACACATCTGTATTCAAACAAAACAAAAGGCAGTGGCTGAAGATAGACAGAGCCTGATGACATCACCATGAAGGTCTTCCTGAGGGCCTGGAAACCTGTCTAGTGTGGTGGTGGGAAACAGGAGGACACATGCCTTTCTTCTCCACTCTTTATTCACACAGAAAACATCAGGGTTTGAGCTCTGTCTGTGTCTGGCAATCTCCTTCTGGACATGAATGTTGTGTGCAAGACCACAACAGGAAAAGATGGCATGCTCTTGAAACTGAAGACAGGTCTTTAAGAAGAAAACAGTCCATGGAGATGCTGCCCTGCTGGCAGCCAGTCGAGTCCTGAGCACGCAGACATGGTTCTTGGTGCCTCCTCCAGGTTCCTCCTGCCTGCGGCGCTTGCTGCTGCTGCCGGTTTCCTGGCATGTGGCTGTATGAGCTGCAGCTGCAGTAGAGGTCCTTGCTCTGTTTCTCAGCGTGGGTTGCAGATTTCAGCCCTGCAGCAAGAGCAATCCCAGAAGTTTCCTGGGAGGTGCACGAACTCAGGGGCTGGTAGCATTTGTCAGGAGAGGGCCTCGGAGGTGTACCACAGGTGCTTCATCCCCCAGGACCTGCTCATTCCCATGGAAATCATGGCAGAGTTCAGATTTAATTTTGTTTTCTTCATATGAATCCTACTTAAATTTAAAGCTTATAGCTAACTCTACCTCTTTCTGCTATGCGGAATCTGAGATGAACATAACATGTTCCCTAAAACATCGGTGGTGTTCTGGAGGGCTGCAAAGACCCATGAGCTGTATAAATAATAGCTGTAAACCTCCTGAGACTCTTGGTAATATGTTAACCAGTCATCCTTCTTTGGGCTAGAGAAAAAAACCTGTCTCATCCTGCGTCTGCACACATAGCACTAAGTATGATTCATCACGCTTCCCTTCTTTCTCAGAAGCTGCCTTCACAGACGTTTGGTCCTCATATCTTCTTTCACAGAACTGAATTGGGCATCTTTTCAGAATTACAGAGCAAAATGTTCACACCATAGTCATAAGATGGAAGAAGTTGGGGTTTTTTCAGGCACTTTGGCATATGCATTTGTTGCCTGCAACATATTTCCAGCTACAGTGGTGGATAACTCACAAAAGGGTTAATGACTTCTCTGCAGTTGCTAGGTAATGCTGTCTTGTCATTGGGACCATTTACTAGTTAGTGACAGCTTTTCTGATGATGTAATGCCTAAATAGTAATTGTGGAGTGCATTAAATTACCTTTTTATTTTTCTTGTTTCCTTTAGAAAGCTAGGAAATGAAACATAAAAGCATTGTGATATTATGGCTGCATGGATAAATCAACCAAAAACCAGAAAATACAGAAGCTGAACATTAGTCTAAGGAGACATCTTCAGCTCTGAGAGAGCTAGCTCTCTTGCTAATGTGTTGTAATACAGTTTTTGGTAGAAAGTACCATTGCTTCATAGTTCTTGGACCAATGTAGATTGAAATGATGGGTCCAAGTAATGGGTCACTACAATAATAAATAGGGAAATGTCAAACGGGCTATATTGCAGTTAAAAATTCCTTTGCTCGCTTTAATTATTTTTCTTATTTCTGTTTTTAATTCAGCGATTAGAACCACTCTTATAAAACAACAAGCACTATTTGGATTCAAATTACTTTTGGACACGGACCAAACCGCTCAAACTCACATGCAGACCAAGGTGCAGCCAGAACCCATGTGGTCAGGTCAGTTCCATAGGTGCATTCTTTGGATATCAGATCTGAAGTAATTGCTAATTTGTTCCTAGGTAACAGAAAACACATTAAAGTGCATAAAACTATTCAACCAACATTTCATTCTCACTTCCATCCGTTTCATTCCGCCAAGTGGTCCAACCCCAGATCCCTCTTTCCCTGGCCTGGGAAGTACCAGAGGAGGGCTCTGAGGCTCAGTGGGGTTTTATACCCTTAAAATCCTCAGAGCTTGCAAGAGCCCTTGACCCCGGTTGTGGCCCACCCCGCCTGTGCTTGCTCTCTCAGCCTCCTGGGACCTTCTCCTCCAAACCCCCTGCCCGCCCCCAGCTTCGTGTGGACCAGGGTTGCTTTGCCGAAGGTTGCACAACCCCAAACAAGGCTGCTTTAAAGTGAGCACAGCACAGGCTCAGCGAGTGGTCCCAGATCAGCATGCCAATGCCTTCCTTCACGTGGCCTTTTTCTCCACAAACATCTCAGATTGTGAAATAGCGTTGGGAGTCTGGGGACCCGGGGCGATTACAAAGTGTCTGGCTATCTTTTCATGCAAGCAGGGCAAATCCACTTGTGGATGCCATCCCCGAGACAGGATCTTACCCTAGATTAGAAAGCAACCACGTAATCGAGAAGTGGGTATTTACATAGCTGGCATCATACAACAAACGGAGAGAGAAAGGTATGGGTAAACACCAGGTTCTTTTTTTAATCTCTTTGCATGATCATTTATGAACCCTTTGGTGACTAGGAGAAACTGCACGCTCACTCAAACCTATATAGCTGTGCTGAGCTCAGCTGATGTGCCTAGATGTTGCTGAGAGTAGCTGTCTTAACCAGCAATAGCGGCAACCCAGCATCTTTGTACTTCCCGTTTGTCAAATTAAAAGGTACTATTTCAGGCTTTCCCTTAAGTATTCTCCTACAGTGCCGTGCTCAGTGGCCACATGAAAGGAGACCCATTGCTCACTCAGATGTGTGTAGGATTCAGTGCCAGGAGAGAACAAGAAGCCTGCAGGCTTTAGCACCCAGCTTTTTTATGCTACCGATAAAACTAGCAAGAATAAAATATGCAGGCTGAAAGGAAAAAGGGAAATAATTGTATTCTTACGTGAGCCCTTCTCTGTGTTTTGGGACATGCAGTCATAATACTGGTGAACACTGCATAGAAAACAATACACAGGGTGACATCATTCTTGTAGTCAGGTTCAGTATAAGTATTATTTACCAGAACCACAGTGTACAGAGACTGTTTGCAAGGCAAGTCTCTCCTATGACAGACCATTCCGATGCTTGGGGCAGGTACAGTGACTGCTGATATGAAAAAGCAGTAGTAGGAAAAGAATTGACTACAGCTTATGAATCAGTTTAGATAGTGTCCTGGTTTCATCTGGGATAGAGTTAATTTTCTTCCTAGTAGTGGGTATAGTGCTGTGTTTTGGATTTAGGAGGAGAATAATGGTGATAACACACTGATGTTTTGGTTGTTGCTAGGCAATGTTTACACTAAGTCAAGGACTTTTCAGCTTCTCATGCTGCCCCGCCAGCGAGAAGGCTGGTGGTGCACAAGAAGCTGGGAGGGGACATGGCCAGAACAGCTGACCCAGACTGGCCAAAGGGATATTCCATACCATATGACGTCATGCCCAGTATATAACTTGGGAGAAGCTGGCCAGGGGGTTAGAGTGCAACTTGGGAACTAGGTAGTGAGCAATTGTGCTGTGCATCTCTTGGTTTGTATGTTCTATTATTATTATTGCTATTGTTATTGCTATTATATTCCTTGTCTGTGGTGTTAAACTGTCTTTATCTCAACCCATAATTTTTACTTCTTTTTTTCTGATTCTCTCCCCCATCTCACTGAGGTGGAGGGAGTGAGCAAACGGCTGTGTGGTTGTTTTAGCTGCCTGCCAGGTCAAACCACAACAGATAGCTAGATTTTATTATACTAAGTTAAGGTTAGCCTAAATGTAGGTAGCTTTGCTATAATAAGGATGATGAAGTATCACCATAGCTGTGAAAGGCATTACCAGTTACATTTTATTCCATTTGGTCAGATAGGAGGTTTCATCCTACTCATTTGTCTCATGTTGAAAAACATAATCCCCTGGTACAAATACCTGACTATAGCATGCAGCATCCCAGCCACGGGAGCATGCACTGTTTCAAAGTCATCCTGTTTTGCACTCGTGTTCCTCCCCACACAGAGCAGGTAAACGCCTGTTGTAGTGCCGAATGGCATCTGCAGCTACTGCATCCATCCCTGAGGACTGACAGAGATGTGTGTCTGAGGTGAAGTCTGGATAATGATTAGCTCATTTCTCCATTTCTGAACCCATCATTAATAGTGTCTAGTGCATGGGAAGCATTTGGGAGAGTTACAGAAACATTGATTGCATTAAGGGAAGAAGGCTTAGCCCCTCAAATCAACACTTTCAGAGACCATCCCAGGATCTCTCATTGTCTTCCATGTAAATAACAAATTCACAACAAAGACTGATATAGGATGGTACTGAAATTGAACTATCACTTTAGTACTCTTTAAAAATACTTTTCCCTCTGAGGATAATTGGTATCCACAAACATCAGTTACACCAACGCACACTTAGAACCATCCTGCCTGCAATGCCATCAATCACTATTACCCTGCCTTCCAGACAAAGGACTTAGCATGCAAGCGGTCTGCCTGCCCTCAGCTAAATATAAATCTTGGCACAAAGTGTGGCCCAAAATTATCCACCTGGTCTGTGATGCATCTGATATTTCACATCTAGTCTACTGGTCTAACCATAGATAACTACAGTCACCAGAGTACCACCTGAAGCAGCCCTGGCAGGGACTTGTGTGCAGCTCCTGTGTTTGGGTCTCCCCATGTGAGCAGTTCTTCTTTAGGTTCCTTTGGCTTGGGAGAGGCAGAACATCATCCTCAGTCACTGTCTTTGCTGGAGGAGACGTGGTCTTTACTTTAGCTAGCACAAGAAATATATGGATCAAAACCAAACACTGGAATAAACATGTATTTCCCAGTCTTTGTTTCCTAAGTGTATCTGAGCTTAGGTCAACGTCTAGCCAAGATCTTTCCCTGCATTTTGTGGCTTTTGCATGGATCCACAAATCTTTCCCCTTCTTGCAATCAGTTTTTTTGACCATGGCTTATTCTGCAAGTGACAAGGTCTTAGCCATCCCCAAAGGCTCTTTTTCTCCTTGCTCGCACCCGGACAGGTTAATGAGTTATAGCACCAACATCTGGTTTCTGTGTTCAGCTACTGGCAGTTTCTGATCTCTGCTGTGATCAAAATATCTGCCTGGTTTTACCTCCCAGCAAGCCCTTGAAGAGCCCCATGCACAGCGGGATGGGCGTGCAGGGAGCCAGGGAACCTGTGCCCGTACACCCACACGTGAGTCAGAGACACCCCAGCCCACGGTTCTGGGCAGAAATGGGAGATTCAGGGGCCCGTGGGGAGCTTTGCTCCATCTTCCTTCACCTAGCACTGTCCAGGCCTAATTCTAGGTAGGGAATGAGTGCTTTGTCCTCCTCCCAGTTCAGCAACGGTTCCCTGCACCAAACCCCTCTTACGGTAGCTTTGTCTGCAGGATTGGGCTCCTGACAAGTTATTTCTATTCCGTGCATGCGCTGGGGCACTCTCATCAAATGGCTGCAAAGGTTTGTTTCTGCCTCTCCCCTCAATAAATCTGTAATTTGGGAAGCAGATTTCATTTTGCTGATTCTGTCTGACTGTTTATTATGCTGGATTTCTAAGGCACTTACGCTTGGCTCAGTGATTCCTCAGAAAGGGAATGGTGCCTATTGTAGTTAACCCTGTAAAATGTCTAATGAATAATTAAATAGCATGTTGTCTGTAATTCAGCTTTGTCAGTTTGGTCAGTCAATTGCTGGTTGCTGCTCCTATCAGACAAAAACCTTGCTGTGAAGCTTGTTTAAAATTCAGCATTTGCTAATTAGCATTGTTCCGAATGTAATTCTAAGTGCCACTTCTTCAGGCAATTCAAGAGAGCAATGTAGAACTTCAGTGTCTCTATGGAGACCATCTATAATTTAAAAGACAGAAACAACAGTTTAATGCCTTGTAATACTTAAAAAAAATCACCAGTAGCTCTTTCCAAAATACCCCCAAAATACAAATAGAAAAAGGATTGTGTCCTACTAGTAAACGGAGTCAATTTGTTGAAGATTGCTGAATAGTGATAGAAATGATTACGTGAAACTAGTTAAGGGCTAAGTTAAAGCACCACGATTAGTCTCAGGGGTTTAAATTAAATACTGAATAAATATTTAAAATGCAAAAGATCAAATCGTTAGGCACATGTGCCAGCTGTAGGAAGGTAAAAGCATTTTGTTGGATTTATGCACGGAAAGACCAAGAAATGAATTCAACAGCCCTGCTAACCATCTGGCTCACAGGACCGTAAACCATGACTGATCTTGATTTCCAGGGCAGAAGCGAAGCGGGTTTGATCACCCACACTGGGCATCTTGCCTCCAGCAACGCCTTATATCCGACGCTTCAGAGAAAAACAACATTGGGCATGACAGAAAGACGGGGTCTCCTGTAAATAACCAGCAACCACACAGGCGAGCTCTGACGAACGCGTAACGCGCGATGTATGTACAAAGCTGTGCCTCCTCCCGTACAGAGGTATCACGGCTGATCAAAACCCGGTGCTGAAGCTGCTGGTGCTGCAGCACGTTGGGGAGAGGAGTGCAGCAGGGCACCGGGATAAACACAGCTCCTGGGGCTCTTCAGGCTGGCAGACAGCTCACCGACGCCTTGGAAACTCGAAAATCGTGGACAGAGAGCAATGCTGGCTATGACGTGGGAAAAATATGCAGACAGCAAAAGCCATTTTCCCTATAGCCGAGGAGCAGAGTAAAAGCGAAGGCTGATTGTATAGCAGAGAAGGTCCCGGCAGCCATGGAAGAGCCCCGTCCTGGCCCAGACCTACGCTTTGGGGAGCTTCCTGGTCTGGTGGCATGCCATGAAATCAGCCGGGAGCGGGGGGAAAGGGAAACCAGGAAAGGACAAAGAGACACGAGAGAGACTGAGCATGGAGGGTGATGAACACAGCCCTGCCCAAAGCTGGGTCGGAGGCACCACGCATGGAGGGGATAAGCCCCATCCCACGGTGGACGGGGGAAACACAGCACCTCGCAAGGCCCAGCACTGTACCAGAGAGGCTCGGGGAACAAATGCTCTGTGCCCTGAATTTTGCAGGTAAAGGGGAACACGACGAGTACAAATCTCACCATGCAACCTGCGGGAAGAGGTAGGATAAAAAGTAGGCTGCTCTGCCTGAAAAGAGCAAGCAGGAGCTAAAGAAAACTTCTAAAACTGAGGTTGCCATTGCTCAAATTTCTCTGTACCTTTTTCAAGGTTGCCTTGCAGTTGAGAGCTTCTGCTCTCTTAGTGTGAAATATCCTAAAATAAATAGCGCTATCTTCTCCAATGGTGCATTATAATCAGAGTAGGAGTTTTTAAAAAGCCAAGCGGAAATGTGTGGTCTAATTTCTAGCTGAGTTGATCAGAGATCAGTTTTCATACATCCTTAAAGGTATTTTAATATAGCAGGATTTCTTATTATACCTTGTTAGATCACAGGAAATATTTACTACTCAAAATTGTTGAGGAATACATTTTACCTTATTCATTGTCTTATTTCCTTTGCCCCTTCAGCAATAATGTTCATTAGTGTCTGTAAAAATAGACATTTAATGAGATGTTTACTTCATTTAATTAAAGTCTACTATTTTCTGCCTGGAGTACAATGTCTACTTAGTGCTTTTTTTCTACATTAGATACATATTAACTACATAACTGGATATTAACAGTGAACAGGGATTTTGTTCACAATAATTCTATTTTTTCCTTATTATTCACTAACTGTTCCAGCTGATGTCAATGGAAAGACACACATAGGAAAAGCGTGATCAGACAACACAATGCACTTCATATTTCATGCGCAGCAATATTTTTCTTGAGGAAACACGTGCTTTTTGCACACCAGCTTTAGCTTCGAGGTGGCTTATGTGATGTCTTGTCTTGCATCATCTTCATTTGGAGCACTAGGGTATATGCAGCCCCGGGATGAAAGAAATGCTTTGGTCACGGCAGTTTTCAGAATTCCTACTCGGCATATGACTAGGGATGGCTCACTCTGCTGCTGCCCTCGCCAGCTCGATGCTCAGCTCTCTTGCTTTTGCCTCCTTTTCCCCCTTTGTTTTCTTGCTGCCCCAATATGCACTCTGGCTATGTGTGACTAGTTCTTAGAGCCTTCAGCAGTCATCCTGAAATACTGTCTTCGCAGAAGCTGCCAGCGTGCACTGAAATCCCGTTCCTCCCAGGTGGTAGGGTGCTGGTCCAAGCAATGAGCTGTATACGCTACGCCTGTGAAGCGTCCGCAAGAGCACATATAGGGTGCAGTTCTGCAATCAAATGTCCCTCTGCTCCAGCAAAGGTTAAACCCTCCATGGCTGCAGAACCATAGCTGGAAGCTCCATACCTTTTTCTCCCTAAAAAAAAAGTATGTGTATTGAGGCTCAGCTGGTCACGCCAAGCCAAACAGCGGTAGAGTTGGATCGAGTCATCTGCATTTTGGCAAGAACCTTACCCCCAAATATGAATTTTCTTAAGTAGCTAACATTTAGCCTGAAATCGGGCCTTACTGACACAGCCATATTCCTGTTGAACTTTTCTTCTTTTCTGCTGGATCAGCATTACTTGACTGGAAAAAAAAAAACCAAACCCAAAGAAATATCCCATCAAAAATGATAGCTCCTTCCACCCCCAGCTCCAGCAAGGGAGTGTTTCATGGATCAACACAGCTGGAATCAGCTGGAGTTTATACTGCAAAGGCATCTAGTCTGGAGCCGAAGAGGACCCACCTCTCTAATCAGACTTATGTCCATTTTGAAAACAAAAAAATAGGTTCCCTCTTCATTCTGTTCATTTTTCTTTCTGTCTGGTAGTGCAAATAGATACAGGACATATCTTAAGAGTCTGTGCGATGCCTTCTGACCCACTGGATTGCACTTCAGATATCTGCTTCAGACCTCTCTCTTAATATCATGTCTCTTCCACTTCAGCTATTATTGTGTGAAGAATATTAGAAGTGCTTTTAAAAATGTAGTAAATTAAAACCTACCATTTCTTATGTGTCTCTTCTTCCTTTCCAATGACATTGTTTGGGCAATACATCATAAAAAATGCCTCACTACAGTGATGTATGGCACTAATCTATCATGCAAGCACTATCTTTTTGGTGATATATTAGAACAATGCATCATTAAAACATCATTGATGTAGATATATTTTACTCAGCTACTGACTGGCTAGCAACAATAAATATAGGGGGACTTAGATGGGTTTAATGTATTAAATCAAAAGTGCATGGATTTGAATCTAAAATAATAATAGCCAAATGCTGTTAAGAATGGTGTGAAGTTGTATATTAATAGGTATAATGAGAGCCTCCGCAAGACATTTCAATTAAAAAAAAAAAAAAAGCTGTTTTAATGAAGTGGTGGAAGCTGCCCTTCTGCCACCCACATTGTTTTCCTGTTCCAGAATGGGCCAGAAAGGAAAGAAAAAGGCAGAATGAAAAGATATAGGGCAATAGTCCAAAGGCATCACTGCCTCCCACAGCTTTGATGGGAAATAGGAAAAATAATAAAAGCGAGTGAAAATTTTAATGGAGAAAAGCAGCATCATTCTTTTAGGACTTGCTGACAGCTTTGGCTTTTTTTAATATCCCTGACTTTGAAGTTAAAACAGGACCTCTGATCTTTAATAAACTGAAGTGAGGTGGACCATGGGTGTGGGCACTAATAAAAAGAATGAAAGGGAAGCATGATTGTATGTGATTCATTAGTTTCTAGCAAATTATGTGGCTTTGTCCTGGAGCATTTGTTAAATTCCCTGTCTTTTTCTAGAATGATTCCCTTTGCCCAAATGAAAATATGGGGTCACATTTGTTGAGGAAAAAACACGTTGACAGAGCCCTTTGCAGACTATTTCCACTTGTGCCAGATCATAAGATGCACCTGCAGTTTCTGGACGTTGTTGGCTCTTCCCGACCCCCCATCTTTTGAGAATATTTAGGAAACAGGCAGGGGACTGGGGGGAGGCTGTTGCATTCTTCTGTATGGTTCTTTTTGCCTCCAAGTGCAAGCTAAAGGCAGAACCTGTGTTACAAACCTCTGCCTGCTCTGATTCCTTTGGGGGGATGGTTTTTGGTTTTGTAGGGATTCTCAATGACCTAAAAGCTAACTTTTTTTTTTTTTTTTTTTTTCCTCGCCCCCAATCATCTGCTCTTCATTTTACATGGTAAGAACAGTCTATATGGTTAATAATTTTATCTCATAACCCATCTTTGAACGGTAGAGAAATGAACTGATTTTTCAGAAGCTTATTACAGCTAAGCATAACAACCGTTTTATCCAAGCTCAAGGAGCATATTGGTGTCAAAGCTGGGATTGTGGTCAGTAGGCTCCCTCCACATTGTCCTAGGTATTTACCTTCCAGAAATTCCAGCAGCCCTTCACATTTGTTCACCATTTTTTATCAGTCTGATTTCTAATATTACCTCGTTACTAGCTTAACCAAACTTTCAGGCCCACTATCATAGCACAGCAGATTCAGCTCAGTAACATACAATATAGATCACTTATTCTCAATCTATCTTTATTCCTAAAGAGCAAAGTGGATGATTATCCCACAAAGAAGCATTCTGTGGATGGGGTTTGGAAAGGAGAATCCAAACTCCAGAGCAATCTCTAAGGTGCAGATGTACCCTGGTCTGCAAAATGAGAAAGCAGCCTACTAATATTAGCCTGAAATCAGGATATGTCGTGGTTCAGTGATGAAACTGCAAATTGTTCAGCTGTATTTACAGAAGGAGACACGGGAGCGGGGCACAGCAGGTTCAGCAACGTGGGGAGACCACTCGGTAGCATTTTGTCATGATGGGGGAGGGAGGGAGCGTGTTTTTGGTGCCTGAGGAATCATTTTCCACACAAAGATCTCTCCCTGTGTACGGCCTTGAGCACATCGTGCACTCCACCAAGGCATTCAGCGTTGCCAGGCATTGGGTCATCACATGCCCTGTAACTTCGAATAATTAATTTAACTTTCCACTGAAAGAATATGCTACATCAATGAATATCATTGGCACAGTGAGGTGGCAGTGAATGTTCTGTTAGTGATGCAATGTAGGACACAGGCAGAAAATAAACAGTTTAAAGGTATTGTCTGGGAACACGATGTGGATGTAAAAATTCAGTAGTACAGGGCCCCGCAAACTCATCTGTTCTTTTTGCAGTTGGAGCCATATTTTCTCTTGTGCCTTTCAGCAAGTCCCTCAGGTTTTCTGAGCCCAGTCCGTAAAATCAGCCTTGCAGTCTTTTGTCATGTCCCACATAAAGGAGCATTAAAGATTGATTCATTCTTGTTTGAAAATTGCTGTGAAGATGAAAACTGCAGTATAAATTCTGCCTATTGTTCCAGTGGCCTCCTGATTTCAAAGGCTGCCAGGGTTAAAATGGTAGGAGACTGATTTAAGTGGAAATCAAGACGCAGTGTGGCTGATGCAGGAGTCAGACAGAACATGTTCACCAGCAGCAGCCGGAGCGGGAACGATGCATGGAGAGATGATACATAAAGCTCTTCAATGCCATAAAGGCGCATATAAAAAAAAATCTCATTACTGCCTTTTGCACTCTCTTGCCACTGTTCCTACAACTCTATTGGGCTCTGGCAGTAGTGGGAAACATGTTAATGAAACAGAACAGTATCTGGACCATCTGGGAAGGATATTGTGTCAGGTTGTATGATGAGATACACAGACATCCTTTGGAGTTTGCCAAGAGTGAGACAATAATATGCATGCTTAGAATAAAACCCCTGCCTTTGCAAGCAGATAGCAAAACATCAGAGGGGCAAGGAGGTGAGAAGAGAAGCTCACACTGTGACACACACTGGCTCTGTCAGAGCGCATGAAAGGAGCTGGCAAATGCTCCATCAATGCCTTTCATAAAACCTGTCAAGGTAAGAAAAGAGGCGAACACCAAAGCGACGGATACCAGCGCGCCTGCCTCAGTTAGAGCTGGAACACAAACCCATGAATCCGCCCCACCAGAAAGCCGCAGCTGCTTGTTGCTGTGGATGAGAAAGCCAGTGCAGAAAAGAGTCCAGAAACTTTCACTCAGATTTTCTCTTTCAGAAATGAAACAGCAAAATTAACAGGGTTAATTAATAACCTTGAAAATTCATCATTAAATAAAAACCGGCACTGACTCATTCAAGTCCAGGCATATTGGGCACTCACGGTGTGGGTGATGATGCTTGAGACAGAGTCCTAATCTCACCTAACTGAACTCACTGAGGATCTGAGCAGCCTCCACAGCAGCACCGAAATGGCCTTGGGAATGGGAGGGCTCCGAGTGGTGTGCTGGCCACCGTCACCTTAAGAGAGCTGGAAGCCACTGGGAGAGCTGGGGCAGCCTGAAAGCAGGAGCTCCATTGGGGAGCTGACCTGCAGCCCAGTGAAATCTGTGGAAAGAACCCCATACATAACACAAAAGATGCTCTAACTTGTGTGCTACAGTGTTATTAGCATCACTTCTCTGCATCATGGCCGTGTCTGTTGAGGTAAGCCATGACAGGACCCATCGCTCTAGGTGCCGTACATACCTGTGATGCCAGCCTGGCCCCACAGCGCAGGGCTGGACTCAGCCCTTTCCAGCAGCCTGGGTCTCTCTCAGCTCTGAGGCCCAGAATAAGATGGAAACAACATACAAGCATGTGGAAAAATGCCATCCAAAAGGTGAGAAACTGCAAATGATTCAGTACGTTCTTCTACTCTGCAGTTTCCTGGTGAGTCCAGGCTGCCGTGCAATGACACGGTGTATGGGAACAGCCTGCCCAGCACACGCGGGAGCAAAGCGGCGCAGGACCGCCTTGTAACCACGCAACAGCCCTTTTCCTCTACACGTTTAGAGGACCAATAATAATAATTAATTAAAACATTGCCCTTCTACAGTGCCTTTCAGCCATGGCATTTTATAAGCATTACCAAACAAAGCTTCTCAACCCCGTTGGGAGGTAGGAGTGATTGCTATCCACATTTTATGGCTGGATAAGCAAAGGCCTGGGGAGATGAAAGGCTAATTGCTCCCAGCTTTGCCTGAGTGGGCAAGGGGAGAGGCAGGGGCCAGGAAACCTTCCCTTTTCTCTCACGTGGTCTTTCCCAGCCCAGCTGTCCTCCCAGGAAAGAGCCCGGCAGCACTGGGGTATCTGCCCGTCACCACGACACGAGAGCTTCCCGCGCGTCCCATCACACACATGCCAGCAGCAAAGGGACTGCTCACCAGGACAGAGAAAATGGCACATGTCAACGGACAGACAATTCGCTCGACACCAGCAGGGAATTTTTTGTGGCTGAGGACTGGTACCCAGGACTCTCAGCGCTGTCTTGTCCCCTGCCAGCAAAATCGCGCTACTGGGGATAGCTGAAAGGAACAGTCTGTAACTGAGCGGGCCAAGCTTTATCATCTGAGGAAAGGGAGATCATCAGGGTCAAGACATTGATTTGGCTGCTTATAACCAAGCTGTCTTAGTAGATTGCTAGCTCCAGTTTTGGGCCCAGATGTTGTAGCATATAAAAGCTGACATAAATTTATCACAGAAAAGCTGCCTTTGGGCACTCTAGTGTCCATCAGCAGCAGTGCGCACAGTCATTTAATGTTTCCTCTGGGCTTCCAGGGTGAATACTGCTTTTATGTAACATACCTACACACGTGCACATACATACGTACAGGAGGATTTGGGAACAGTTTCGCTGAATTCTGTGTGGCGAAATTAGTCTACCTGAATGCCATGTTGAATTTCATTGCACTCTTATCACCGCACATCTGGGGCAGCTGTGGCCTTCTCTGGCAGACCGACAGCCTGTGCCTCCTGCAGCAGCGACGTGGAAAAGGCCTTCTGTTTGCACTGCTGCCTTCTGCAGCCCTCTCCCTGCCCTAAGAGGCTTTAGATGATATAATACATACCATTGTTTCACTTGCTCCTGCTTTTTCATCCAGCAAGATAAATGATCATGAAGACCCATCTTTGCCTTCCTCTGAGCACAGCCTCCTCCATGTGTAGTGAAGATAAATATTCAGGCAAGCCACTCATCTCAAAAAACATCTAGGCAAGCATTCACACTATTTTAAAAACTCCCTGCCTGACGCTCTAGTGGCAATTGCCACAGAAAAGCCTATAAACAATATAAACAAATATAATACCATTGAGAATCAGGAGAAGAAAGCAATAGTAATGCTTGCTATTCTGCAACCACTTCAAAATCCAAAACAAACCAACCAAAATTGTTTTCCTAGTTATCTTTTCATCCTTTTCCCTAGGCCTTTTCCATAAGGTACTTAGTGGAAATGAAAGCAATAGTTTTATAAAGATAAATCCATAGCATTGAAAAGAGACTGATCTCTTTTCTCTAGGTGCTCGAACGCTGCACCAGTCTATATGGTGTTTGAAAACCGTGCGGGAAGGAGATCATTCTCTCTTAAATTCAATAGGCTTTTAGAATCACATTTATTCACTTCTATAGAGTTCTTCCGTATGGGATTTCAGAGCCTTTTATACGGGAAAGTGCCCCCTTTTCTCCTCTCCTCTCCCTCCTTTGTGCTTGTTCTTTCACCAGCACAAAGCTGAAGTGAACAATAGTACACACTTGGCTTTACATCCCACAACATCCAGAACTCTGAAGAACAAAGAATAAATACACGACCAAGGGGCTAAGGATAGCAAGTTCAGTGCGATGGGTAACTCCGGCTCCGGTGGAAAGTTCTGGCGCTGGTGGAAGAAGGTTCATTTTAGGAGCCAAATAAAACGCGCACTGAAAGCTGGTGCTGCTGTGGGCTGGCTATAAAATCCCAACTGAGTCACTGTGCCTCTCCGAGCCGTGTATTCTACAGCTGTAAAACGGGGTTTTGGCCCAGAAGCCTGGGTGATGGTTTTATAAGGCATTATAAAGGACTGCGAGGAAGATAAACAAATAACTTTGCTTTTTTCACGTGGGAGGGCAGGAGCAAAGACAGAAGGGAAAAAAGCAAACACACTGAGTGGGAGTGTGGGGACAGGAGTTGGGACAATTTATTAATTTGGTTTCCATCTCATTCTGGTAAACAGCTTACAGCTGGGTGAGTTTGCTTTTTGACCATTCTCTGCCTGATGAGCATTTCCTCGTGCCGGGGCCCCGGCCCCTGCGATGTGCCGGAGGCTGCTCCCCGCTGCGCTGCCTGCCAGCGTCACCTCCCCGGCGATGCTTGCGGCGCTTGCTCCCACCTCGAGGACCTGAGCCGAGCTGGCTGCCCCCTGCTTTGCTCCACGAGAGCAGTTGGGGTGACCGTGTCTTTGCACCCTTCTGTCGCTGTGCCGCCCTGACTTCCCCCGGTCTGAAAACCGGGCTGGGGAAACACGTCTCCTTCCCCACCTGGTTTGTTTCAGAAGGGGAAGGGAAATTGTTTTTCTCCCCCTGACTCAGATGTCCCTCCGGAGACCTTGGTGCAAGGTGGTGGGCACCCATGGGACCTGGGAGAACAGGGAGGGGGAGCGGGGCAGGTCAGAGCCCTGGGCGAAGCCACGCGGGGAAGACAAGGTCCTGCTTTTGTCCCCTTCTCACCGAATCTCTGGGAAATCATGTCCTTGCCTGCCGCTATAATCACTGATTACATGCCATTTGCCTGTTGTATTAAAGCTGCTTGCTTAATTAATATCATTTTAAAGGGCGGTCTTGGCATGAGGGAGACAAGCTGTTTTGAACTCCAGTAAACACATTTAGTATGTGATCATCGTAAGCAGCTCCTGCAGCCTTTCTACAGCGAGCAGGCAGAAAGCACCATGAGTTAATGAACTGTGTTTTAACCACCTGATGCTGGTCAAAGCTTTGATCTATCAGGGTTAAGGCTGGGTGGAGGAGGGGAGGCAGAGTGCTGTGCCACGCTCCCCAGTACCACCGAAACTGTTAATCAGCCTGCTCTGCAGTCTACTGCGGAGTTTGCTTTATTAAAGCTCCCTGCTGCCTGTACACGTTCACTGGCACAGACACCGAGAGACAAGCAAACACTTACCCAAGTGCAGAGTACTCACTGCTGCATTGCAGAGTTTACTGGCATAAAATGATGGGGGTAGGTAATCGCAGGTGGAGGCTTGGGTCCTCCCTCAGCCTGCCCGCATCTGCAATCTCGTGGATTTCTGAAACAGGGGATATGAGGAGGGCTGGGGGCAAAATATGCACCTTCAGGGCTCTCTTTCCAGCTCCTAAATGTCTGGATAGCCAGCATTGATTGTGCTAGTCTTGAGTGTGGTCTATGCTGCTTATTGTGGTTTTTATTCACAGTTATTCTATAAAACTAAAAATTAATTTCCTTTGAAGTACTTGATGGGGTAAGCATAATTTTATTTATTATTGTTTTGAAGTAACCTTGCCTCTGCCCAGAAGCCCTCTGTGAGGTTGAGGATGCCGTTGTGCTGTTGAAGTATTTGAAGTAAATTCAGGTCCCTTTTAAGGAGCTTGCAGCCTGAGTATTAGAGGCTTTCTGGTTTTCCTATAGGTTGTCTCATATAGAAGTTGAGCAGGATGAAGTCACTTTTGTAGGAAACTGTAGGTGATGAATTCAGTTCATTTTACCCCCCTAATAATCCCATCTGCAGGGTTATGCTTCT
>VXBL01009141.1:438399-511336 GCA_013400195.1 Aramus guarauna | reverse complement strand
CAAAAAAAAAAAAAAAAAAGACACCAGCATAACTGGAGTGTGTCACATATAGGTTGGGATAAATGGTGTTCGTCCCACAATTTCAGTCTAAAACATCCCTCTTTATTTGCACAGGTCCCTTCTCAGCCCTTTTTCTCGCTGCCAGGCAGTAATTCTCTGACCAGGTACTAGTCAGTGTTTGTATAGTAGTTCATTGCTGATGCTGTGAATAATGGTTACGTTTACATACTACAGACAGATCTTTTTCCCTTGTTTCTATAGAAAGTAAAGAAAGTGATTGGAATTGAGCTCTGCCAAGAAGCTGTGCAGGATGCCAAAGTGAATGCTCAGATCAATGGTTAGTTAAGCTAAAACTAAGATCTTTCTTTGTTAAGAAATGTAGTTGTTGTATAGCTAGTTCCTCTTTGTTATCTAAGCGCTGGGAATTACATGTTGTCAATAGTAATCTTGTCCATGTTAAACATTTAATTTGTCTGGAAAACAAACACCATGTTAATCTGTGAGATCAATTTTCCTGTTGACTAACAGATAGCTTTTTATTTTTCCTCCAAAAATAAAACATTTCAGTGTAACAATGAGGTGAAGCCACAGTTACCCTCATAAATAAAACATGAACAGTAGCTGGTTTTTTTGTGGGGTTTTGCTTTAGTTCAGATAACGGAAGGTGCTCAAGTTACTGTGGTTTAAATGATCTGGAGTACCAGTGATTGTTTGAATTACACTGATGTCAAAGGTAGACTAAACAATTTGTAGTTTCTAAGGCACCAGAACTTAACATCCACTTTGAGCATACTGAAAGATGCTTTGACTAGACAACTACTCTGATAACATCTTTCCTTTTTTTATAGAACTGAATAATATTGAATTTCATTGTGGAAAGGCTGAAGATATCGTTCCTTCCCTAATTAATGTATTAGCTCCTCAGAACCTGATTACCATTGTAGATCCGCCACGAGCAGGACTGCGTAAGTTTACCTTCTCCTAATTGGTGTTTGGTGGTGAACCTAAGCAAGCACCAATGGAATAAATTAAGTGGGAGGCTCCAGGCATAGCTTGAAGCAACCAGGTATTGCAGCAGCTTTGTTCATGCTGGAGTGTAACCTGGATTTTTTCTGCGAGCCCATTGATGCTCACAGAACTAGTAAACAGCTGTCTTTGTTTTGGTCATCTAGATTCCAAGGTAATTCTTGCCATTAGAAGAGCCGAACATCTGAAGAAGCTTATCTACGTATCCTGCAATCCCAGAGCTGCAATGAATAACTTTGTGGAGTGAGTATTTCTTGCATTAAGTTAACTAAGTAAATGTGGTGAGAAGAAAAATATGTGCTTCTTGGGGAGGGGGACTGTTGTTGGATTTTTATTTTTAAGCCATATTCATTGAGATTACCTTGCACCAGAAACAGTTGACAGCTGCTACACAGCAAGTGTGAAACTGTACTACCCAATACGCAAATAATAATGGAAATACTAGGGGTGGTGAATAACGTTCTCATGGAGTTGAGGCTTGGGGAAGAAACCGTTCCTTAGAAAGAGTAGCAGTGACTAACAGTGTACTGCAACGTCAATCCAGTTCTTCCTCCCCTTTCTTTCCCTTTCCTGTGAAGCCTCTGCCGGGCCCCTTCCAACAGGGTCAAAGGAGCCTCTTTCCGTCCTGTTAAAGCAGTGGCTGTGGATCTCTTCCCTCAGACCAGGCACTGCGAGTTACTTATACTCTTTGAGAGGGTTCAGTATGCAAACGGGAGCTCTGCTGAAGCAACACCTGATGCTACTCAAGTCACAACAGCAGCAGGATGCGACTCAGAATGCCTGGATGGCACCAGCCCATCTAACAGCAGTGGGAGCCTGGCACCATCTGGACACGCAGGTACTGCTTTTGAAGAGAGGGAATCAACTTAACTCCTGAGAGACGCTTCCCAGAAACTACTTTTGCTTGTTAAGTGCTTCAATAATGTTGTTTCTGTAATGTCCAGGTAATAAATCTTGGTACAACAGAGTAGTTGCAAGGCTTCCAAGTTATTTCATCAGACTAATTTGAGTTCAATTTCATTATGTACTTTTAGGCCAAATCCTGCTTTTCTCCTCCTGCCCTCAGGGAGAAATTTAGGTGAATGAAGTAATATATACGGTGGTCTCACTCTTGATACAGTTCAAACATAGCTTTAAGTATTCCACAAGTCTATCCAGATACAACTGTTGGAAACTGGGGCTGATTTTTAATACACCACCATCCCTTCCAGTGTGAGTGTAATACACCCTACTTGAAGTACTAGTGACGAGCTGCTGTTTATCAACACCACGTGAGCAGCAAGCAGGGCCCTGCAGACTGACTGCACTCAGTGTCCAGGTAATCTTGCTGCAGCTGTCAGGAGTGACTCAGCTCTGCTAGTCTGAACAGCGCCGTGTCTTCTGAGTAAGCTAGTGAAGATTTAGCAACCTTAAACCATTCACTTGCTAAATCTTCACTAGGAAGCAACAAACTTGTATTCTACTAAAAATGCTACAGTTTCCATACTTGAAATCAGTTTTATTCTGATTGTGTAGCATCACTGACACTACAATAAAGGCTTTCTTAGATAATTTCCTACACCCTACAAGTAAAGCTGAGATGACTTCACTCTGAGCATACCCTCACCACTGAAAACTTAGAGCCAGAAAGTGACCGTACACACACCAGTCAGGGCCATCCATCTTGGTGGGAAGAAGTAAGAAATTTTCCATTTTTTATAAAGGCTCATTTTCCTCTCAGACTGTCAGTAACTGCTCAGTGGATACCTTCAGTCAAGTACCTCCTACGTCACAGTGATCTCTACGAAGTGCTGTGGCCCCACTGAGGCTTTTTGATGCTGTAGTAGCTTTAAAAAGGCTAACCTCAGCCTCATGGAAAATGTATTTATGGGAGAGTGATACCTAATTTGGTGATTACTGAAGAATGAGAAAGCAACAGGAATATTGCCTCTGCTTATTCAGCGTTTGAGGTTGCAACTGAAGTCTATACTTTTTGGGACACTGTTCCTTTCTACCAACCCCCAGCCCTAGACTCAGTATCTCCTCTGAGATCTTCCCAACCGTTGTACTCAGAGCCCTGTGTGGTGAAAGAGGCAGTTGTATTTAATGCAGAACCTTAACAGCGTGCCTGTACCGCAGACACCCAGGTCGCGACTGTGAACACTTAACTCCGCAGCCCAGCGCCCTAAGCTGTGCTTCCGAGGCATGAAGGCAACTTGGCTGGGACTCCTGCCCCGCAGGGGTTGCTCTCCAGCCAGGATTCTCAGCACCTACCGTTAACGGATTGTGATCTGGCCTACAGAACAGACACTACTACTGGTAGAAGGAATAACCATTTTACATCTCAAGTTATTGAGCAGACTTCTAATGTACACTTAATACGGACTGAACAAAAAAAAAAAATCTGTTGCAGCACATAGACTTGCTGATCCCCGTCCTCTCCAGCTGGGTAGGTGCATGACAACAGGTACCAACACCCAGCAACGTTGGGTTGTGTCATCTCCAACTGTGACATCATTTAAGTAAAAATACGAATTCCAATTCAAGAAAAAGTTTTAACTCCATTTCATTCCAAGTGATGTCTAACCATGTAAACATTCAATTCCTTACCAAAAAAAAGTACTTCCATAAATAAGTACTTCCACAACCAATGAGCCTGTACTGATTTAATTATATTTAAAAATACCTACAGGAATTAATGAGTAAAAGTTTCTTTGTCAAAATATGCTTAAGCTATCACAATACTGATCACACTGGAGCATTTTATAATATCAAACTTTATTGCTCAAAACTAATTGTCTGAAAAATACACATGTAGTACTCAAAGACCAAACACATAGGATTATATGATTGTGCAGAAAAAAAGCAAGCAGAGGCTCAGTGAAAATGAGGCTTTATAGTTGTACCAATTTAGCACGGGCATCAAGCAACTGCACCCAATACAATTCATACAGCGGCCACTGTTACCTACTTGGGCAATAGGAATGGATTTTGTTGTTTTTTCACTTTCCTGTCTCAGA
The DNA here is from genome assembly GCA_013400195.1 of Aramus guarauna. Classification (NCBI taxonomy): domain Eukaryota; kingdom Metazoa; phylum Chordata; class Aves; order Gruiformes; family Aramidae; genus Aramus; species Aramus guarauna. Next base: position 507,311 of record VXBL01009141.1, on the reverse strand, counting down.
TACACATCAGAATACTGTAACTGATCAGTTTATTTGGTTAACAACAGCATGGCTTCTTGCACTTCACATTCCTTCCCACGGAAAGTTAGGAGGTTATCACTTCCTGATTTTTACTCCAGAACCAAAGTACAGTCTAGAGAATTAGTAAGATAATCATGATGCTTTTAAATACTTGGATGTTACAAATGTATTTGTATAAAGCCTAACAGCATCACAGGAAAGTGGAAGTTTACATACAACAGTTAAGTTTATGCATAATAGTCTTTCCAAACTTCTGAGTACCCAACTACTTCATCAGTTTTGTTTAATAAATACATAAGAAAAAGCTGGATGACTGGTGTTTAAATAGGTAGCATCTGACTATTCACTGGAAGTCACAGTAAGTTTTCCATCAGTACCATAAAGATTTGAATGCACACTAATTTAATCCTTAAAGTCCATATACCACACTTTTGTCGAGAAGCACATAATATGCAAAGCAAAAACTGTCGAGTTCCCAAAGGATGGAAGAGCTCTTAAAATACACTCCATCCCTATAAAAATACCCATCCTCCTCTGGATACAGAAGGGATAAATAACAAATATCAGTGACAAAAGCAGCAGTTGTTTTATGCATTCATACAATCAAGATCTAAACCTTTACAGCCGATTACCTAGAAAACACACAAGAGTTACAAGACAAGTTTAGGATACATCTTGAATCACACTGTAAGTGTTCATGCAGAAGCTGAAGTTAATGCAATGATCTATCCTCTATCACAGCAGCTCGTGCTTATGTGCAAATGCAAGACTGTTACACTCCAAACAATAGTAAACATTAAAACACAAGAATACTTCACAATGACATAAACAGCAGTTAAGTTGTTTGTTCCAGCAGTTATTGCGCTATTTTCTGGACATTTCTCCAGTTAAAGGCTGCAGCAAGGTCTAATACCATCTTTTTTTGTTTGTTTTTGTTTAGAATGCATAATATACGTTCTAGGCTTTGGTTGAAATCTCTGGATGTTTTAATTAAGGGCAATGGTCACCTTGTGATTCTGATAGTGGCAGAGTGAGGTAATACAGCAATCCTCTTAAAAATAATGAAAACAAATTTGTGAGTGAGGCATCTCTGGATATTCTGCAGGTGACCTGCAAATGCATTGATATTCTGATTTCAGAAAAATAAAAAGATCTATAAGGGCGATTTGTCTTTTACAGTGCCATCCAAGTACAGATTTTTCTGCTGAAAACGCTTAAGCTGAAGTAAAACCTATCTAAAAGAGTAATACGTTGAGACATGAGATAATAAGCCCTCTCTTTATGAAAGCAAAACAAAACCCCTCAAAAACAACAAAAAGAGAGACAAACAGTAATCACTGCTTGTCACTACTGCACCAATATTATATACCCTTCAAAAGATGGAGATTTATTAAAGCTATTTAAAAAAAAAAAAGCAGAGGCAGTGTTTTTTCTTTTTTTTTTTTTGATAGGCCACTTCTTTAAATAATAATTTATGTATAGTCTTCCAACTACCCGTATCCTGTTATGACAGGATTACAACTCGTGGAACTGAAAAGCTAAATATAATAATAAAGAATGGGTGAATTCCTATTTGCAGAGACCTCTCAGCATCTCTCTCAAACACAGAAAGAGGTAAGACTCCAAGACTCCTCCTGTTTAACCTCAAACATTATATGCAACATATTAGAGAACATCAGTTTGAGATACAAGTTAAAATCCACGTATTTCCAAAATATTGGGTAATAGTAAAAGGAGGTCTTACAATACTGATGCCAATATTGGTAAAATCCCATAGGCACTAAATTCATTATACTGCAGCACTCTATATGTAACATAGTAAAAAACCCCAACAAGCAACCAAAAACCTCCCCAAAACAAATGCCCCACCCTCAAGCTCCCGGATCACTGTCCAGGTAAGTACCAGGAGCTGCAGCAATTATGAAGAACTGACCTCTGTCACTCCTACAGGAGTAGGTGTGTAAAACATAGCAGTGCAACTCTTGGATAAATCACTGAAGCCACTACTGCCAGCCTTGTTTTCACTCTCCTCTTTAAGAACAAACCAAAGAACCCACAAAACCAGTTCTAAGAGAAGACTTACTGCAATCACCTGGTAAAGAACCCTGTATGAAGAACAAAACCCACAAAGCAGTGCTTTCACTACAGCCCAAACTATTTCTTCTGTGCTTAATTTAATAAAGCCTCAGGTGACACAGTGAGTACTGCCTGTTTTCTAAGACTGTATTTTATAATAGTTGCATATTTGTGATTTTCTTATTTATCAGTATAACCTGTTATGGTCTCATTCTACTTATTACTCTATGTCATATTCCAAATCTACATTCTAATTTTCATTGCAGAAGTTACACTTTTTCTTTAAAAACTAAAAACATAATTAAAAAAGTAAAAACAAAAACTTCTTAAAAAACCTAAATTGCTGCAGTTAATTTCTCCGGGTTGTGTTGTTTTATGTTTTGTTTAAAATTCTTTGTGTTTATGGTGCAAATTAATTAAGACTTAATTGATCACATCAGATGTATTCTGACTCCAAATAAATGAGAATTTGTTTCATTGCTGGGAGAAGGGAGTGGAAGGTCTTTAAACACCTCATTGGCAAAATATTTTCAGACTGTCAACCATCATTGGCTGTGTTCTGGCTCCAAGCTTTGAAAACAGCCTTTCAAATTACAGTTTTTATTTTAATCAAATAAATAGGGCCATATTTTTCCCTTTCAACTGATCTGTAAACTAGCGTAGGCTCTCTTCAATTAAAATAAAACCCAATAATTTTGGATATTCAGCCTGTTGCTCTTAACACTACCAGGTATACTTGTTCTTTTCAAGTAATAAAAAAAATCTGCATACTGTGATCTTGAATAACTAAGCCTGGCAGGAGACAAAAAACAAACCAAAAAGAAACAGCATTACTGGCCTAATCCTATGGCATTAGGAACATTGCTCATCACGTTCATGTATTTGTCACCAAAGTGTCTTATCAGTGCATATTATTATGTGCTGAAATGCAACAAAACTTTTCACAAAAATAGTTTTAGGCATGTTCATACAAGAAGATGTACATATATTTCTTTTATATATACATATATATGAATGTGTATATATATATAATATCAGCTTCAACCTGTACATAGATATTCTGAATTTCATCCTTAAAACACATCCATTTCAAACAACATGGATGGCTTTCCAGGAAAAAGTGCTTGATTGATTTTATCCTGTGTGAACATGCCTGTCCTCTGTGCATTTGCCCAAGTAGAGATCTTTATGATCAATCCTTTAAAACGTACATATCTCAGAGGTATTAAAAAACAAAACAAAAAAAACAAAAAAGAAAGAAAATAGGAAAAAGTAATATTGCCCTGATGATGCAAAAAGAACAATGCATAACTGAAGCAGCTTGGATTTTAAAAGTTATCTTGCGTTCTGCAGCAAACAATTTTTAAATAATTGTTGAAAATCTAGTTCCTCCATTTGTGTTATTGCTCCCCACTTGTACATTTTCTCATTAGACATCAACGGTACAGAGAGGTTCACTACCAGGTTGAGCCGATTCCACTATTGTCATCTTGGGTTTCTTTCGTGTTTCCTCCTAAAAGAATGTGAAACAAACCCCATCATGCAGTCATGAAGAGAATATAATCATAATAGAAGTGTTCAACATTTTCAACAACTTTAGCCAAACTTGCGTCAGTTGTTGTGAAAGGCTAACTTGTTATAATGATAAAAATAAATTTACTCAAGTAGGTAAAATTAAGTTATAAGCCAGTTTAAAAGATAGGATGAAAATATCTCTAAAAGTAGCCCCCTCAAAAAAAAAAAATTTTAACAGCTCTCTATGTGAGATACTGTACAAAACAAGCAAAAATTCCGATCATTGCTAAGTTTGACCCATGGCATTCTTCCTGGTATAAATACAAATGAGCATTTACTCACCCTTTCTTGTGCCAGTTTTTTCATTTCTTCCTGTAACCTGTTCAGGATGTGCAGATTTGGCTTGTTCTTTTTGGCATACTGCTGAAGTTCTATCACACTTTTATCAGAGGTTTCCTATTCGACAGAACCATAAACAACAACAGATGAGCTTTTTTGGAAGAAAAAAAAAACAACAAAAAAACAAACCACAAAACGTGGAGCAGAAGTTTAATCTGGGATAGTTGTACTTCCTTAAGTAATAACAAATATCTCCATGAATTAGTAAAATATTAAAGATATAATAAATGTAATTGTGACCTGGAAGATGCAAGATTAACAGAATTATTATTGTCAGTGAAAGCACTCATCTTATGTTCTGGCAATAGCAAGGTATGAGAATCAATTCAGAAGAATTAAAAACTGCTCATCAAATGCATACTGCCTTTACCGAGAGGGAACAGCACTATTATGCCAAAATAGATCCTCGTAAAGCTTTGTTGTAACTAGATTTAAAAGCCCAGAAAAATACAAAAGCAAAAATACGGTCAGGAGGTAGGTTACAATCAAGCAAAATCATGTTCACCTGTTTAACCAGCTTGTTATTCTCTCTACCATACATACGCAAAAGAGAGCCCCAGTTTTTCACATGTGGATGCAGTAGCTGTAGGATTTTCTGAGAAGCTAATTGTTTCCCCACTCTTTTATTTTTGCCTGTAAAAGCAATCATGAAAACGTATCAATACTGGCACATTACATAATTAGACAAACACCAACATTTACTTGTGTTATTCAAAACTGAGATACAAGAGAAGAGTATAATAACCACGTAACAAGCTAGATAGCTGAACAAGCACTACAAAACAGCCAACAAACAAGAATAGGAAAAGATTTTATCAGAGGTCACACTAAGTACTGTACTTACACCAGCCTCGCACCGTGTGCTTGCCACAAGTCATGACGTATTCACTCTTCTGATTCTTACCAGGAATCACTTCAAACTTTATGGTTGTATCACCCATTCCATGGTTTCTTAAGTGGGGAGAAAAAAAAAAAAAAGTAAAGTTACAAACAACTGAAGTGGTTGCAGTTATCTTTCATAGTCATTGCAATGGAATTAGATACATTAACAACAAATTTTAAGACATTAATTATTAAAGAGTTCTTTTTTAGATCAGTAACTTGACTCAAATGGAAAGGTAAGCCTGTATAAACAAAAAATAAATCTCTATATATCCTAATCTCAGAAGATAAGAGGCATAAGCAGCAAATATGAATTACAGGAAGATTCAGCACTAACCAGTTCAGTTAACCATACCACATGAGGGCAGTAAGCTTGGCCAGCCCAAAAATGTCCCAAGTTCCTGACAAACACTATGGGTACCAGCAGACACCTGCACACAATGGAATTTGCTCCTTATTCTGCAGCCTCACCTTTTAAGGCACTCATGGAGAATCTGATATGGAGACAAGAGTCCAGCTTTACTTGTGAGTTCATATACCCGTGAGTCCTCAATACTGATATGGTTAAAATACTACAAAAGAATTGGAAAGGGTTATTGAGCTTTTGTGCAAGTTAGACCTTAATACTCTTCTTAACTCTCATTTCTCCATTGCAACATTAAACAAATTCTGTTACTCTGTGCTTAATGCTTTAAAATGTATTTTTAAAACCGTAATGGAGATATTTATCACATCTAATCACATATTTGCAGACAGACATTTAAATAATTCTTATAAGTCAAATTTCACATTATGGACATAGAAATGACTAGCTTAAATTCTTTATCATCCTTTCTCCCTCAGGACAAGGTTATCTTATTTGTTTTAACTAATTATGAAATTCTAATTGATGTGGCTTAATAAAACACCTAACAGCTATTGGAACATTTTGTATTTTATTTTAAAGCAATGGAAAAATTCTCTGCATTTTATTAATGATCATTTCAATACTGTAGAGTACAATACAATACAGTTTTAAGTTAAAGCAAGTGTTCAAACACCTCATTCCGTGTAATACACTTTTAAAAATTAAAACATTCTTTTCAGGCTGACTACTGATTTTTCCTTTACTCCTTACTGATGGTCTGTTACATGCTGAATTGAAAATGAACACATCACTGATGAACTACCTGTTTAACATCTCAAATACCTGAGAATACAGCACATGCTAGCCACTTAAAGAAACTTTTCCTTTGATTTTTCTCAAACATCACTGCATAAAGTCTGAAATTTTAGCTGTCTGATCTGGCAATAAGTACCTTTCATAGCTAAGTAAAAATGTCTCAGAAGCCTGGGCACTTTTAGTTCTTTCTTGGTCTTTAAGACGATCAATCACACAAAAGCAGACAGCATCTAGCTCTGAACTTTCCAAGGCATCAACCAGAGGACTCTGGAAGCCATTACAGTACAGGCAGTCTAGTGTCTTGGAACATTTCAGGTCTTCAGTAAGTGACCTGATGCTTCAACAAGGGACGAGTTCTCTGCATCACAGTAAATTTTCTCATCAGTTCCAACAGGAAAAAAAGGTCTTTTCATTGCCATAGATTTTGCTATAAATGAACAATTTCACATTTCCATCTGACTGAGAAAAAAAGTTATGAATTTTCATTAATACTTCTGACAGTGAAGGTCTAATGTTTTTAAAAACAGACTGAAATAATGGCAACCAGCAATTAAAGAGTTCAGTACCTCAAGTTCTTCCCTGTCTTTGGGCTTCTCCTCACATGTCTGTTTAACAAAGTCAGGAATAAGAATTTCCAGTGTAGATCGAGCTGCAGAAAGTGATCACACTTCTTGATTATGTTTATTTCAAACAATGATTGTAAAGAAAAACAGCAGAATGAAGCACTCTTTAAGCAAGCCTCAGATCTCCCCTAGAAATATCCACTCATATTAGAAAACAACTTTACACATACAATGGACTCAGTCTACATCAATAGTTTCCATGTCAGTTAACATCTGAAGTTTCTTCATGGTTTTCTGTCCCAGTACATTGTTGAACCTGGGGTTGTCAGAAGAATTTCTGCAACAACATTTATCACTTTCACCAAAAAAATATGAATGTACCTTCTCTGACTATTAACAAAATTATTCCTACTTGCTATTGCAAATATATCATCTTCAAAGCAGAAAAGAAAACAGATAAAACAATTCAGCAGTTGGTATTATGAAAGAAAAAACGTTACCAGCTTTATTCTTGGCAAGTTTTTTGCTGCTGGCAGTTCCTGCCCCATAAGTTACTCCATCAATAATCACTGAGGCTCCAAAAGGTTCACTTGGGTTCTCTGGAAATGGAGGAGGAAAGAAAAAGAAAGCTTTTCAGAACTCCCAATGTAAAATACTCATCATGAACATGAAATACCACCACTATCAAGACTGGTTTTCTTCATTTCAACTTCAAGAGGGATGGAAATTCTTTACTCTTCAGAAAGACTGAAGAATTGCTTATTCCAGTATATGAAAACCTAATAGAGTTTTCCATTATCAGAGACTTACCGTCATGCAGTTCGTTCTTCCAAATGAAGAACTTTTACATTTTAAGAGATCATTCGTAATCTGCCAGAAGTCAAATGTTGTTTCCAAAGTTTTAGCATGACTAACACTAAGTCAGGAACTACCAAATTACCTCTCTCACCGCTGACACTACATAAAATTAAAAGATGTTTAAAAACACAAACAGACATCCATCCAGCATTTCACATAAATCCCACACTACTCATGGAACAACATAGTCTCAGTAACTCCTTAAGTTACTTTTGGTCCAGTAGAATGACACTTCTATTTCCATTCTACTAATATTATGAGCAAAATCAATCAACATTCATACCAAATTAATTTCTACCACTGCATATGAACTTTTTGCTCTCTATACCTAACTAGTAATTTCTCCACTAATATTAATTATGATTTATCAATGACCTTAGAGAACAGCCACATGAGACAAACAGTCTACATAGCCATTTCTGATTTTCATTTAAATTTTTAACATCAATTTATACATACACAATTCTCATAGGATAACTGGATTTAAATATGAACCTCCATGACACAACAACAATCACAACACACAGTAATTTGAACAGCTAAAGGATTTTAAAACTCTACATATCTAAAAAACAGAAAAAAACCCCTACTGTATTTTTTGTTAATTGCAAGAAAACCAGAACAAAGCCACAAAAATATCTCAAATTATTGCAGCTTTAGAGAGGGTACGTAAGTGCCTGCAGAAATCTTTCAAATTTTTAACAACCTCATAATTGAAGGCCTACACATTTCTCTTCAGAAACTATTTGGTTTAGTATTTGACTTTTTTTTCCTTCAGGATTCTCGTGACTCACTACAACAATGCCTGCCTTCCAATCAGATTTTCTGGACATCAATGACAAGAAATTAGGCAAATACTAATTGTGCACAGTCAGCAAAATTGTAGTTGCCCATATTTCACTGATGCGCCCTTTTAGATGCAAATGAGTTACTAAAATCCATTTTCACTTAGGTATAGTTTTCCCAAGTGAAAATCCATACTGTTATTTTAAATATAAGACTGCCTTTGTCCTCAGAAGCCATGTTTAAGATACAGAAAAAGCTTCCTAGCTAGAATTTGACTCACAATAGACTTTCAAGACATGCCCTAGAAAAAATGTCCATTGCTTGATTTTTTTTTAAGATATTCAAGCATGAGAGAAGCTCTCCAGAACAGCATGTCCTTGTTTTTAAAAAACAAAACAAAACAAAAACCAAAAACCAAAACCAACCAAACTTAACAGACTTACCACATTCAAAGAAATTGTAAACAGGGCGAACCTTTAGGACTCGTTGCATATATTCATGCAGTATGCAAACTTCAGATTTCCCATTGGGATTAATGACAAATTCTACAAGAAAAAAGGGAGGAAAGGGAAGACAGCTAAGTAGTTCCAGTCTTTCAAAGACAATTCCTACTACAAGTAAATAAATAATAAAAACAAGCTACAAAAGGTAAGTGCCTGCTCAAATTAAGTGCGATGCAGTTGAATCAGACATGGATAATTATGGCCTCAAAGTCCATTTTCTCTGAAAACGTATTGAGAAATAAGTCTGAGAAATTTCTGTCAACAACTGGAAGTGCACTAATTACAAGCTAAGTCAAATATTCTACGGTCAATGTTTGCAGTCCCGTGGTCTCTGGACCTCTACACACAGCAGTTTTGGCAGCCAACACCAGTTAGAAATCCTCTAATTTGCTCCTAAACACATGTTGTATCTCCATTCTGACAACAGGCATGTAGAATTCAAATCCACAAACCAGAATCAGTTCATTTTTTTTCCCCTGCCACGAAGTCCTGTTTAGCAAGCCACAGATCAGGTCTCTGTCCCCTTGCCCTGAATATGCTCTTTTTATTTGAAAGTACTTTTTTTTTGTCTCCCCCCTGCAACAGTATTGTTAGTCAAGAGCACAAACCCTGCCTCAGCAGGCACTATGGCAGTATGGGAGAGAAAGTTAAGATTTAGGTAAAGTGCAAAAAAGTCCTTAATTTAGATAGTTTCAATGTGGCTCTAAATCTAGAATTTAAGATAAAGTGCATTAACTGAAATTTCAATTGCATCTCCCTGCAACAGGGCATGATCAATACACAGCTCATAAGCTTTAATTCTGCCAAGGAGAAGAAACCCAGAAACACGACAACGTACCAAACAAGAACAAACCCCAAATCACAGATCTATGGACATTTTAAATACCAGACTGCAGTTAAACTTACTACTATGGCAAACAATACAAGTAAGAGCTAATTCGCCCAGCTTCTCATCAGATGATACCCACTCCTCACACCACAGGACAACTGCACACACAGTTCATTCTTAACTGTTTCTGTCAAACTGCTTTAAACTTCTACTTTTAATTGTAGGTTTTAATTTGGATCAATCTGTCATTTGTAACCAGTCCCTCATTTGGGACCAGCTAGAACCAGTACAGAACTGAGAAGACAGTAGCACTAAGGACTAGGCAGGAGAGTTTTCTGTGACAACCAACAGTAACAAGTAGCTGAAGGTAGTAACCAGTTACCAGAACCGCAACCTTAAAAATCCTTTCATTTAGGAATAATTCCTACATTCCTTTTAACAGGAAGTATATTTTGACAGTATTTTTCCTTTACTGTGTAATATGATGGATCCAAGAGTACAGAATTCTAGAACAAGAAAGTGGACTTACTACAGGATTTCCCCCCCCCCGCCCCGCCCCAGTCAAGCTTAGAACTGTAATTAGTCTTTGATACAGGTATATATTTGAACTCCAGGAAGACAAACTAACCTTTCTTTATAGGTGCATCTTGCACAGACAAGGTAATGAGTTTCTGATTGGCAGGCAGAATAGGCCGCTCAGATTCTGCCTGCTTCCGCTTCATTTCACGATTGAATTGCCGTCTCTCAGCCCAGGTTCTGAATTTTTTTACGGTAACTTGTTCAAAGTCAAAACGCTTTTCAAGATAACGTCTAAAATCTTCCAGATCTAAGAAACAGAAGCAAGTTACTCTCTCTACCACTGAGCAAACATTATGTTCACTATTTCCACTGTTTTAAACATGGTTTGTTTTTTTTTTTTTTTTTTTAGACTAGGAGCAAAAGCAGTGGCTTTAGTTCACGTACTCAAGGTTAAGATGCTATTTTAAACTAACAGAACTAATTACAAGTTTTCCTGCTACTGGGTCAAATACAAAACATTTGTGCAAACTGGAACACAAAACAACAAAAAAGAACGTTTTATTCTGTCACTTGAACATTTTACTAAGCCCTAATCAGCATAATATCCAACACAGTTTATAACAAAACACTAGTATTTGTTCTACTTAATCACCTATCCACCTCATTACTTGAAGCAAGTTATACAGTGAATAACAGTAGTTAACGCTGTTAGTCTCTATTTCCTGAAGCCAAAATTGACTATTGCTGCCTATTTATTAAACTGTGTACCATGAAAAACTATACAATGATGCTCCATGAACTCCACAAGTATCTGCTGGCCTCTAAACAGAATTTAACACATTCATTTTCACATACAGAGTACTAAAACACTGTCCCCCTTGAAGTACAGCTGCTTCTCCTTTATAGGATATTTCTGCAGATTTCAGCAAAAATAAAGAGTAGCATCCCAAGATGTAAACAAAAGCAAGCTGCTGGCATTGTTTCCTTCCACAAGGAATTCCAAATGCAAGTCACGCTTATACTTGATCACTCAGTATTTTTTTCAGTAATACAGAACAGATCCTATTTAAAGAGAGAGATAGACAGGTGAACTTCACGTAGAAAATGTTTACTGGTTTTAGTTTTGGTGCTAAATAGTGACAATTTTTTTTTTTTTTCTTTAAATCTTCTGGCATGGTTTTTAGACTGAACAGGACACATGTAAAGACAAGTTTTATGTTTGAACACTACAAAGCTAAGTGGTAGCGTACAATCTGTATCAGTATTCTGAGCAGCAGTAATTTACATTGATGGTACTCTCAGGTATGTAGTTGTAAGTAGCACAGGAGCTTTCTCTTGAAGTTCCTCTATAAGTCTGGCAGTGATTCTGGAATGAATTCTTTGGGCAGCTTTTTGTATAAAAGCTATCAGACTTGCATAAATAAAATAATGAAGCATCACACCCTTTTGCATGAGTTCAATTACATTTGCCTAACCTATTCTGCTAGACTTGTGCAAATAAGCAAATCAAGTTTAACTGCACACCATTTATCTTAAGAGATCATACTGAAAATAGATATAATTCAGCCAATATAGAGACTGCATAGAAAAGCCTATTTAAAGAAGTCACACAAACACACTTGACAACAGCAATTCACATGTACACATTGAGTTAATTGATTCTTAAACTCAGATAAAGTCTACAGGACTAAACTTCCAAAATTTTCAATTTTTTGCCTGTAAAACTTTTGCATGTGGACTCCCAAGTCTTCAAAGATCTCCACTGTATGTTTCTCTTCCTGCTAAAATAAAAACTGATTTCTAATACTGGATCTATTTCTCCAGATCTGTGCATATGAAAAACTGTGCAGAAAGACGACTGGCAAGACATTACTCAGTTGCCAAGCCTGGAATAAAGCATATTTGGTATCCCAAATGCCATTACCCCAACTCCAGCCAAGAAAAGACTCCACTTTCCATACATACCTACAGATTCATCTTTACATACTTCAACTTTGGCCTTAACTTGTCCTAAGGCTCCTTGTGCTGCATCTCCCCCTGAAGGGTCTTTGTCATCTAAAGGCCCAGAATCAGCAGCAGTAGAATCTGGTTCTTCTGTTTGGCAGTCCAGTTCTGAAGACTTATCTAGGTGCTTTATGGGTGATACTTCCCCATTTGGAGTTATGTCATTGTTTTGTTCCCTTTCCTCATTTTCCTTCATTTTCTTGTAATGAAAGCAGGGAATGCTAGTAAGGGGAGGATCATGTTTCTGCAAATATAAAATAATACAGAAGATTTCAGTACATCAAGGTCACCAAAAGCAAAACTCAAAACCAAAAGACGTAATCAAGATGGAAGCTACTTTTATTCAGTCTAGGCACAGGCTTCTCTTTGGTCAGCAATCCTGAGTAGAGTAAGATGCGAGTACATCCACTCCTATGGTTTCTTGGCATTGTGTAACACTGATACTAACCTTCAAAGTGCAGTTGCTATTTTAGATCCAAACTATATTCTGTTCAAATACATGCAAATAATACATACTTTCATAAAATCCACTGAGCTCTCTTGGCATATAATCCCATGACATTAAACCCAATTTCTCCATATTCCTTGGGTTCATGAACAAAACATGCTTACTTCTGTAAATGTGGATCATAAGCCACAGCTCAGGCTGGTTTAAAGCAACAAATATATGTCATGGTGGAATAAAACCAACATTTTGCAGCCACATACTAGAACAATGAAGGCACCAAACAAGACCATCTCATTCCCTTTAACTGTCCAAACTCATTGCAAAAATGGAAAACCAAAATACCATAAGAAAAAATCATATCGTATTTTCAGAAACAGAGTAGTTTATTTTTCACATTCCTTTAATTCTAACACTGGAAAGATGCCTACTAAAGTAGAAAAATATTCAACTGTTTGCAGGATGGTATCTGATTTTAAAATCTCAGTAAGTATTTGACTAATTGACAGCTCTCACCCTTATGCTTCCTGTTCCCAAGAAGTAAGGTCTAGACCAGGTAACAACTCTAGATTCTCTGTGCAGATATACAGGAATGCCTGAGTTATGGAATGTCATGATCCATCCATCTGGCAAAGGTTCTGTAGGAGGGCGGCCACGACCTTTAAAGCAAAGAATCACTTTAAACTTGGATAGATTGCTTAGAACAGAAAACAAATCACAGTTCTCATTTTTATTGCTTTTTCTGTTTCAAAGGATGACACTGAAACAAGACTAAAACAGTTTTGCAGAAAATATTGTTTTGCTTTAATAAAAAGGCATATGCTTCTAACCTACATTAAAGTCTGAGAAATTACAGATTTCATTATGTTTTCAACTGAAAAGCAACAGCAGCACTAATTTTCATACAGACCGATTTGTTAATTTCACAATTGAATTTTCTCTTCTCTTTAGTCTTCTTTACATACTTATATCATTACAAGCACCACTGTATTTCATGGAAAAGTCATACTTACTTTTGAAACAACTGAGTTTTCTATTAAAAATTTTTGCACTGAACACTCAGGTATAAATTTGCATTGAGGCACTACTAGACCCATAGACCCAAACAGCCAGCAGTAAATTAGGCTGTAAGCTAAGGATTAAGTCTACAATACAAACCAGGATCAAGTCTACAAGGCTTTATACTTAAATATCTTAGCCATCAAGAATACTACATCTGGAAAACAAGACTGAAATTAAGAGTACAATAAGCCAGTATGAGGAATCACATAGCAAAAGAAACAATATTGCAGTAACATGCTTATGCTCACACTCATGGCCTCAACTCCTTTCTATTCCAGAAATCAAGAGAATGGTCTCACTCCTCTCTACATCAGTAATCAGAGACCAGACTCACCTTAGCTAGGAGCTTCTTGGCAACCCTGTGTTAGTATAAAATTTTGGAGGGACAGCTGTTTCGTTTCTTATTTCAGAATATAGTGAAGCTGTAAAATACTTCTCTAGAGGAGGTTCAAATCTTAATTCTAATTCAGACCATTTTCAGTTATATTCTTCTGGACTGGTTCACATTCTCAGCTCTTCATTAGCAGTTTTTAATATTTACATGATGAAACTTGATAAATGCAAGCCACTGACTTTCCTAATGATTTTTTTTTTACCTCATACTGCATGCATAAAGACTTCAAATAGAGCAAGTTCAAGAACATAAGTTATACAATTAAAGTAGGAAGAAGCTCACAATGACCACAAACAGCCTTCAGCAGTTTTACACTACTGGAGATCATCCTTGTTCACCTCCCCACCACTGAGGGAACTTTCTTCATCATTTTTTCACAAATCCTCACACTAAAATATATTCTCATTACATACAACAGATGAAGATCAAAAGGACTCCCAAAAATCAACTTCACTGTTCAGTAAAGTGAAAAATCATATCCTATAGAAAGAGGCCTGCAAAGAATACAACTCTGTAACATATTAACTGTTTCATAAGAGTTGCTATCCTAAACCTTGCTTGCTGATATATTTTTGTTCTACAGATGAGCCGCACACACAAAAAATTACATATTTAATGAACATTAACTTACTTTTAAGTACAGTTTTAATTTTGGTCATCATTGGCTGCACGCTTGTTTCTCCATCAGACTGGTGATCACTTTCACCACCATATTTCTCATTTTCTAGTCTCCTTGTTTTGGGTGCTCGAAGACCCTCTTCCAGCAGAGCATCCACATCATTATCAAAGTCATCCTGAAAAAGACTTCATCAGACACCATCCTCCTGGCTGTACTAACCTCCCTTTCCCCTTGCAAAGAAAAAGTATACGTTTTCTCTATGTACTTCCATACAGAGAGAAACCAGAAATTTCCAATGATCCCACTAAAAAGACTGGGGGGAGAAAAAAAAGTTTTCATAAGTGACAACTGATATTTTCCATTATAAGATGAGCTGCAATTGTGTAAGAAGCCTTTTAATGTTATTTTAAACGAGACTATAGAAGCTGCCACACAACTCAGAAGTTTGACCAACATAATTTACAAAAGTTTACAGCCAAAGTTCTGTCACTGAAAATTCTGCATTTTTGACTTAAGTACTTCACATTTGTAGAAGAGACTGTTTCAGTGAACATCTTTACATATTTTTTTCTAGCCACTTGGAAACCTCTTACCCACCAAAAACCCGTGGATTTACTTACCTCATATGAGTAATTCAAGGCTTCTTCATCCACTTTATCTCTTTGAACGATTGCTTTAGATGTGAACCCTCCTCCTTCTTCATCTATTTCCATCAAATTGTCGGTAAAATCTTCTAGCTCATCCAGAACTGCAAATTCCACTCTCTTTTCCTGATCAATATCATTTTCATCATCCTTCTTGTCATCATTTTCACCCCCTATTCCTACAGCTTTACCATTACTACCACCAAAAGGACAAACATGCAAATCCCCATTGACATTATTAATACCAAAATCTGTATCTGCCTTATAATCCTGCTCAACTCCAGTGTACAGAACTTTCCTATCTTTGCTTTTGCAGCTTTCTGTAAAGCTAACGCTAATCTTTACATCTTTAAGTAACTTAAGATCTGGGGTGAACTTTCGAACTGAAGGTGCATGACGAGCAGTTCTTGGGCTTTGGTCACTATTGTTAGGGTCTATTATAAGACGACTTTTGTAGCAGGCAGATCCCTTTGTGAGAAGCTGTGTTCTGCAGATACTGTGCGTGTCCCCAGCAGGGGTATCTGACTGTCCATCACCACCAGAGCCAACGTCCATTACCTCTGCGTCACTGGACGTTTGCAGGGGAGGTGGTGGAGGCTGTTCATTAGGCGGCAGAGGTGGGGGACAAGTGTGATTCTCCACATTCATTTCTCTTGCAGGTTCTTTAGGGAGGGGTGGTACATTTTCATATTTCTCCATTTTTAAACCTACTTTTTTTAAAAAAACAATGCTTTAATCAATGTTTATATCTATATTCCTAACATGCATAAGTCCATCAAGATTGGTTTATCATGCTCTATTCAATATGCAACACTGATGATTCAGTTAAGCTGACTACATTGTTCTTTTCATTAATGTAGACAGCTTTCAGAATCACTGTCTCAATTATTGGAAATCACAATGCATTCAGCTTAAATAGCTGAAGACTAAGACTGCATCTTCATTGGACAAGCAGGTCTCCCTTTCTTCCTTCAACCTACAAGAAGAAAAAAAAAATAAAAAATCTTTTGTCACAGGAAAAAAAACCCAGAAATAGTATCCCAGGCAAAAAGAAAAAGTGTAACTCCTTCCAACATAAATTTCAAGTAGAAGAGTGACATTTTTACAGTGAAAAAAGCAGGGTATCTCAATACCATTTTGAATGGGGCTGAAATTCGATTGTTTTTACTGCTTGATCTGTATACCAGCACAAGAATTAGCTAACATATAGTTGCCTGGGTATTTTGTTGACCCTCTCTGCTTGGTTAGCAGGCAGGGCATTAAGTATGGCAGTTGTAGGGACCACACTAAAAACTGTGTATTTGGGGCAGATTTTCCCATTTTTTTTAAATAACTTGGTATTCAAGCCATACTTACCCACACAGCAGAAAGGATAATTAGCTTGCAGTTAAAGACAGTATGCAAAACCAACAAGATTTTAACAACTACGGTCTTGTAAGACACACAGCTTTTGGAAAGTTTAAGTTACTAGCTATTTCTAATACCTCACTAGAAGTTTTAACAGGAAATCTCGTCATTCACTAAAAACTCACACAAAATTACTGTCTAGATAACCAGATCTTACATTCCATACTATTATGGGACTATATATTTGTTACATCTGCTTAATTAGAGGTCTACATACATAGCATTAAAGGTCAAATTAATTCTGGAAGGCATTTAGAAGCCAACGTTTTAGGTAATTTAACCTGACAAAATATTCAGTTGCTCTAGGAAACTTTACAGGGGTGGGAGTAAGCCTAGTGGGTTTTTTTTGGTTGGTTGGGTGTTGGTTTTTTTTTTTTTCTTTTTTACATTAAGTAGGTTCCTTCTACCATGTCTATGATGGCTTCTTTAATTATACTTTTGGCATCTGTGCAGGACTATAAGCACCTCAGGAAAGGAAGCGTAACTTCTTACCTGCTATTTTGGTTTCTCCAAGTCCCTCCATATCACCCCAAACTGGGTTTAAATCTTCCTACCATCTAGAAACAAAGCAGTGTTACTCTGCCCAAGACAGCCAGCTGGCTGAATCTGCTCTGTTTAAAGTATTTGCAGGTAGAAGAGAAACCCTACCCAAGCATTCTAGAAAGGTAAGGTCTGAGTTCTCAGCATCACTGTATAACATTTGAAGCCAACAGGGCAGAACTTCTAGGTTGTCATGAAGGACTTGGGGAAGCCAAATATAATTCTCTGATGTATCTCTACACCAGCCCAGACAGAACAGCAGCAATATCCAAACACCAACTAGGGCAAGGCAGGAAGCTGGTAATCAGGAATTATAATGGGATCAATTAAAATTCAACAGCATATGGAAGCTACCTACCTGGAAGCTGGAAGAAAGCAAAATACACAACAAAGCAAACTCTTATTTTAGTGATTTGGCAATAAAGAAAGTTTTGCTGGGGCAAAAGAATAGTTCATATGCTGTGGTGGTTTTCTGCTTTGGTTTGGTTTTATTTGTTTGGGGTTTTTTTAAAACATATTCAAAACTGACACATTCAAGATGCTGAGCTTGATATGTATTGTAGAATCACTAAGGAAAAATACTCCCTTTTGATAAAAGCTCTAAAATAATTCCATCTTCTCCAATACAAACATATTACCTTTCAGAATGAAAACCAGCTCATACACCAGTAAGACAAGCAGTTCTAGATATTTAAATCCATTCCATCCTACAAGATGATCATGCAATCACCTAAGCAGTGATCAATTCCTCCTTCTTTCAACAGGTTCTGAAACATCTAATGTTATACAGAACACCTCTAAAAATATATCTGTCTAATAACATTCCCCTTTCCCCATCTTCAGATTAAAAAAGAAAAAAAAAAGGTGAATGTCAAATTGTTAAGTTCTTCATAAGAAATCATTAGTGTCTTCATTGTTAATTCTGAACAAAAGAATCAAAAGTCACAGTACAAGTTCAGTAACTCCTGGAAACTAAATGGCTAAGTAATCCAATTCTTCCACCTTCGACTCTTTAGAAGGCTCTTGAAAAGAGCAAACAGAAGTAGTTTATACAGAAATAAAATATTGAAATTGGTATTCTAGAATTTGAAAGAGTGCTACCTTCTCATATGATCAAGGAGCTACCTGGTCCAATTAGAAAGACTATTTTTGACAAGTCGTAAGACATGATCGTTAATGCAGTTTCCACATCGCTGATACACGTCCTGCTCCTACGCTAAAGAGTGTTTTAACAACACCAATGTCAAAACACAAGAAATTAATCTTTACCTGCCTAGCTTTGGCAGTTCACTGATACTACACCTCCGCTCTTTGCAGAAAAGATGTCTTGTTATTATATTCAAGCACTATTAACAATGAAATTCCTGTTGGTCTTGAAATAATGAATAGCGTATCGAATCACTGCCAGGGATTGTCTACTAATCAGTACACATACTATGGCTAGAAAAAGTACCAGATCAAGATGAGTTTAAACTAGCTTTTGCATTTCTAGCCATAAACCTGCCACAACCCTAGGGTAAGATAACAGAGTCTGGCAGCTCTACCAGTTACAGTGGGCTACAATACCTTCCTATAAGCTACAAAACATCAGGGAGAAGTAGAGTAATACTGGTCCAACTCCCATTTACTTTCTTGCCAACTGACGATACAATACGCCCTTTCTATCAGGGGCTGGAAAAAAAATGACAACAAAACCAATAAGGATTTTCCCTTAGATATTAAGTATTTTAAAAGAAAGACAGAAGGGATGGAATCTAAAAGGGTTAGTTAGATGAGCCTGTAGGTTAAAAACAGCCAAACAGACCTTAGATCAAGGGAATGCAACTACCACATATAAAAACAGACTTAGCATACTAGGTTATGAAATATTAGAATACAACATAAGGATGACAACAGGCAGGCTAATTTAATTAACTTGCCCTAATGGAACAGATTTTATTCTCTAAGGCTCCACCAAGTTCTATCGACAGTTTTCGTAAGAACTCCTTAAAAAGATACGGAACACCACCGACAGCTGCAACAGCCAGCACAACACACTGAAGAAGGTCTGGATGAACTGCTAGAAATATGAATGCATAGCTCATGTTCTGCAGATCACCAATACATGAAAATGCCACATTCTTAACTGCATGCTCTTATTTCAGCAGACCATATGAAAAAGTTTAATGTCATAAAGTAAACTCAGAGAAATAGATACACAGCAGACATCTAAACGTAACGTAGCAAACCACACAGGTCCCAACAACAGCAGTATCTTGGCCTGGTTGCCTTATAGATGTTCTTTGAAGGCAGAAAGAAAAAGACCCAACTATTTCTTTACTAAATAAGTACCACTGCCTATTCCCGCAATTGGAGGGGGGGTGGGGGGAAGTACAGAGAGAAAAGGGTACCTCTTTTCAAGACAGGAAAAAAACAGAATCTTAAAATTTGTAACCAGCACTGCCTAAACTCAAAGAGGAACTCCCATTGCTGTATAGCATGTTGAGTCTTACGTGCGAGTTCTATAAAGAACACATTTTCTTCATGAATAGCTGTAGCTGCAATCACGAACAAGGAACAGCGTTACCACAGATTCTCACCTTCAAAAATCACTTTTAAAAAGAAATTGGATTCCTTGTCAGAAACTGCTTACTTCACATTCAGTGGACCCCAAAAGGAAGGGTGGCTCAGAGCACACTCTCCTTATTGGCTATCCAAATACAAAGTCCTCCTCCTCATCATCCTCTGGCTCCAAATGGCAACTCTGCAGAGCAGAATTTATAAAGCATTGATCATGCTTAAAGATCCACTCAGCTTTAGCCCTTGTCAAAGGAATTCCTTACTCACAATCATCTACTTTCTTTTTATTATACCTATAGCTATTGCATCTTTTTGATACATACAGTCCTAAAAATAAGTTAATCTTATTTATTATCAACTGCTAAAACCCCTCAAAAACCAAGGAGACTGAATTTATTTTGTTTAAATCAGAACAGGAAGTCTCGGAAAAAAAAAATTCTGTAAGTTAACTACTACAGACAGGAACTAGTTTCTCTCCCCATTATCAGATTTAGAATAGAAAGTTTCTGAAGGAAACAACCACCTTGTTTAAGTCATCAAGGCAGTTTAAGAATATACAGTCGGGTCCCAACCATAACATTATCAGTGGCAAATAAAGACGTGGCTAAAGAACTTCTCTAGTTCAGAAGACTTCATCCCATTTCAGAACAGAGTACATAAT
Source organism: Aramus guarauna (assembly GCA_013400195.1). Lineage (NCBI taxonomy): Eukaryota > Metazoa > Chordata > Aves > Gruiformes > Aramidae > Aramus > Aramus guarauna. Next base: position 486,863 of record VXBL01009141.1, on the reverse strand, counting down.
TTTGGAAAGGCACCCTCAGAAATGGCAAAGCAATTACTGCTTTTATAGCTTGACCAGTCTTCTGGCAGGGTTTAGATGGTTTCAGTTAATTGTGTAAAACAGGAAACTTTTAAAAAAATCTGCAAATCAGAACCTAAGAAGAAGAAAAAATATTCTTACTTTCACATCACAAATAATTTCTTACTTGTAAAGAAAAACAACACACATAAGGAACCAAATTCCCCTCTCATTCTTTAAAAAAGCAAAATAATTGCGGTAATCAAGAAGATCTTCCCAGAAGAACTAGTGACGTAGCTCCTCGTCCAGAATTAAAAATAGGAACCCTTAAATTCAGTTACCTAAACAGAATGGAGAAAAGTTATGCTTACAAAAGAAAAATTAAAGATTTAACTCCAATGTCTGTAACTCACAACCTAAGGGAGTAAAGAAATTGAATGGGTTCACCCAGTAAGCCCTCAATCCCAGTTTAGAAATGCCTGGATGTTGGGGGGGGGAGGTTGGATGTTAGGGGGAGTCCCACCCTCTCAGCGGGCAAATGGACTTTACAGATAAACCTGAAGCCTAACGAGAAAAGGTGCAAAAGAAAGCACTACTTTTTTCCAGCCAAAACAGGTGAAGAAAGTTAGGAGAATAAACCTTTCAGAGACTGAACGAGATAATTTAGAGGAATTTAATGGAAACACGCGAAGAAGAATCCTGAAAGTTACGGACAGACACACCACCTTATCTTCGTCGTCCCAACGTACCAGAACTAAAAAAAGCATCTGGGTGTTCGCACACGTTTGTGAAGGGCTGCCTTTTCTTCCTAACTTGGCACAGGAAGCGAGACACGCTCTTCTCCCCTGCATAAACGGATGTGTCCAGCGGAAATCCTGCTTTTACCCTAAGACACACGATGCAGTGTAGAAACTCACGCCATAGCCGATACTCCCCAGCACCCCACAGACAAGGAGGCGTGCTGAGGGCAGAAAGACATGGCGTTTCCTTCTACCGAATGCAGTTCTCCTTCCCCGCAGTTCTACGGCGAGGGAGGTGGCTGGGGGCAGGCGGGAAACAAAAAAACCCGATCTCCCCAAAGAAACCCTAACCAGAACAAAACACCAGCTCTGAGGGAAGGACGCTCCGGGCGTGGGGGAAGAGCCGCAAGGCACCACCCGCCGGGGAGGGCAGCCCCCTGCCCGCTCGTAGCGGCAGGAGGTAGGTGCTTTCACCTCCGCTGCTCGGGGAAAGGCTCCTCACGGCTCCCTACCCGCGGTGCCAGCCCGGAGGCGGGAGGCCACACGATACAGGCGGCGAGGAGCGCGGCGGCCGGGCGGCCCCCGCAGGCGCCGCGGCCTGTGGGGACGGAGGGGTTAGTGCCCGCACGGCAGCGATTGGGCCGCGCAGGCCCACTCGTGCACGCCCTCCCCGTCTCCCCACGGGGCCAGCACCCACCTGAGCCATCCCCGGTGTCCCTGCCGCTCCTCTGCGAGTGGAGGGGAGAAGAAGAGGGCGAACTCGGCCGCTTCACGAAAACCGTCCCCCACTCCGCACCGCTGCCGCCATCTTTAAACGCCTGCTCCGAGCCGCTCCAGTCCCCGCAGGCGGGACCCCGCGCTCGCCAAGCCAATTGCGTTCCCAGTCTCTTCTGTCACGAATTTGAAATCTCGGTAGCTATTGATGGACTCCCTGGCATGTTAACCCGCTCTGCCAATAGAAAGGCGGAAGACATACGCCCTCACAGTACCGGGCCAATGAGAGGGAGGCGGGGGCGGGACCGAGGCGGCGGGAGGGCGCGGCCGGCCCCGACGGGGGGAGCCGCGGCCGGAGACGGGCGGGCTCCTTTGTCTGGTGCCCGGGGAACCTGCCGCCGCGGGCGCCCAGCGCCGGGAGGCCCCGAGCCGGTCACAGCGATGCCGCCATCGCGCGGGCTCCAGGGCAGCCCAGCCGAGGGAGGGAACCTCGGCAGCGAGGAGCCGTGCTGAGGAGCGGAGAGACACCCCCGGGTCGCCCAGGGAGCGGCAGCACGCTTCCCCCGGCGCACACGGGCCTGTGACCGCCTCCGGTTTCATCGCATCCGGGCCAAACCCCCCGGCGCTGCAGGCGGTGCCCAACCTCTGCCCCAGACCTGCGGGTGGCGGCGTGCGGTACGGCACGTACCGGGCTGGCCTCCTCACACCTCCGGGGCAGCGCCGGGAGTGGGCCAGACCCAGCTTCTTACCCCAGTCAGCTGTTGTAATAGCGTGAGGTGGGATAAACTCTTGGTAAACTGCTCTTTAAATTAGAGAAAATATAGCAGAAGCAAGGGCTGTAGAAAGTTAATGCCTTTTATCACACCTGATGGAAGGACTGCTCAAGGCTTCCCCCCCTACCTGTAAAAACAACTTTGTATCTGCAAGCAGCACAACTACAGCATTACCCCTTCAAAAGGGATTTACTTAAAAAGGATACATCAAGTAAGTCCGTAGGTCACGCCACATGTACCAAGCAGTTCACACAATAAGCCCCAAGTCTGGTTGTAGTGTTTAAAAACAATTCCTATATAATTATAGAAAACATGCTACACAATTTATGTAAACTAAAGGAGTTAATGAACAGTTGCTGTTGTAATTTGCTCTGACACTTTTAATTTGCTTCCCCCTCCCCAAAATAGAGACTAGAGTAGCTTTTATTGAGACACTTAAGTTAGAGCGTTGCCTCTTTTGTCCTTTACTATCATACCAATTTGAAATCAACATCAGACAAAATATTATCATGATACATCAGTGGTTTAATCACCTACAGTATAACAGCATTTAACTGTGACAAATATTTTTGTTTGCTTCCATATGCAGTTCTCAGACATAAGAATCTTTTTCTGGTATTTCACTCATGTCTTCGAGGTCCCCAAATACTGTTATGAAAGATAACAGTAATATTTTAATAATATTTTAAAATAATAGTTTTAAAACCTCTGATAGGCCTTTCATCTTTGCATTTGTCTGACTGGACCAACATACATAATGACATTGTGGTAACTTATATGGCCATGTCGTCATGGTACTGTATCAACACATGATGATAAGGTTACTGAAATCGGTTTGAATCTTAGCAAGCTGCCCTCAAAAACTAAAAGCAGTTTCAAATTTTTAATTCCTCAGAACAGGCTTCTCCTCTCAAGCCATTATTTTAAAGGGGTTTTTAAATTATGACTGCTTTTATTAATTTTAAAACAAACCACTTCAGAATGCATATTTAATAAATATCCATGGTTTGCAAAACAGCCATTTACATCACGCTTCAACCTTCAAAGCTCAGGAAAAAAAGTCTCATGATTAAGTACAGAATTTGAGTTGATGTTGGCATTTGCTGTAAACTAGCTGTGTCACATCACCTCATAAATTGCTAAGATTGTGACAGGAGAAGCTTGTCCCTTTCAAAGGATATATGAAAATGCAAGTATCATGACTCATTTGCATCCAATTTATGCGACTGAAACTGAAGTACTGCACTGAGAGATTGCACATTGCAAAAAATAGGTTAAATTTCAGATGTACATAAGCAGCAACATTTCAGTTAGGATCAGAAGAGGCACAAAACCAGATATTTGTGTAGAGTTAGAAAAATTAAGATGGCTACAGTGCTTTTGTAAGGGAAAAATAATGGGTACATTATTATAGTTTTTGCATTGCACATCTGTTTTCAGAGAATCATAATACAGTGACTTAAAGCAACGATGCAACAGCCGATTCTTTGAGACACTGACACTACAAGAAAATACACTTCTAACTTTTTATAAACCAAACAATAACAATCCAGTAGCAAAACAATGGTTTCATCAAAACAATCAAAGAATCACCGTTAAATTTGTAGCCCAAGCAGCCTATGTGACCTCTGGAGAATTAAATCAGATCCGCTATGTCTGACAAGTTGCAAATTCACCTGGCATTTTTGATCACCTGCACTTCTGACAAAAGATTTGTCAAATATGCACAAAACTCTTATCTTCCATCCAGACTTTTGAATTAGAAATGTGCAGGCCCACCTGCACAGCGCAATCAGGATTTACAATAGCATCATGAACTATCATTATCATCAGCAAAAATCAGTTCCTAATGACAAGGAGATTTTCACAGACAAGATGTAGGAAGGCTGGACAGAAACAATTGCTGTCAACACAAAATACAGAAAACAAGCCTATAAGGAAAACAACTGGGAGCATCCTAATAAAGTTAATAGGCTGCATTCATCAGAATGAAGATTAGGTGGAGCCAGTGTCTTTTTCATATTCTTAGTGCCAGTGTCAATAACTGCAGCACGTACTGCACTGTTCCAACAGGGAAATCTACTGGAAGACAAATTTTGCTCAGCTTGCCATTACTTTTATTTCAGTAAAATAAATTGTTTTGCAAAAAAAGGTATTTTACTTTCTGGAGATGTGAAATATAGAAAAAAATTTATAGGACTTATTTTTCCAAAGACACTTTAAACACAAATCATCATAGCATAAAATAGATTTTGGGTACAAAACAGATTTGTGTGTACTTTACAAGATGCATTATTCACCTGATGGAAATGATAATGACCACATTAATGGCGTCGAGTCACTCTAGCTGCAAGCTACAGTGTAGTGTGCTGCTTTGCACTCAGATCTGGACCTATATTAAAAAAGACTTCCTTAGTAATGTTATTAAAACAGACAATTTTTTAATCAAAGTGCTATTCAGGGAACAGTTTGTATCCAGTATTCACATTTCAGCCACCTTGGACAGCAAGGACAGCAAGGAGGCGGCAAGCTGATTCCAAACTATATACAAATTCCAGCAGCTCTGCAAAACCCAACCTTTGCACTTCAGCAGGGAAACGCTTTGTGTAGATCCCTTTCCTGGTACCTGATCACACTGTGAAGTGGAAGTGGCAAAGTGGAAGTGACGAAGCCTTCTGTACTTCCAAGTAGCACTCCAAATATAACTATGTGAACTGAAAGTCTGAGAAAGCTCTCAATCATGGAAAAAAAAATCAAGTAAAATGCAATTAAAAAATATAATCAAGAAACCAAATTAATGGGAAAATTTTTTGTAGGAGGAAGAAGTGATGTGAATTGAGATTTACTAAATTTAGTTCTATTAAAGACTCAATATTACATTAGCATCCAACAGCATTCTTTCCATTGAGTTCAGTGAGATTTCTTTCATGCCCCAAGGATGAATCTGAGAAAAATTTATGTCGCATGGAGGCATCTAAACTAAAAAGTTTGACTTATTTCTAGTTTGGACCTGGTCTGAATATAGTCCAGATCAAATCAAATGTCCAGCCTCCTAAGGAAGCATAATACAGACTTTATAAAAAAAAAAAAAATCCTCAGAAGGTTTATGACATCTAACTTCAGGCATCTAATTTAGCTTGCCCATAAAATAAGAAGCAGGTTCTTAAGTACTCAGAGCAGCAGTTAATCTTCCCCCTCAATTGCATTAAGAAAATTCAGATTCCTCATGTTGATACCTAAGTTAGACTCTTAAAGACATCAGCGGGGTTAGGATTTTCTCCAAGTTTTGAGATACACTGCCTCATTTGCCAGAGAACAATAAATCCATTACAGTTTTAAATGGCGACAGCAGGTGTCACAGCAAAACGGGCACTGCCATTGCACATTGACTAAGGCAGAATTAGAGGGAGGAGAAAAAAGCAAACTGGTATCGCTTGCACTGTGTATTTCTGTGTCTCATTTCTTGCTGAAGTCTGCTCTCCTCAACCTAACCTTTGTCAGTCATCACCTAACAGCCATGGAAAGATGTCAAAGGGACCCCATGAGCAAGCTCAGATCAGTCCTCTAATGTCAAAAGAGGTGGGTTAATTGCTATGGAAGATAATCAAAGTAGATGCATCCTTTGGCTCAGTGGTACCCAGGAATTACTAATCTTGCACTTAGCACCCATGTGGATTTAAGGCAAACGAAACTGTGTTGTCTACAGAAGCACATCTAACTTCTGATTTTTCTGTTAGAGAAACTTCAGCCAATCAATTCCTTCTCCAAGGTTTCAGATTGCTGATAGCAGGCATTTTTCTAAGGACAGTACTACTTAAAGTGGGATATGATGACTAAGAGGTCAAGCAAAAAGTAACAACTCCTCCCTGTTATTCCCAAGTAATTTTCTGCTCCAGATATTCTTCCCACCTAAATTACATTATCATTATATTAAAACATTTTATACATGGAATGTTCTTGTGATAAATACATCTGGACGCAACACTGAGATCTGAATTCCTGCCTGCTCTATACTTTGAGTGACCTTGCCAAATCACTAACAATCAAATCCACTACCACTTGGTGGAAAACTTACAAGGGTGGATGCAGCTGCAATTTAAATATGGGACACATACAATGGCAAGGCTCTTTCCCTGTCATCTATCCTGGAATATGCACACTGTTCCATGCAATTCTAACCAGAGGAGAGCACTGAGCTTCACAGTCAATTATCTGCCTTTGACCAATTTGGTTTAATTAACCTGTTCTTTTTTCAAAGATATTCCAAATCTGGATTTAAAAATATACCAGTTTTTAGGTAACTAGGCAACCTTCGCATTAAAAGCTAGACTGCACATGCCACTCATAAGTAACATTCTCCACCAACTGCCAATAGGATTGGTGATACTGTACAGCGACTGAGGCTGCCCTGGCTTGTTCTTGATACATACAAACTTGTTCAAAATCCTGCATTCCTAAATACACTCAGTTCATCTATTGGAATATTAGAGAAAAAATTGAACAATATCCATGTGGGACAGAATACCAGTTTTCATACTTTGCTTCCTCCATAGGCACTTTCATTCAAGTAGTTCAGAGCACTCTTTTAGAAGCAGATAATATTTATCTGCCATTTTTAAAGATAAGCATAAAAGAAACCAAAATCCTCTGAGCCAGCCTTGCGGCTGCTTTCACATCAGGAATCTCTACCACACACTACTGTTCAGTTGTTAAACTAACTGCACAAGTCAATCTTAGTTACTTTTCAAGAGCTATGGTAGTACTCCACTGACAACTACTACTTTAGACATTCAGTCTTCTCCCAAACTTCTCCAGCCAGTGACTTCTGTTGAGTTGCAGTTTTTCTTGTGAGTCATTACACATCACCATGGTTTACATTCAAACCTATGATAACAAGGTGTATTTTGTTGTTCCATAGGACTGCTGTGAACTACAGCTAAGAAACTGCTGCTCCAGTTCCTTAGCTTGGTCTCTGGTGGCATGCAGACATGAATCAGGAGCATAATCTTTGGCTGCCAAAAAACCAGGTGTAGTTGCACTTATGAGCAAAACTAAGTGTCAGTACCTTTGTTTTCCCCAACAGAGGCAAAATAAGTTACACTTCTGAAAGCACAGTTGAGCTGGTATGGCTGTTTTTTATGTAACTGCCATTCTGGAACTGCTCTGCCAGTCTAAACACACACATATTATACCAAGAGAGTACTCAGACTGGACTGGCACAATGTATTGCTAAAGGCAACAGAAAAATTCACAACTGTCATATTGCAAGGATATCGATACAATGCACATCTATCACATGCTACATCCACGTGCTACAAGTAAAAGCGGACCAACATAAGCAGATTTATGCAGCAAAACAATTGGTGACGAGGACTTAATCTCCATGCTTTGTGCATTTCAGACAGTTTTGCTTCAGGCTAAACCTACTACCTGTTGGGAGTATGTTTAGATTCCTGAAGCACATCTACCAGTTCCATTCCATCCAAAAAGTCTAGTCTGTGACCTGAGGTTGCCCTGAAATGTGAGCCAAAACACAGTAAATAAGGTCTACCAGAAAATTCTACCAGAAAAGGCACTACTAATCAAACTAAGGTACTAATGTAGACCCTTCTGCAATTGAAAGGACAGTTAATTCCTCTCTAAATGCCAGCCATTGAAGTGAGATATGACAAACATGAGATGGATAAAAGCATTCGACTAAGACCTTGGCTCTATGGTTATTTCCAGTAGCTATTCACAGCAGAGCTAGTACAGGGAGAGAAAAAGCCTAGCTTTTTCATTCACCTTTTTCTTGGAAAAGCACATTCTTTTAACGAGAGGCAAAAGCCTCAATTATTGAATACTAATTATAATGTTGTACCACAAGAACAGACACTGCTGGCTCCACATATTCTCCAGTTTATTATTTAATCTATCTTAATTAATGTCTGAAAAGTGATGTGGTTTCTTCCACCGAACATAAGCAATCAATGTGTTTACACAATCTGGTAAGTTACTGACCAAGGCTGGCTCTGTGCCTGCAAGGGCTGGCGTGTCAGATGAGATACTCACGGAAAACATTTCCTCTGTCACCTGAGGCAAGCTCATAAGGCACCTTACTGCAGTAGCAGGCATTGTCGTTTCTCAAGAGGCCACAAAAAGAACAAGCTTATAAAATAAAGTTTCATAAAACCCAGGTCAGTTTTAGAATGTTTTCCTGAGAATATTTAAGCATATAATGATTATCAAGAGTGTTCTGAAGGCCCATGAATTCAGAACAAGTTAAAGGAGGACTAAATATGCTTCTAAGCGCTAAGCTAAGGCCAGCTTATACATTTGTTTAAACTCTAAGTTATATTATACAATCAATTGCATACAGTAACATCATTACATTTTGTATTAATTTTCACAAATAAGTGTATTCTGCATAAATTATTTTCATAACTATTATTTCTATGCTATTCAAAATAGTATCAAGAATTTCAGATCCCATAACTACGTAACAATCAGAGCTCCAGTGGAAGCTTTATAATCTGTGTGCTGGATGGTTGTTCTGGTTTGGTGGGGTAGATTGGTTAGGGTTGGGTTTTTTGTTTGTTTGTTGTTTTTTTTTTAATCAAAAGAATACATCACAATGCCATTTCCAGCTCACACTCTTCAGGAGAAGGATCAGGACTTCATGTGCATTTTTGTAATGTTTTAAGAAAAATTGAGGTTTTGCCTGTTGAAACATTTAATAATGCAAATAGTACAGTTCCAATAAGTAATGTGATCATTCAAGTTGATACTTAGTAAAGATAGAAAGAAAATAAGATAAACCACAGAATGAGATTGAAACAAAATGCAAACTGAAAAAGGTGGCCATTTTAGCAAATATATTCAGAATATAGAGGTTATTTTGTTTTACTCACCTGTTAAATGTAACGCCTCCACTGAAGTCACTATTACGTAATTCTTCAACTTTGTAGTCCTATTTGCTGTTTATTTTACCTTTGTGTTATAACCACTTTAAAGAAAATACCCTCTCTAGCAATACGTTACAGAACTCTAAGTGGAGTGACCTTTGGGGCATGGTTGAACACACGTTATATTAGAACAGATATTCTAATCTGATGACGATTCTAAATTCTCCACCAAATTATTTGTAAATATATATTTTAATATATGTAAATATATATTTTAGATAAAGTTTCTAAATCCACTATATATTTATATAGCTCTATCTAGTAGCTTGCTCAGGTCACACAAAACTTCACGTTTAGAATAAAGGTCTCAATAGAGTGCCAGTAAATATTCCTGATTTAGCCTGGATATCTTAAATCTACTCTGTCAATCTTTGTCTACCTGTAAAATAGTCACTCCTTTTCCATATAAGCTTTTGCAGAGATACTCTTCAGAACATCTTTCAACATTTTCTTCATGACATTTGTGCTCTGCTGAATTAAGTATGGCCTTCTCTTCCACTCAATTTCTCCAACTTCTGATCTGCTTTTAGTTTGCGTCTGTTTTGCTCCATTTATCTTTCTAGTACAGAGACACAAAAATTTAATGTGAATCAGCATGGAAATTGTTTTCTCTCATTTGTGTATGACTTTATAAATAGATTATAATTCTTGCCTATCCTACTTAATACAAAAGTTGACATTAATTAGTTTTCCCCTCATCTGTTCAGTCCTTATGCCTTCTGTTTTAAAAGACATGGTAAATTTGAGTACTTTAAGCTGATACTGCTTTTTTCATTCAGTTTCTAAGTTCTTGATACAGGGTGTCTCAGAAATAGTTACTTTATGTATTCGTTTTATATATTCGTTTCTTCACTCTGTTCACCTTAACTAATTTCATAGCATGAGTCACACTGATGGCTTATGTAATTCTCAGTTTATTCTACTGCCTTTCCAGCAATGTTGTATTACATTAATTTGAATTCAGTAATCTAATTCCTAGTAGCTAATGTTTCATATAAATACGGATGCTTGCTAAGCCATAAATATGCATTATTTAAGTTCAAGCTAATTTTGAAGTGTAAGATACTTTAACTATTGCCTTATTACTGCTTGGTATTTCATAGATTAATTTTGAAATTACTTATTTCCTTATAATATTATGAAAAGTGTTCCAAGTCTTATCAATATTTTGTCTTAATATTTAGTTTGGTATATTTCATTTGTAACAATAAATATCAGTTAAGCTTTGAGCATACTGAGGACCTCCAAAGGCCTAACTCATTCTCTGGTCTGTTAAGAGGGTATTTATTAAAGCTACTGGTAACAGGGAGATGAGACAATTACGTCTCCACTGCAGTGTCCAGGTATGGCAGAACATTAAGGCGGTCCCATCTTAGTGTAAGAAGGAAGTCTCAGGTCTGCTCAGGATCCAGATTTCTGCCACAGTGAACCTGGATTCTTGCCCTTCAGCAGAATTTTGTGAGGCTCTGGCTTTTTACTAAGGAAGCACTAGTTTCACTCTTTCCTTCCTATTATCTGTACTGTATCTCTGCTGGGATTATTTCAATTTTTTTGGGGGGGGAACCTGAGCCCCTCAAATTACTTTTAACATGTATTTATCATTACACTAATTTTCAAGGTACCTGATACTTCGTAACTTCTCCTGCCTCAAACGTTTGATGCGACAACCTAATTTCAAGACCAGTAATCCAGACCAAATTTATCATGTTGCATAGAAAAGAATTGGCAGTGACAACTTTGGAGGCTCAGGAGTTAATACAGCTTTTCTTTTTGCAGATTTTGGGAACTCCCCTAGATTTCATTTGCGTTGCCATCTTAACGACAGCAGCAGCAGTTGCTTGTCTTCTCAAAGTGACTGTCAGTTTGAGAAGGTTACTGCTTGTAAAGGTAAAACTAGCTCTGAGATGGCTCCACCGTTTTATAGGCAAGAATATGCTAGTCCCTCCTCTTCCAAGGGCTTCCTTAGCACATTCTGGTATTACTGTTCGAAGGACACACTCCAGTCTGCAAGGGAAAAGGCAGATTCCAAGTACCCTGAGGTCATGCCAGGAAGAGGAACGCTCCTGACATTCACTGTTTGAGATTCCTTGTGTTTTCTACCTGATCTTGCTGTGCTTGGAGTAGAATCCAGCCAGGGCTCATAACAAGAGGACATTTGGTTTTGGGAGGGGAAGTAGCGGGCACATGTTGGTTGTCAGAAGATGGAGAGTATTTCAGAGAATTGATTACTGTAATACTTGGTCTGGGAACACTCCAGTCAATACATTCTGTCTACTAACCTGAAAAACAAAGCAAAATGCCTCAAACCTGGATTATTAGCTTTAAGGAAGTATTTTCCTATTTTTTTTTACCTGCATAAGACAAGTATAATCATGCAACAGCATAGAATTAAACACGCACCCCCCCCAACAAAAACCCAAACAAAACTCTCAGAAAAATACAGCACTCTTAAAAAGGAATTAAAGTACCAGAAATGGATGTAGCTTAAAGCTCTTTCATTGCTAATACTTCACAAAAGATTTTACTTCATCTTATCACACAAAGTTATTAAATAAACATATGTGCAAACATGCACAACCTATTAATGTTGACAAAGACTGGTCACCAGATTGACTTTATTCTGATTCTAGTTTTGAACACACATGTAAACAACAATTATGAAACAATTTTAAGCAAAAAAACCCCAAACCTAAGTTTTTACAGATATTTTAAATTTTCTTCCACTACCATTTTGATAGGAAAAAAGTCAGGAAACAAATCTTTTGCAAATTTATGACCTGAAAGGATATTATACATAAGCAAACTTAGTAAAATACCACGTAATAGTTCCCTATATACACTTTTTCCTTTATATCCTTTAAAACTGATATTTAAAATCCTCTTTTAATCCTAAAAATACTTTTATAAAAATAAAGTACTTTAACTTCAGCTACAGTTTACTTTTTCCAGTGGATTCATTATAACTATAATTTGCACACAGTAAGTTATGCACTTCATGAATTCCTGATCATTTCTATGGATAAGCACCATTTGCTGATATCTGTGCTACAGCCCTGATCCAGTTTCCACTAAAGCCAATTACAAACTATGCTTCAAAATAAGGTAAAAAGCTCACTTCAACTATTCTGACATAATAAAAAAATAACATCAGAGGTTTTGGTTCTTTACTGCTTATTTTAATTGTCAGAAAAAGCAAATCTCAGATTTAGAATTTTGATTCAAGCAAAGCAAAATACATTATTACAATTTGTTTTTCCATCTAAGCTTTGACTTGCTTTTTTTGCCTATATGTAAAAAATAAGAGTAAGTTTTCATTATTACAGGACTACTATAAAAACTGAGGTTTATAAATGCTTTTAGCATGAAATGACACGCAAGCCTTTTGCTTGCCATTTAGGTAATGTCTTCAAAGAGAATGTCTTGTTCAAATATATACACTGGCGTTTTTTTCTTAAGATATAAAAAAGTCTGGTATGCAAACTCTCAGTAAGAGCAAGCCATCAAAGCAGAGTTTTGCTTTTAAACATGCATTTGTCAAATTCAAGACAGCTACAGCTATTTCTTTGCATCTAAAAATAACAGTAACATTTTTATTCATACAAATATATGGCTTAAACAGCCATCAAAAAATAAAAAAAGGCTAACCATTTCTTAGAGCTCAGTCTGGAAGGCTCCGAGTTTGAAACCATGTAAAACCCAACAAGACTGTACTGATCATCTTGCAGTCAAGGTGGTCAAAATGTCATTTATACAGTACTGAATCAACAACCAGTGACTAGTCATGCAAGTAGTCCCGGTATCTAGAAGCTATTCAAAGATGCAAATACAAAGGAAATAATTGACTAAGTGCTGCTTTAGCATCTCCTGGCAATTAGAAATCTGAGAACGGCCTTTCACAGTACTTCACCTCAATGGCAAGTCTAATTCACTGCTGTCACCATTACAGACGCACACACTAGTGAGAATGCTTGGACACACAAGCTTGAGTACAGACAAACAGTTACACATCTTTGTGAAGAGTATCAGGAATCCTGCTACTTTGTAATAATTAATTTATAATCAGAGGCTTGTAAAAAGAATACATCCAGCATACAGAGACAAAAAAATAGTAGTGAACCATTACTAACTTAATACTCAGTATTCAAAATAAGTAAAAATGGAACTCCAATAGCAGCAAAATAACTTCAGGGTTTAAAATATCTTGATATTAACTGGAATCTTCTGTCACCTAGACTGGCACTGAATAATTGAAAAAAGCATGCATTTAAATAGCTTTTTAATTCACAGATGTTAGAACATACAAAGTGCATCTTAATACCCAACTTTTTCAGCAATACAAGACTGCAATAACATCATCTTACAACAAATAGCTATTTTTATGAAAAATCTATGAGCCATCACTCCAGGCTTTAACATATTATACCAATAAAGAAATGAAGTCAAAATTGCACAGGTACAAAACAGCTGATACATGTAAACTTCTTATTCAGCTTCTGTCTGCCAACAGATACCTACTCCTTACCTGCCTGCTGGGGAAGAAAGTAAGAAAACCAATACTGCTAATTAGACTATTGGAAAGCAAGATGTCACAATACACATAATTTTATTCCAGTCAGAGATAAGCAAGTCTGCTCCCATGATTTTTTCAGTAAAACTGAACAGAGACTGAACTAAGTTTTTTTTACCTACTCTCAAATCAAGTTTTAGAAATAAGATATATTGCTATACTATCTATGGGCAAAAGAACGTAAAGAACTCCGCCCCTGCTCTGCCCTCCCCAGGCAGAACATTGCACCCTGGTACTGCTGCTAAGTTTAAATGTTACTAAAGCACTTAATGCTACAAAGATACATACATTCATTTAACACCCATTGGCATCAGCTACGCAATCTTATGTTGAAGGGAAAGCAAAGTTTGGTAAAACCTTTAGACAGAACACTAAAAGCAGCAAATGTTTCCCCTCCTTGGAACCAAAACATGTTTAAGAGTCTACTTAAAACATCTTTAAAAGCAAACAAACCACACCCACAAAAAAGCAATGACTTTCTATTGGGCAAAGATGGCCTTGCCCTGGAGGCAGGGTGATACTCAAAAATTTATTTCTGATAAGTTGCTACCTAATGTAAAACCAGTTTCTTTTGGGTACGCTACCAGTTTATTTAAACTTTTGCTTTCCTTGCTATTTTTAGCTTGTGGAGGCTGGCACAAAACACTTACTAGAGCTTAATGGCTTGTTCTCTCACTGCTTTTATTACAAACCATTCAAATGGAAAGTTGTTAAGTGTGCAGCTGGAATTCATAGGTGCTTGTTTTCCACTGGTTGACATCTGCATTGATCATGTTGCGCTCTGTGAAAGTAACCCGTCCTTCTGAATCAATGAGAATGACCGTGTTAGTCCTGAAACAGCATAAGGGTAGAAGGTTAAGCCTGATGTCCGTTACAGAAGTTTGCAGGGTCCCGTCCCTCATCCCCAAAGGTTTTAGCTCTTTTTTTTTTTTTTCTTGACCACATCACCACACCAGCAAGGTAGAAATCATCCTGGCAAGTTCTAATGAGCATTTTTAGTCTCCTCTTCAGTTACTCCACTGCTCCAATTCCCTGTTGCACTTGCAGTAGCTGACACACAAAGCTGCTCATTTACAGAGTATGATAAAAGGTTTAGCTTCTTTTAGTGCCAAGTGTTCCATTCAGAAGTAGCATAAACCCAAGTTTCTCTTCACAGCCTACACGTACCCTGATGGGTTATTAATATTCATAGTACTCTTTCATGCTTTCTTTTCAAGTCAATTGTCCATTAAGATTTAAACATCATTAATTATTATCATAGGATATCGCAGAAAAATTTTTCTCTTTCTGGGAACTTTCCAAAGAGAAGATTTGTTTTCATGAAAAGCAGATTCCACTCATGCATCTACACCACTTTGTCACATGTAAGCTGTCATTTCTCTATGGACACTGCAGTACCCTGGCAGAGAGATGCCTGACACAAGCAGAACTTTTCCACCATCCTGATGCAGTGGGCCTTCCCCAACTCATTCCACATATGAGTTTTTTTATGAGTTCGCTCAAATTAAAAAAGTTCCTAATTTCCTCAGAAGAATATCGTGAGGCCTAATTAACAATCTCTATTCACTAAGCCATGTTGCTAAGGGAAAGATAGTGTGAGCATACAATTATAGTAGCAAGGAAGACACAAAATATAGTGGTAATTCACCAGTAAGAGGTTAGTATTTCTACTGAGTTATCTTTGTTTCCTTTGAAATAGCTTAGACCACCACTTGTGAAGCAAGGGGAGGAAGGCGCTGCTTTACCATTTTAAGTCTTCATTACCCCATATTTAAAATGCTCTTTGAACACGCTTGCTAGAGATACTCAGATGTTGCAGTGGTTTCTTTCTCAGAATACCAACTTAAAATACTTACAGAAATGAGTATTCTCTGCTTATTAATTTCCATCTCTACAGTGGAAGTGCTATGACTGACTATGCCAGAGACACCAATCTGACAAAATGTTGGCAGTCTTTCTGAGTAGGAATTCCCTACCAGCAGCAACAGGGTTCACCTATAATTTTGTCCCATAGAGGATTAAATTCAAGATGCATTGCATTATTGTATTCTTCTTGCAGCTTTGGTAGAACAGTCTGAGCAGAAAGTGAGAATATCTCAGTAAAACCAGCAGCATCAGTTAGGGGAAAAGTGGAAAAACATGTTCTTTTGAAGGAGAGTAATAGGTTGTTAATATATGAAAACAGCAGCTACATATTACAATGACATGCCTAAAGAAACCTCTGAGCTATGCAAATGAAACTATTCTTGCTCTTGGAAGAGAAATGTGTTCTGCAGTTCTTCAGATATAGAAGTAATCGTGTTTTTCTGCTAAAAACATGATTTCGAATCTTTTCATGTTTTGATAAGATCAACATTAGATGTTGTCAGATCTGCTACTACACTGGGGAACCAGAACTGTATTATCTTGTCTTGGACACACTGAAGCTATATCACACTCCCCACCAAAGACGAACCATAATATGTGCTTTAAATGCTTATCAGTAGCAAATCTAAGACACCAGAATACTGAGCAAGGAAATACTTTGCTGAATTATACTCAATTAATACCTGAACAAATTTAAAGCAGTCACTATAGAGTTAAAACTTATAGCAGCATAATTTTGATTTGAGATATGCATTGATCCAGTACACACCTATTTCTGACTATGAAATTTTTACCTTGTTCCATAACCTGGGCAACGAACACATACAGCTGCATACTTGTTCAATATAGGACGTATATAATCCTTCCCTTGGTCTTCAATTGCAGGGTCTGGTAATTGACTGAAAAACGAAGTAACAAAAAAAATATTTAATTCTCCAATATTAAAACATTCATGCCTTTTGAACCAAGCTGTGTTGACTGAGTGGCAGATAAATAGCAAACACTTTTCAAAAAACACAAAAAAGTGTGAACTGTGTTCAAAACTAAAGTATGAGGAAAACTAAAGATAAAAGAGCTTGTAAGCTCCTTCCCATAGAAATTCTTTCAAAGTCTTAAACTTTTGTCTCGCTTTAAGACTTTTTTTTCCCTGTATCTTGACAATTTTTTCCACTTTCATTGTTATTCTCTGTCTTTCTATATTTTAGTTTCAATTAAAACATTAATGATCAAGTAATTTAAGGCACATTAAGTAAAACAGCATTTTTCCAGTTAGACTCCAGGAATTCTTTCTGTGTCAAAGACAGACCTCTCTGCTTCCTTCCATCTTATTTGGAATATCTGGAAAATACCTAGGACAATCCTTAAAATAAAATTTGTGAAGACGCAGCAGAGATGCAGCTTGTACCCAAATTTCTTGGCATATATTCCTATCAATGCTTGAAAGATATTCAGAAACATCATTCTATTATAAAGCATATCAAGCTTAATTTATTGTAATTAAACAAATACCGGCATCCCATAGAAGAGATGCTAAGGTCCCAAGGGTTACTGCAGCAACCCAACATCTCTGGCTTTCTATTCACATCACCAGAACATGTTCTCAAATGCTAGTGGTAAGTACAGTTTCCTACTTCAATAATTAAAGATTCCAATTTTATTTATCAAAGTCCAGCTTAACTATTATTAGACCAGGTTTTTGTGCTTGATTTTTAAGCTTACTAAGTAGTGCAATCTTTAAAATAATCTTAAAAGAAAAGGGCATAGAGAAACCAGTGTACAGTCTATGAGTACTAAGACTGCAGTAATGTTTACTGTGCCTGCTGCTTAAAAGTCAGTATTGTTGAAAGTCAGTCTCTGTGGAGAGAAAGAACACTCTTCTTGCCCTTCGTTACCCAGCTTTCGTCAATTAATACAAGGCTAAGGTTTCTTTTCTGTCAAAATAGTTTCTATATACAATTTTTAAAATGGTTGTATCGCATTTTGAGTAAATTCCAGCTATCATGTTCTTACGGCTCTTGATTATTCATCACTGTAAGGAGTTCCTGCACCAAGTCTTCTTTGGTAAGGTCTTGACTTCTCTTGACCACTTCTGTGAAAAGCTGCTTCCCATATTGAAGTTTCTTCCATGGTGTATCCAACAAAGAATTACTTAAACCATATATTCCTATACATTAAAAAAACCCAAACCACTTATTAAGCTCTGGAGCAAATAAAATTAACTCATGTACTATGCAAAAAATAACTTCATAATTATCTTATCACACACAGTCTGAGGGACAAAAACAAATGCTGTCAGCAAATTCATCGTGACTCCTATTGCCAGCTTTCATTTTGCTTCAAAAAAGTGACATCATTAAACTATGTACAAAGATGTATGTCGTGATAAAAAAATAACACCCCTTCAAGACAGTAAGGGTCTTGTAGGTGTAAAAGCAATGCAACCATTTCTCAATAACACTTATGGACCACTACTTCTGACTGTCTTACTGAGGGGTGAAAACCCACAAAACGAACACAAAACCACATTAAAAAAAACCCCAAACACCCACTTCAGAGCATCATTGCTTTAAGTTTACCAAAATTAGAAAATGGAAGATTTTAATGAACTATTGATTCTTTACTGAAATTTATTAGTAAATACTTAAATGAATTTAAAGACTTAACTTTTTTTTTTTTTTAAAGAGTGCAAATAAAAAGTTAGTGAAGACAATGCTTAAATAGCTAAATTACTAGAACAATACAGCTACATTCTGACTTCTTTAAAATAACCAAAAGTAATATTCAGACCTTTCTGAGTAAAACCTACCAGGATTTAGGAAAACAGGTTCTGGTTCTCCTTTGTTTCCATAGTAGCAAATCACATCATCTTTGGTGGTACTGAAAAATATACATAAGAATTTGTCCTTGAAAAACCATCAGCTTCTATATTTGATTATGCTCTAATTTCATGCAATCTTCAAACACAGCAAGATGTTTCTCCCACTGTTACTACTATGATACCACAGCCTAGAGATTAATTGACAAGTTGTATTACTCTCCTCCTCCCAAAATGCTGTGTGAGCTGTACCACTGTCAAAGAGTACCATTATAATTTTTAAACGTAATTATAATAAAATTCAGTAAAACCCCAGAACAGCTGCATGGAAAGTGGCCAGGCTTAATGACAAAAATCTGTATGGTTTTGAATAACTGGAGATTTAGTTACTTGGGGGAAGGGGGAAATGTTAAAACAAAGGGACAGTCCATCACAGCAAGTAATGTTTCCCCATCATCTCTTTTGAATTGCTATTGCATTCTAAGAGGCTGACTGCTGTAGTCCCTTTTATCTGGCAGAAGTAAATTTTTAGGCCCACTTATGACAATGTTGTAGGGCACAGTTGGGTCCTTTAAGTGACAAATATGCGTTTCCAGGCTGTTTTCAGATAATTATAGTTACTGTTTGTAAGCTCTTTCTCTAATTCTAGGTACTGCTTATGCACAGCTTAGCA
The DNA here is from genome assembly GCA_013400195.1 of Aramus guarauna. Lineage (NCBI taxonomy): Eukaryota > Metazoa > Chordata > Aves > Gruiformes > Aramidae > Aramus > Aramus guarauna. The sequence continues at coordinate 467,774 of VXBL01009141.1, read as the reverse complement.
GGGAGGATCTCACATCATGTTTGTTCAAAAGACAGCTTCCAACATTGCAAATGACTCTCAGCAGAGATGATACAAATCTATGCTATTTGGATATGCTGGTAAGTAGTCATACTGATATTGACAACACAAATACCAAATCAACTGATAAGATAAAAGTCAAGTCAGTCATCAATAAGCCTTGCATGTCTTGTGGGAAATGAAGGATGGGGAATAGGTTGCCATTAGATGGCTCACTCTCAACATCCCTCGATCCCATCAGCTGACATGATATAGTGATTCCTCAGATTGCTACCGGTTGGTGGGTTTTGTCTCGCTGGGGGTTTTTTTAGTTTGTTTGGGTTTGGTTTTTTTTAACTTGCCAGGACACAGCCATGAGATCATATAATTCTGTATTTCACTCTACGGATTTACTTGTCCACAGTGGAATAGAGTATTACTCCAGTTACCAACTAATACCTTCTGACTGTAGTTCAGCTTGTAATTTGTCCCCCAAGCTCTAGCTCCTTGGACTGCAGATAGACTTTCTGAATTAAAAAAACCCAAACACAAAACTTGCAGTTAAGATTGAATTCGAATTGAGTAGCATAAAACATAATACAGTAGAGACCCACTTCCAGCTCCTCATTTTTTCCTAAGATAAAGACATATCTGTGCCTTGATGCAAATATGAGTATATAGAATGCAATCTCATTAATGATGTACTAGAAGTTAAATTGCTCTGCATAAATTATGATCCACTACTCAAACCTTAATAACAAGCAAAACAGTCTTGATTTAGCTGTTTATATTCTTAAAAAGCCATCTTGAAAGATGTTATACAGCATCCCTTGCAAGACAGGCAAATGAATAGGAAAATATTAACTTACTAATTATATAAGTCATAAGAGGCAAGAGGAGGAATAAAAAAATAGTACATGAAGAAAAAATAGAAGTGCCTTTCCTCCTCTGTGCACTAATCTTCCTTCTCCCAAACTCATTAAACTTTCCTCTAGTGGCTTAAGAGATATTTATTTTCCATACCTTTGTTTTTCTTTTCAACATTAAGATCCTTGTTCAAATTTACCTTATACTGATCTCCAGATTGCTTACTGACCACCCCTAGTCTCCACAGACAAATCTACACACCAGAATCGTGACAACTATCGTGACAGCACGCTTTAGTTTCAGCAGGGCACCAAATATTGACCACTCCTTTCCTGTTCTGCCCCTAATTCTTACGCACTGAAGATTTTTACTAGTCTCTGCTAGACTTCTCATGTGAATGCATTACCTGTGATGCAGTACAAATATTCTTATCCATCAATAAAAAAAAGTGAAAAGGCTGTTTGTTTCTTTACACCATTTGGAGTATTTGCATTGGGAGTACCTAGACAGTCTATAACAAAAACAGCTGAAACAAAGTAGAAGGAAAACACAAGAGGTGGCCAGAATTGTCTTTCCTTAATTTCTTGAGATGCAAATTTCTCTTCCACTACAGCAGATTAACCTGTGTATGTGACCCATTTATGGAATCTGTTAAGATTTGTATTTTCTTAATCAGAGACAAAAAGGGGTTTCAAATTAATACTTTTGAACACATGAAGGCAAAGAAACATAGCATTTTCAATGAATATGAGAAAGCACTTCTGAGAAGAACAATTGGAAGAAAAAAAATCCTATTAGCAACAACCTGAATTCCCTTTCTATTTCTTGAGACTCCTTCACGGACAAACAAGTTCCAAATTAAAAGTTACACAGAAAAAAAAATTGTTCATGAGCACGTAAATAGAGCAAAACAGCTGCATTTACCAGACACATAACATTTTCTTTGTTGAATAAGCTTAAGTATTAAAAAGAAGTTATTGGAAGAGTGGGAAAAATCTAATTAAATATTCACCTATTATGCTGGTTCAGCAAACTTTTTTGCCAGTTATTTGTCTGCAGAAATATTTGTATGAGAAAAATGAACAAAAGGTGTATTTCCTGAAACTATTTTTATATCCATGACACAGTCAAAGACTTCTCATTGTATCTTTTTACTAATACTAGGTCCTTCAGTTAAATTATCAATATATTTTGTTTTTAAGCTAGATGGATGCTATTACAGATGTCCTATATTTGAAATATAAGGCTCCTACACATTCTTCCTTTAACTGGATTCTTCAAGGAAAAGTTTTAGATAGCCAGAGATGTTGAGCCGTACTTTATTTGGCTGCAAATACTAAGCTACACATCTGAGACACCTGGGACTTTTTTAAAGTAAAAAAAAAAAAAAAATAAAATGGAACGGAATGGAATGGAGTTCAAAGGATCAATAGACTTTCTGTGAGGAGATCTGGGTGTAGGAGTTCAGTTATTCAAAACCTGAAACTTTTGATAACAGGATGATGTTAATCATCTTGCTCAAAGCATGTTATGGCCTTTGCAAAGCCTCCTATAAACAAAGTCTAGACCCAGGCTGAAAACTGAATGGAAGTTATACTTAATGTTCTCGAGACCTTGTTTATTAATGTTTGGTTAGGACCAGCTGGCCATTTTCGCAATGTCAGGTCTTTCCTCTCCTCAGCATTCTTAATATTATCTTTACGGCTAGTTAACGGTTAGCATAAAGTGAGGTTAACATGTATGGTACATGTCCATCCCAGCTGGGGTTAGACACTTTTCTACAAGCCTGGTTCTGATTAGTACATTTCGAGTTGGCACACAGTTAGTACTAATATTAGAAAGAATCCCTTGGCAGCTAAAAAAAGAGAGCATTAAGCTGAGCTGTCATTAATAGACCAGCCTGACTTCTTGGTCCCAGTCACATGCTAGGATAGAAGAAGTCATATACTCATAAGAGTACACTAGCACACTGCATTTTTTCATGAAGAGGGGCATAGAAAAAGCAATGTGCGAGTAAAGTATTTTAGGCCACCTGAAGTTGCTTCATGGGGCAAACTATTTATATTCTATCTCAAAAGCAAGAAGTAGTACTTTGAAAAATATAATCCATAAACAGAATCTAGTTAGAATTAATACAACACAGACAATAAGTAAGCACAGGGAGAACAAATAAACCAGAGTTAGAAAACAGGAAAAAAGTTGGCTGCTAATGGCTTATTTTAACATTTGGATAATTAAAAAAATTAAAACTACAGTAGCAATTATAATACGTAAAATGCTTGTAATATATTTAAGCAAATAAAGCAAAGTCATTACGGTCATTATAGGTTTTTTCAGTTAAGACACCATTGATTACATAAACTACTTTGTTGGTACATTCAATACTCTCAAATTGTTGAACCTGTATCTGCTGTAGTAGGTCCACGAAGAGAAAAGATCAGAGCAATTGTTATCACATGAGGTCTCACAAGGCAGAGTTTTAGACAGAAAGGTACACAAATGGCCCAAGCAAGCCCTTGAACACAGCTGTAAGACAACGCCTGTCATAAATGAGATCGCACGCTAGATCAGTAGGCACTACTGACTTCTTTTAGCAATGGCTTTTTATGTGAAAGAATATTATCATCTAGCATCTGTTCTGAGATTCTCATGACTGACAATTCGGTAACAAGATCCCCTGGAGTTTAACAAAAAGATAGAGAATACATACAAACTGCAGGGTCACTAATTCAGGACATCTGTATCTTATTGTTTCGACATTCCACATTTCCCCAGATGTGTGTTTTCTATTACACTTACTTCCACTGCAACACTGCTGCTGTCTTCTGTCAAAAGAAGACTGAAGCCTTCCAAAAGACTTCTGAAATGAGGATACTTCCAAAATTTAGTTCATTGTGCCAGTCAGCTCTTTATCATTTGGCTCTGCCTATTCTCTTCCTACTGTTTACAAATACTCAGTACTGAACACCAAGCCAGAAGCCAAGATGGAAAAAATACCCCAAAACACTGTAAGCTCGATCACAGCAATAGCCTCAAAATCCTAGCCTGGACTCAGATTCTCTTCCCTCCCAGCTTTACAAGTAATAAAGGCCCAATTAAAGTGATGACAATAGGACCCAGTACACTTTTTTTTTAAATCCCAGCCATAGCTGACAGCAGAAAGAAACTAAAACTACATGAAAATTATGCTCTTAGATACATCATTCTGTCAAAAAATATAAGCAATAACAAGTGTTCTAGGAAATATTCTAGGCAGCATAAGTCTCAGTAGTAATAGATGCTTCACAGCAACATAAAAGCCACACAGAGTTTGCTGCAATTACTTCTTAATGCTGATGAAATACAAGCAGTGTCCTTCTGCACCCCTGCTCTGCTTCAACTTCAAGGTGGTTCAAGTCATGTTCAACAGAAATACAGACAGAAAGGAAAAGAAAAAAGTAATCAGGCAGTAAAGCTCTACAGGGTGTGGTTATCACCAAGTGACCACTCCCTTGGGCACTGAGCTCTAATCTAACAGGGTGAATATTTTACAAATAAGGACATTGGGTTGTTTTATGAATAACATGTGTATTTTTTGTGCAAAGAGAAAACATGACATTGGCAGTTTGAAGTGCTGAACAGTAGTTTCAACTGAGTATTATGGTTCATAGAGTAATTTTATTTTCTTCAATGTTCATGAGCTAATCAGAAAACTCTTTCTGTTCTGAAGCTGAAAACAAACAAGCAAACGCCAAACCACCAACTATAAAGCCCAAATATTTTTGTACATATACCACCTACTATCAAATAAAATGGTGAAAAGAATACTGCTGGTTACTCACAGCATACAAAGGCTACTTTAAAGCACTACTGATATTGTTGTCAGTGTCTAAATGTTTCTTTGGTCTTGTCCTAATTTTTTGAGCCAGACAGAAGCTGACACCAGAGGGAAGAGAAAGTAAGTTTTTCATAAGCTTTTTTCCTTCTCTTGACATTGGATTGTCTAGCTCATTAGACTTGCAAATGACTGAGGATCTATGCAGAAATATTTCAAAGGCAGTAGTACAGAACACACTACACAAGTACCTGGACAACTCATTCTCATGAGCAAGTCACAAGCAGCAAGACAGATGTACCCTGCAGAAGGTGGTATGACAATGCATGGGAAGAAATGTAAGTGAGCAGTCACAACGATTGACCCATCTACATTCTTTCCACACCAGCGGTCTGACCCTATCTCATTTTTCACTGGAAAGGCTCCTGTGTCTCATCTCTGGAGAGCAATCAAATCCCTCCCACGTGCTCTTGTCTTGATAAACATACAGAAGGAGACAGCCCATGTTTCAAAACCTGGTCACGCTGTTCAGGTGTTTCAATCTTACGAGACCCTGCACTATGAACAGTTCAGTTAACTCTTCTCCCAAACACCTTTTCTTCAGTTTGCTTTTTTCTCAATCATGTTGCTACATTAACTAACCAAGTGAAGATTTCCCTACTAAAAAAGAATATACACAGTCTATATTTATATATATATTATATAACACTTTTAAACATGTATTTCATATTATGTATTTGTGTACCTGTTCCCCTCCCCACACACATCTTCCAACCCTACTGTTTTGGGGATCTCATATGCAGTTTCAACTGGAACTCAAGGATAAAACCTATTATTAATCAAACTACTCTCCAGAACATGAAGAATATATTCTAGTACATAATCTCTATTCTCAATACATTACCAATTTAGTCAATGCAGGTGACTGTACAGTTTACTACATTTCCCCTGGAAGGATGGAAAACTATCTGTCACAGGGGAGTAGAAAAGCTTACATGAAGGGCTTTTCTCTGCAGCTCCCTTCAGCTGACGTGTTTTGCAAGGGACAATTCATCTATTCCTCATGGAGAAAGTGATTCACTCCTATTAAACAGGGATCTTATTGCACATAAACAATATGGGCTCTAACTGACAACCTGTCAGAGACTCTAAACTTGCTGGGAGAGTGACAAGAAGCTGCCACTTCAGTTCGTCCTTCAGGGCAGTCTGTATTACACACTTGGCAGTACAGAACACAAGTGAGATGCTGCCACAACCACCCTAACACAAGCTTAAGATACCCGTGGAAGTCTGAGCAACTGTAGCAACTAGATTTGTTGGACAAACACAGGTTTCCTCAAGGCAGAAATGCTGCCCTGATCGTTAACAAAAGCAACTCACTATTAGTCCAGATTTTACCACAGAGGGAGAAAGAAGGAAAACTGCTCTTAATCTTAAGCAGACATTTTCTCAGAGACCAGTCCAGCTTCCCATAACCTTGTTCCTCTCTAATCAGACCTACTGATAGTCAAAACTGGAGGAGTAGCAACACTGCCTTCTTAGAAGCTACTTTCGCAGCCACACAAGATTCCAAATGAATGTATGACATATGGCAAACTGTTTAACATAAAAGTACAGTTAGCATAATGGCATAAGTATTCATGACTCTTATACTCAGCAGGTACAGCAAGATGATAAACTGAAGGGATTAGAAAAATGAAAGTACTAAGTATTTTTTCCAACACAGTATTCTTATTGAAAAAGAAATCAAGAGTTTAAATTGACATCATGAGATGCCACAGAGCAAATAGATTACACTAAAAGTGTCAAAACCCACATGTTTAAAATAAGAGTCACACAAAGCTGCGGAAATAAACAAGACTGTACATCTGTATGGTGGTTTTCAGCTCTCCTCACATCATTGCACGTGTACTATCTAGCATACTGTCATCATAATAATACAGAGAGAAGATAATTTCTTTTCCTGAAATGTGTACCTGAAAACTCAAACATTGTAAGTATCTAAATGTGCTGCCTACAGTCAGCAATATCATGTGCTGAGATATACCCCTCCCAACAGTGCTTCATTTACACCTTCAATTTGAGTTTCCTCTCCATTTCACATGGCTCTAACAGAGCCAATCACTATTTGTTACACAACAGAAGAACATGTTAAGAACAGTCTTCAATCTTTCCTTTGAACAGTAACACGGCCCAACAAAATAACATCAACTACAATAACATTTTCCATTTACATAGAAAAGTAGCTTCCATTTATATACTACATTTCTCTCAGGAGTACTTCTCATTTCCTAAAATGACAAGTTTACATATCTTATAGAAATTGCTCTGCATCATTAGCTTGCCAAGAATTTCATTTCATCAGAGTATCCAAGGCTAAGGACATGTCAAAATAGAGAAGTTAATCAACACATACAGCGTTCAGAGTGATACTCAGCAAGGAATTATTACTTCCATCACCACAGAAAGACTATTCAATTGAGCATACAATTCCCTATCAGCCTAGCATGGAGGAATAAACAAACAAAACCAACACATGAATGACTGCCTTAAGAAATAATGTCCATTAAATCTACTTTAATATCATTATACTAGCAGCCGTTATGACTATTCTATTTACCTAAATTAGAACAAACTCAAAACCTACTTACTGTTTGCTGAGTCACACCTTGATTATCATGTTTGCTTGAAGACATACTAACATTATTTCTTCTGTTATCTTTTCAGTAAAATCTTCTGACCATGGTAAAAATTTATTTAAGCAAAAGAAAAATTTTGGGAAGTCTCTGGTGGGATAATGAACTTTACAAAGTAGAGAGTAAAAATAACAGAAAAGCAGAAAACTCTGTAATTCCCTAACCTGCTTGTGAATTAAACTTCTGGAAACGCAACCCATATGCTTATTTCTAAGCAGGCACACCAAGCAGAAATACATTTCTGGTATCTTCACAGGTGGCACGGGTCTGCCTTTCTATATTCATCCTTTTAGACTTCAATCATCTGTAAGCTTCATTTCACTTTCCTACTATATCACAGCAAATTAAAAAAGAAAACTAACAGCCTGGCAGAATTTGAAGTAAAGGACTTTTATTAAAAAAAGACGACAAAACACTTGCAGGAAAATGAGAGAGTAGGGAAGAAATGACTGCTAAGTCTGAAAAACCAGCCGAAGGTGGTCTGATATAGAAAGTGAAAAATACAAACACAAGGCCAGTTAGCGATAGGCCTAACTTGACAGTGATAGAAGTTATCTTCAGTGAAAACAGTAAACACTATGACCTTCTGCTTTAGTCAAGTGAGAGAAGACAACCTGATGCTGCAGGGCATAAGATTAATGCTTCTGCAGAAAGTGTGCCAAAGCAGTAGTGTGCTCTTGGCAACTTATACCTGCTTATGGTCATGAAGTATGCATCTAACAGAATTGATACATGCCCTGGAGTTGACTTAGCCCTGGATTTCTATTCTGAATCAGGCATAATGCAAAGAAAAATCAGCATATATACTTGTGTGCACCCACATGTGTGCAGTGGAAATGATTGTGCCAGCCGTACCAACTATAATCAAGTATCCAAGGTCCCTTTTTCAGCTACAGAAACTTGAAGGGGTTAAGGTATTTGGTACATGCTGATTTTTTTTAGTGTTTCAGCCAAGATTAATCACCTAGTCACTCTGACAGGACTAATAGCTTGAAAGCTGTCAGCTGTTCTAATCCTGCCACCTCTTGGAGCAGAAAAAATTATGAGAAGTTATGGAGCCAACGTTTTGTTTTCTCCAAAACACAAGCCACATAGCCTTCAAGGTAAAGGCTGACTATGGCCTATTAAGGAAAGAGCTGAAAGAAGTTTTGCTAGAAGCAATGATTTGAATACAAGATAGCCCTCCAGTGTTTGAAAGATGACAAGATAACAAAGGAAATTATGACTAGAGTAACACTAGGACCTTACATGCCAATTAGAAAAAAAAAAAAAAAAAAGAAGAGCCCTAGCTTTAGTTTGTGACTTTAGTTTTGTAGACTTACTTCAAGTCAGCTGCTAATAAATTAAATCCATTGTAAAGATGTCCTTCTACTGAAACTTTCTTCAAGTAAGAGTAGCTGTCCATATCTGCAGTCAAGAAGTTTGTTACAAGAGCACCTAAGAAAGAAAAGTACAGAGCAGCTTCTATGTGTGAACTCACTATTCTGACAGGCTTTGTAAAACAGTAAGACACAAGATTCCTGTTACAAACAGGGTATAACAGTGGGGAAAAAAAAAAACCAAAAAAACACAAAAACCCCACAAACCAAACTACCAACCAGCCTTTAAAAGTCTTATAGCATTCCATCATGTTCACATTAAGAGCTTGACTTTTACTCTGAAGGACTCAGTCAAAAGCTCTCAGTCAAAATTTCTACAGAATTCATATTTACTAACAATTCTATACTGGATGTGCCTTTCCTCTCCTCCCATCTTGCCAAACTTGTCTTGCTTCATTTCCCTCATACGTGACCCTAAAATGAAATACAAATGACATGGTTCATTTGTTTCTCTGTATAACATGTTTTGCCATTGCAAGATATTCCGAATGAAGTACCATATGACAAGCAGACCTATTTTTGCTTTAAAAAAAAAACAACCCACAGGCGTGCTCTTCCAGAAGAGGTTTTTTCCTTATTATTTCTGCTCCTCTGATATATCAATGTGTAGCGGAGAAGGGACTACAGTAGTCTTTTAAACTAACCTCCGCATAATTTAAGCTGCATTGTTTCCCTGACTTAGGTTTTTGAACAAGAACTTTTAAAAAGTCTACTGCAATCTATATCTAGCTCAACATTTGTCCAGTTGTTCTAACTGTAAATTAGAATTACTGTCAAGAGAAGACAGTTGGTGCTGCACTTCTTGTCTGAATGTAACTTCAGGGTCTATGCACTACATCTTGTTTTAGTTTTGTGTGCTTGATTGGAATATCATTCTTTAAGTTTACCCACACAGGTGCTCAAACTCATAAGTTCACAAATGCTGTTTATAGCACATTACAGTATTATTTTTTTAACACCACTTTATGGACAAATAAAATGGTTATCACCACTATTTTATTGGCTTGTTTGTCCACTTTCTTCTTTTTCTCTTTCTACTCCTTCATACCTCTTCCTTTTGCATTTTTATCAATCTTTGGCTGCATGTAGTTTGTCAGGGCTGCCATCTTCCCTTTTTTACTGATTCCCAGCCACGTCCCACCTTCTTTTCCTTCCTCCATGTCCAAACCTAATGGAATAAGTAAGAGTTAGGCTATTACATTCTTTTTTAAAAAAATCTTAAGCTCAAATCAGAATTTCTTAATGCAAATCCTGAGCCTTGATCAGGTTGGATAAAATGCAGTATGTACAAGACTCTCTTTCTGGACAAGTATAAGTCAGGTAAGCCCACTTATATTACCCACTGTCCAATTTTGCACTATCAGATATTTTCCAAGCTACTGCAATAAGAGATGAGAGATAATGAGAAAATTAAATGTAAAAGCAAAATTGTAAGCTTTGCCTATATGCTCAATTACATACAAAACTAAGTAGGCTCAGAATGCTTGTTAGCTGAAAAGTAAATCTCAGAAGATTAACGTTATTTGCAAATTTAATTTCACAAGTAACCAGAAAAAATTAGAGTTAACTAGATAGCTGATAGAAATCTTGAGCTCTGGTAACAGTAATTTACATTAAGGAGGACCCCCCACAAAAATGAAGGCCACAGCCAAACCTCTTGAAAGGGAGTACAAATTTAAAAACCAAACCACTACTCATTTGCAATAAGCTCATGTTAACCAGCAAGCATTTAACAGAAAAACTAGTTCAATATAACATGCACACTGTTAGAAACTTTATTTCTGAATCATCATAAGATAACTTTCATTAGAAAAATCTAAAGAATAGGTTTTGGATCCTTATTCAGAAACTCTGTCCTTTCTTCAGCATTTGAAACTTCAATATCAAATTTAGCCATGTCACATCTTTACATAATATTTTTACTACTGTTTACACACAGCATCAAAGAGTATTTGCAAAGTCAGAATCTTGCATTTAAACAATGCTTTGTCTTCCAGAGCTTCATTTCTGTTTCTGAGAAAAGGTGGAAGTATTGATTATACTTGAAAATGACTACAGATAGATTCCCTACAAAGGAGAACCAGACAGCTGAGTAACTGTACTATCAGTCTAGCAAAATGTAGACATGAAAGCTAATAAACTGACAGATCAATAACTAAAATTATTCTGTAGCCTATAAATTATTAACTGATAAGAAATGAGAAAGTTTTCACTGTCTTGGGGCTTGGTTTAATGATTTCAAGTCACTATTAAGGACAATGATTCTGTAGAATAACTAATTCCACCTATTTTAAGTAGTATCTCAGTGTAGCTGACAAAGCTAAAGTAATTGTTTGTGATGGACAACTTAATCTAATACACTTCCATTGCACTGTTCAGATTGAAATCAGTTAAAGAACATAAAACTGTGAGAAAACCACAAGCTTTAACACAAATAAGATAATAATAGCACAACTCGTCTTTCAAACTTATGACATGTTTTCACCAGAAGTATAGGAAAGAAGCATATTTAAAACTAGAAATGCCACCACCACCCCCATAACAAGAAATCCAGGCCATATTTCCCATATAAATTGTATGAAAACCACTCAAAACAACGAGACATACATACCACTAAGAATCTCATTGCTGCTGTCCCAAAAATCTGCCGATTTGGATGGTCTGTGGTAAAATTCATCTCTGTTAGCTGCTAGAATAAGCCTGTAGAACACAAGAGGAAAGAGATACTATTACTAACAAATAGGAACTTCACAGTACAGGCAGGAACAGAATCCAATTTTTGTCACAGCATTAGCTCATTTTAAGTATGAAACTATCCTTTATCCTACCATCTCACCTTTATCCCTCAGTGTAAAGGCTGAAATGACATCTGAAAGCAGCCCCCTTCTCTCATTGTCTTGCGACATTCAGCAAGTCTATCTTGTTTATGAATGAGGCAGCTATTATTTTCAAAGAATGATACTTACAATGCAAGAGACTGAATTAAGACTGCATAAGCGATATTAATCAAGATTCCACAGCATGTGAAGTTACAGCTGAAAGAAAATTTAAAGGCAACCCACAGATTTATATGTAACTTATACAAAAAAATGTGAACCACGAGACACATTTGTCATGTAGTCACAGTATTTTTTCATCTAACATCAACACCTAAAGCTTTATTTCTGTGGTTCAAAGATACAAGTCAGATGTTTTTGTCTGGAAGTACTCAGAATGGAGACAAATTTGTAATAGTTGCAATGGTCCAGCCTCGCTGAAATTCATTTGAAGAAATGATAGCATGCTCAAGGAGACAGAAGTAAAGGAAAAAGGCATGGGTAACAGTCAAGAGGTATGTTGGTGGTGCTTTTCCTGGTTTTTTTGTTGTTTTGTGGGTTGTTGGGTTTGTTTTTTTTTTGCATGGGTAGAAGCTTTCATAGTCTGAGTTCTACTAGAACAGTAGGACAAAATAGAGCACATTCATCTTTTGTAAGTCAGTAAGTTAACATTTTCTGTTATTTAAAAATAATGGAAGACAGCATCAGAAACTAAATTTAGTGACTTACAGCAACATCAAATAGATGCAGGGTATCTATAAATAAAAGTTCAAATGATAAGTGTTACTGGGTTTCTATGCTGAGAATCAGCATCCAGACACTGCCATTTTCAAACCCATAGATGAGCTTTCATTTGATGCTGCTCTTTCATCAGTCTTTTTCCAATCATTAGTTTGGAATTAAAGAAAAAATAAGTCAGTAGAACATCCTCACCTGAAGAGTAAGTAATGGATTTAGCTGATCCAAATAAAGGACAGCAGACAACTGTAACCCTAGGCAAGCCATGTGCTGCGGACTCAGGGCAACAGGTGACCACCGACACCATTCTGCACAACTCCACCACACCATACCATGATTGAATAGCTACAGCTTCCAACATCCTGCTCATTATTACCCATAACATGACTTGTCTTCATTTCAATTGTGAGATTGTGAATGTTCCCCATTCTCTCCAGCTATGTTACTTAATATTTAATTTTAATGAAATGCCATCTTTCAAAAACCTGCAGATTTTCTTAACCATTTTCCTGTAACCTCAGTATCATCTTCACTGTTAGTTCCTCCTACCAACTGCTTGTCAGTTACATTTACACAGCAGAAGCCAAGTTTGTTACTATAAACTGAAGTCAAACCATACAATTTTCATTCTAATTTTTAAGCCACAACATACAAAAATCAATTCCAATGAAATCTTATTACTTTACTCAGCATTCAAATGTACTGACATTTTCTGCAGGTTTCTGGACCTTTTCTGCAAATTCACTTCATTAACACAATGTTTTAAAACATGATCATGAGGTGCCAGTTGCACATTAGAAACACTACAGATAAAGAATTATAATCAGCTATAGGAAAAATAAAGACACTTCAATGGCATCCTTATTGTAAGGAATATGCTTAGTACTTTGCCCAAAGACAGCATCTGTTGGAAAGCACAGCATATGTATATTTTTATCTTTCAAATACCAAATAATCATAGTAACATTCCTTTCAGACTTGCCTTATTTCTCTTCTAGCTGATTCTAGTCTTCAATCTATAGGCTTTCAGCTGGTTTACCAAATTTGTGTCATTTTGCTTGAATATCCTCCATTTACAGATTTTTATTTAAACAAACATCTCTGTTAAAAATAGTTTGGCTGGAGTGCATTTCTCATTTCTTGAAGCTCCAATTATATTTTGCCTTCAATAATTCTTGACACACAACCACAGTTTGCTTATAGTATCTAAATACTAAAAATAAGTGAAGTCTTTCAAGTATGATTGAATATTCCCCATCTCAAATTTAATACACAGACTCATAAATTTAGCACAAGGCTAGTATACAGGATCACTATAGTCAAAACATCTTTATTTTGTCTTTTATGAAACATAATCATACTGAAAAGGAGCAATATTAAGTGACCCTCATCTTCTAATAAATTGCAAAAAGCCTATTCAGCTATTTTCATAGCTGAAATAATTCAATGGTATTAGGATTTATGTATTAAAATTTATTTTAATGTTGAGGCAGAGATGAAAACATGAGAAATCATTCCATTAAAGCAATTTCCTACAATGTAATTCAGTTCCATAAAAAAACTGTGTGATTATAGCTTTGAAGCTTGAAACATGTATTTATTTGTAAGACCAACACAGCATAGTTCAGAAAGCTGTAAAGGCAGCACATTACCTTTGACAATAATAATAGACTACAGTAAAGTGTTTGTTACAATGCACTAACTTTACTACAAATAGGCCTGTAGAGAGAACACAGATAAAAAGGGGCAGAACAGCAAGTTGCAAGGGTACAGGGTATAGGAGGACTGAGTACCATTCCCAACTGATACTCAGACCTTGGGTACCATTCCCAACTTATACTCAGGCCTCTGTCCTTCAGAAAGCTAAGGCAAAGGTGAAAAAGCTTTAGGAACAATTTAAGAAGAACAAACTGCAACATTCTTCTGAATAAAGAAAAACAAAAAAGATTTAGTTATGATGTGTTAAGGAAAAAAAGGGACTGGTGTCATGTATCTGATGATAAAGTCTGACATCAAGAACACTACGGCCTGGCACTTACCAAAATGGATCATTGAATCATGGAATGGTTTGGGCTGGAAGGGACCTCATAGATCATCTCGTTCCAAGCCCCTGCCATGGACAGGGCTGCCTTCCACTAGACGACGTTGCCCAATGCCTCATCCAACCTGGTCTTAAACACTTCCAGGGAGGGGGCCTCCACAACCTCTCTGGGCAACCTGTTCTAGTGCCTCACCACTGCAACAGTGAAGAATTTCTTTCTAACATCTAATCTAAATCAACCCTCCTTCAGCTTAAACCCATTACCCCTTGTCCTATCACTACACTCCCTGATAAACAGTCCCTCACCATCTTTCCTGTAGGCTCCTTTCAGATACTGGAAAGCTGCAATTAGATCCCCCTGGAGTCTCCTCTTCTCCAGGCTGAACAATCCCAACTCTCTCAGCCTGTCCTCATAGGAGATGTACTCCAGCCCTCTGATCAGCTTTGTGGCCCTCCTCTGGACTCTCTCCAACAGCTCGATGCCTCTCTTGTACTGGGGCCCCCACAGCTGGATGCAGTACTCCAGGTGGGGTCTCACAAGAGTGGAGTAGAGGGGCAGAATCACCTCCCCTTCTTTTGATGCAGCCCAGGNTCAAATGCCTTGCACAAGTCCAGGTAGGTGATGTCAGTTGCTCTTCCCTTGTCCACCAACGCTGTAACCTCATCATAGAGAGCAACCAAATTGGTTGGGCATGATTCGCCCTAAGTGAAGCCATGTTGGCTGTCACCAATCACCTCTATTTTCCATGTGCCTGAGCATAGTCTCCAGGAGGGTCTGCTCCATGATCTTGCCAGGCACAGAGGTGAGACTGACTGGCTCAGAGAAATTTATCTCAGAGGTATAGAGCAAGATACTGCTTAATAAAAGGTATGAAGAAAGTTAAATACAATTAAATATTCCTGGATTTGGGCCAAAACATCTCAAAGTGTTTTCCTCTTTTGACATTGATAGCAAGTTGTTTTCTGCTATAAATCAATAATTTCAATCTTGATGCAATTTTTTTTTTTTTTTTATAGCAAGCAAACTACTGTAAGTTTTACTTTTAAATATTGATCATAGCAGAAAGTTCACTTGGCAAGCAACTACAGTTTACATCCAAAGGATTTTCCCAAGGGGCATCAAATTGATGAATCTGTCTTTTGCTAACTAGCAACACAAAGAAAGTCAGACCAAATAAATGGACATATTAATTCAACACCAGTCACATTATAAACAAAACCCTTCTTAGGCAAATTCCAGATGCAGAAAGGAATGCACTCTATGGATAATTGAAGTTTTGGTTCTCATTTCCTTTCTTTCTATAGAATGGCATCTGCTTCTCAATACAAAAGGGCAGAAAACCAAGTCAGTGAAAGGCACAGTGATTTACTGAGCATACTGACTCTGACAGTTTCTGGATGAATACCAGTACTTGTACCCCACAAAGTAACATGGAACCAATACAGTATGTATAAATACAGAAAGCAATAGAACTCTACAGTCTTCTTACTGGCCAGAAGTGCTATCTTTCTATTACATACTGAATGTACTCAAAGATACTGATGTTGGATATGAACTTATAAAATCAAGGGCTGTAATGAGATAGAAAATGATTACAGGAATTTTAATGTTTTGGAAACTCACCATATGACATCAACATACCCAGTAAAACTAGAAGCATGAATGCTTATTTTGTTTTAAGCTTTTGGCTAAACATTTAATACACATGATTATTAGTTTATTACCTAAATTTTTAATTAACTTTAAATTTTAATTAGTTTTAATTACAGAAGATTTGAACATGCCTAAAGTTTTAATTGCAAGTAGATTTGGGGGAGGGGGAAAGCTAGGACACTTACTAAAAGTTCCTTATTCTCCAGTTCACAGCACTACTTGTTTTACATTGATACAGAAGACTTGATTTCCAGCATTTTCTGAAATTGTAAGTACTTAATTTTAGGACAAACAGCAACTGAAGATCTTTAAGTACACCTTGTCCCAAAGCAAACTGATAGGCATAAGTAACTGTGAGGATACCTTGATCTCATCTATCCCTATTTTAAAGAGCAACTGCACCTATTCACAAGCTAGTCAGTTCTGTCAAAACCAGAGTGGAAGAGTGAGTAGCGGTAGCCATGATGTAACATGGAACACAGCAGTGAACAAGAAGGTACTGTCCAGAAGACACATAAGCAGTTAAATTTCAGTATTAGTACCTTTTGGATTCATAGAGTACTGCCCCAACAAACATGATTCCCCTTAGTTTAAATGATAAAGTAGAAAGCAGGACTTTCAAACTACAATATTTAAAGGATTTATCCTATACTACATGATAGATCACCAGCAAAAGGCCCATGATTACAAAGACCAAGACTTCCGACATAGTCATGAAGTTAAACATTACAAAATCATAATTGAACATGTAATACTGACTTGAGTTTATAACTCAAATATTGATTACAAAAAGAAATGGCATAAAAAAATTACAGAAACAAGTCTGTTTTAACTAGAGCCATCTTTACCTGTATGCATTTTTTGAAACTGGTCGGGGGTCAAATTTGAATAGAATGATGCACATTGAAGAAATGATGTTTAAATCTTGCTTCTTCCACAAAGGCTCAGTGCAAGGTCATTCTGTAACAGCCTACAAAGTAAATAAAGATTATCTATTATACTGCAAGTTATAAAAATATAACCTTGTCTATGCTGAAGCTTAAAGATTGCAATGTTCTCACTCATACCTCAATAAAAATAAATAAATAAAAACAGGACTTCCAAAATAGATTTGTTTCAATAAATGGTTTACTACCAAAATTCTTATGGTAGTTATTTCAAAGTTATACTTGGCTAATTCAGATTTTTAGGAAAGAAACAAGCATCACGAAAATACTGACAGAGTCTAGAGTGCTACCAATACATGAAAGAAAAACTATTACGTAATTTTCTGCTCATTACCAATAAAGTACCACTACTTTCCCCCCCCCCCCCCCCCCCAATCTTAAGTAAAGCAAACTGCTTCTGTTAAAATAAAGGAGAAAGACTCAAACCACTGCAGAAGCTGGAAAAAAACATATCAAAGACACTCCTAAACCTGTAAATAAAGTGTATGTCAGGCCAAGCTATTAAAGTCCAGGAGAAAGTATTATTGTTTATCATCTGGAAAAACATCAGGTACAAACAAAATATTCTGGCCCAGAGTGTACATTTTGATGAATAGTTTCCAGCACTTGTGGTATGCTTAAGATTCTGGCCATGCTCAGATGGCATGACAAATGTGCTTTCTATTTCAAAACCACGTAACAACTTTCAAATATTTTTGTGTTGCCCCAATAAAAATTTTTCTGGTAATAAACCTGCAGCCTGATCTTTACTTCTTGTGGCTGCTAAAGCAATTATCAGAACACACATAACCATGGTTTACTGCTACCGAGAGCTTCTTCCACGCAGAAGTTTAAGGAAAGCGAAGAGGGGAGAGGGACAGGCAGAACTCAATACAACAACTCTAAGGTCATCTGAGCAACCCAGTGACTGAAACAACTTCTGTACAAAAAGTAGGTTTTACCATACTTCCAGGAATGCAAAAAGTGTGTCTCTAGCTCTTTAATTTCCACATCATTTACCTTAAGTGATATCAGGAAATGGATAATCTTGACTACATTTCATATTACCAAAAGCAGAGCTACGAGTGCAGAATTTATACAGATTTTTTTAATTAACAGATTGCCAGTAACTGTTGGCTCCTGTTAAGTCACAGTTCAGCACTACAACCAGCCTGCTGTCACTGTCACAGCACAACAACTTCAGTCTTACAATCTAATATTCTGCAAAGAGATTTCTGTTGCAGGAGAGGAAATAACTCCCAAAGAGGTGCAGCATTCCTGACATGCTTGCCAGGGCAAAAGAATTAGTGCAAGAGTGTGTATATGAATATATATATCTATCATACCAAGTATTTTAAATTCTGTTCTGTGACAAAAGGAATTTCTCTCCCAAAATGAATTCATAGTCTACTAGCTATGAGCAGCAATAGCCTAGCAAACAGATAATAGTTTGGATAAACAGGTTACACAATAAGGCATCAGAGAAAACAGAATTAAATGACACCATAGGCTTTCTTTGCCTCTACCAAGTCAATCCCAAAATAACTTGTTTAGAAGTGAATCATGAATTGAAGATGCAGACTTGATTTTTGGATAACTGATTTACTAGCCAGATGTTAAAAAAGATGCATAGTCAGCTTTATTTAGAAAATCTAATCAGTCTTAAGAAGGCGTTACCACCCTTCTCAGACTCCTATCGCTGAATTTTCAGTACACTGCAATCATGCTGGACTTGTACAACCAAACTACCAGTTCTAGAAGATTTGAATATTCTATATACAGATCTTGTTAGCTTTGCACAAAACTCAGGTTCTTGTATCCCAGCTGCTTTATGTCACTAAGTATAAATAACACTGACCCATTCGCACCTTCCATTCCAACTCTTAAAAAGCAACTGAAGCAAAACAAAAGTACAGTCATGGTTCAAATCACAGAGCATGGGTTTCCTAGAGCACTAGACAGCTTATGAACTAGAGCACAGTGCCATTTGCGGATAATATAATTAAAACATAACACAACTCCAGGTACTTCTGAAACCTTTTATACTTTTTTTAAAAAAAACTTTAAATTTTTGATGCTGTCCAGATATCCAGGCAGTATCTATATGCCATACCCTACCTCAGTTTCTTTATTCAGGATACCATTTCTTCTACCGTAAGGGATTTAAATTGCAGAAATTCCCATTCAAGATTTCTCCTCTGGAACATTATGTCATTCTTTGTTCTGCACCAGCTACCTTCCTGTTAACATTTATCTCAGTCCAGAATCTTCTTGCCTTGCTTTATGTCCTCCTCTCACCTCCAGATCTACTCTGCCTCTAGATACATGCGTTGTCATTGGACATTTACCTTTCAGTTTGGTAATTTTTCTGTCCTCAGAAGAACATAGAAGATGGGTTTCTTCACGACTCAGGTTCTTTAGCATGCTTATTGTGCAGCCAGAACATAGTAAGGAAGATTATTCACTTCTATTAATTCTACAGTACCTTCCAAACAGATCCCTACCATAGACTTGTCAACCCAACCAGCCTAGTGGATTTGCTAACTGTAGGAATCTGGGCTATCATCAAGTCTGGCAGATTCTCCCCACTAAAAGACTAAGCTCCCAAATAATCCTCTCAGAGATGCACAATCCCTTACAACACAAGCCTCCAGCAAGGCTGGGGCAAATAACAGTCACCTCTCTTTCCCAAATTACACAAATCTCACAGGGGATACTGTTTATGTAACATGGTGCACAGGCTACGCAGAAATCAAACAGGAGATTTCCCCCTCCTTCAAAAAGGAAACCTTTTTGCTGATGAGAGACTCAAATTAGGACAAGACCTTTCAACTCCCACTCCCAACATTACAGTTCAAATATTGTAATAAACAAACTAAGAACAAAGGTTTATTTTAGCTGATCAACTGCTGCTGTTCTGTTCCTCAAGCTATCTTCTCTCAGACAGCTCCACAAGTAAATGGAAACATCATTCCGTCCTTGACAACACCTTGACTGAACATAAAATTGGGAGTAGGGGGAATGACAAAGAACAACAACTGCATTGCACCAGACTCAATGCTGAGCAAGACGTTGACCTTCCTGTTCCAAGTTCTGTAGATGGGAAGTTCTGCAGAACAACTGCTCCCCTTCCTTCCCAGCCCTCAGTATCTCAACAAGAGTTGTAGATTGTGTTTATAAGCCACACTGTAAAGATGCAAAGAAGTTGCTGCACCAAAACTGGAAAGCAACAAGTTTTCCGTTAACAGACTTATTTAACATTAGCAGTTAGGAATGCTGAACCTGGTAATAGCACTTTAAAGAGGCACTCTTTCGTATTAGTCATGTTTTTGAACATGCAAACCCTAACACACATTATTGGATCTGCTACTGCTAGTTGCACTTCTACCAAAAAAAGTAAGTTTATCACATGCTAGTGATTTCAATTTTATAGTTCAAATATTTGTTTTAGCTTACATTTTCCTTTTCTCCCCAATCTGCAGCCTACAAGGGAAGTAAACTTTTGGTCTCTGAACTACAAAGCCAGCAGAGTCAAGCATTAGACAGTGACTCACATGAAACACTAATGCTTCCAAAAGGATCTGAATCTGTAATGGAAAAGTATTCACAAAAGAAGCAGCAGCGCAAGACTGATCCTAACCATGGCTCCAAGAATTCATGTTGCAAAATCTTCCTTGGAAGCCCACGAAAAATGGACAGATTGTGTTTGTTAAAATAAAGGACAGATAATCTCAAAGAGCTTTAGTTTGCCTTTAAGAAGCATACCAAAAAGCTATATATAAAAAAGAAATCTAAATTAAGTGATTTCTTGCCTGTTTGTTGAGCAACTTGTTATAAAAATAAGACACTGACTTACAATTCAGTTTAATAAGCGGTTCCATTGTAATTGCAACTTTGCATGTCCCTCAAAAGGTAAAGGGCTACAGTTTCTACTGTCAAGGATATATTACTGGCAGCCCATCAGAAATTAATTTATGTCCACACAAAATACATCAAATAAAATGCATTAGAGCGGTTCATGGAGCAAGCGATAAACTAGAATAATACTGTATACTGTTGTTCACTGGTCCCTACTTCACAAAGACAGAAATATGATAGCTTCATTCTTTTCACCTTTTCCTCAGCACGAGCATCAAGATTGACATTTAGAAGTGTTAAGCCATGCCCAACCATTTCAGAAACACTCAGCTCAGAAGAGATCTCCTTCAAATCTACAGTTGAGAGGTACCCACTTACAGCATCAGCATGAATATGGTAGATAATCCTTAGAATTTTTTTTCTTGACAAAGTGCAAAGAAGTGCACTTGGTGAAAGCAGGGATATAAAATACAATTTTAGTGGGCAACTGCCACTGACTACTCTTGCTGACTATGAAGATATGGCTCCCCGTATTCATTAGGTGTCCTGCCAGATAATTAAATGGATTACTCAATAAAAACCTGTTGACAATCACTCATAAGACTACTATTTTAATAAACAAGTTTCAGGCTCAATTAGCTGATTTATTAAGTTCCCTTCAAATACTCAATTCAGTTCAGCTGTTTGTGCAGAGTTACTGGTCAATGTAAAGCTCACACAAAAACTGCCAGCCAGAAAACAGCAGCAGAATAAGTTTGCAACACTCACCACTTATCTAGAGGGACAAATATTTTCAACACTTTGATGCCTTTCTAGAATCCATTATTATGGGGTACTACTTTGACAGAAGTATCTTTTTGTTACCTCATCAACTCTGGTTGATGCTATTACAGTTCTTTCAGTTACATTTGTACTTTTAGTAACTCCAAATATCACAACAGTATTATTTATCTTGGGCTCCACCTGCCGGCCTTCAAACAAGCCTAAGTGTTTATAGGTCCTATATAAACAGTCCAACACTTTTTGTTATTCAGACAGAAGCATTTAAGCCAGCTAAAACAGAACTGGTAAGCACAAACATTTAATCAAAAAATCTGCATACAGGTGTCATTCGTTCAAGCTTATAGTCATGTAAAGAGGGTGCTGCAACTATGGGGATGAGACAAACATATTGCGCAGAGCTGCCATTCCAAAGCAGATGCACTCAACTCATAGCCTTCTCGTTATTCATCTGTAACCTCCCACACATCAAGCAGAGGAAAAGATGAAAAAGATTAGGCCAGTGCTAGCTTCCGCACTTGCAACTTGATGCTACAGTAAGTCTAAAGCTCGATCAACAGTTAACTTTCTAGCTCCATTTCAGCAGAAAATGTGTCTTCAGAACTATCCTTAGAGAAACAGGAAGCAGCTTAAAAAAAGTTCAGATAAAAAAAAAAAAACAGGCTAAGTTGTGGCACAACACATAGCTTCTGGTTTTCTTTTTTGAAGACAATACAAGCCAGAATATGAATACTGCAGACCTTGCCATGTTGCACAGAAAAAGCTTACTGTAAGATGGAGACAGTAAATACAGCTCTCTGCATAATGAGTTTTTATAAAATCTAGTTTGATTATTCCTTAATAAAAAATCTAGTTTGATTATTCCTTGTTATTCCTGTAACAACAGTTATCAAGGATCAAATGTTAGCAACAATCCCGTTTCTGTAATATGTTTCTAGTTTGCTGTCTAACTTACACCTAATACATACAACCCAGCTTGACAAGAATTACAAACATCCTGTAATTAAGCATTCTGCTCCAAATGGCATTGCTGATTTGGAAATGACATTAAAGTAACTAACATTCTTATTCTTATATGGTACTCTGTTAGTACAGTGTGTTGTTTTGCTCATTTTAATGATCTGTTAAAAGCCTGAGTGGATACATGCCAGCATAAGGTAGTGTTTAGAGGGACTATCAGGAGACCAAGACATGATAGATTGTCTATGTTATTTTCATAGGGTTCTACCATCATTTGGTTGATTAGAAGCAATCAGTTCACAATTTGGCATAAAACCATTTTACCCTTAAGAACTCCCAGTAGCAGCCTTTGAAAAATGAAGCTATTTGTTATGTATTTTGTTTTCACAAATGAAGCATCATAAATAACATCTGTCAGTTACCAGAGCCATCTCAATTGCTTCTCAACTGATCCAAAACTGTTGTTTAGGTACAGTCTAAGAGACAGCTAAAAATCATTAGTCACTAGATTCTGATAGTTTTATGTACCACAACAACAATTTGTGGTCAGAGTCTAAAACTATTTTAACGCTTCTTCTGAATTGGTCCAAAGGAAACTGAGCACTACACTCCCCAAATGCTCATATAAGAATAAAGTTGGAAAGAGAGTTTTTTAAGAAAATATATATACTGAACTTTAAAATCATGGAAAATAAGAGATGCTTGATTAGCTTTTAAAAGTAATCTACTTCCCCTCCCCCCCCCCCCAAAAAAAAAAGTGTTTCACAGCTGCGTATTCTAAAGCATTTTACTGATTTGCTTTGGCACTTCCCTTGCATTACACATGCTTCTATGTAGTAATACAAATCATTAAATATAAATACGAGGTGGAATAGATGGATCCATCTAATATGATGCCTTTCAGGTTGCTTCATATCAAGACAATTTGTAACTAACCAAGGGTTGTAATCTTACCAAGGTGAAGAGTCACTCTTCACTGCACAGACAGCAATGCAACACTTACAAAGACACAGAAAATAACACGTAAGGTGCATGCCCTTCCCAAGTTTAGTGAGCTAATTTTATTTTCAGCTCCTCAGTTTCACTCTCTGGCATCTTACTAGACTAAGTCCACTGTACAGCCCCCAAGAGAAACAAAGGCCAGTTTCAACACACCATTTCTTTAAAAAACATTGGCAAGGGATAGAGTAAGACAGCCTTTCCCCCAGTTTCTCAAGAGCACTAGCAATTGTTCTCCTCTGCCACAGTTCTGCAGATCCACAGTCTTTTGCTAGACTTCTTCCTTCTTTTAGGTAAAGACTGTTATTTTTAGCTTTCACAATTCTTAGGTTTTCTTCAGTGAGGAAGCAGCCAGGAATCCTTTTTTTTGGGCAAGAAAATCAATTTTCTATTTCTTATCATAGAAGGTCTATGTTACCAGTAGCTGGAAGAAATACTTAGAAGAATTATATATACTTGCTCTGTTCTTAAGCTCTTCCCTAGAGATCTTCCTCTAGACTCTCCCAGAAAAAGAATACCAGTCTATATGGACCTTTGACCTGACCCAGTACGTCTGATTTATATTTTTAAGCTTAACTTCCTGTGACAGAAAAGCTGCAATCATCACTTACACAAGTGTGTTTTTATTCCCATCCTTCCCACCTCACCTACAGTAACTCTGAGCTTACTACCTACCCTGAACAAAACTTAGAGGGATCATAGAGCAACAGACATCCTAGAAACTTTGAGGGAGGAAAAAACCAAGAAAAAACACAAACCCACAGCAGTTAAGTAGATGAAAGAAGTCCTGCAAGTATCCTTAATTAACAAAGCACACATTCCTTTCTTTCAAGATAAGAGATACAAAATGAACATTGCAACACACAAAGAGCTTCAATCAAAGCTTATTGCTTTGATTTCAAGTAGTCCCTCTAGGAGACATAAAACAAGGACAACAGAATTTTCTTAGTTTTGCTGCTAACAAAGTTGTTTATTTATTGTAATTTTTAATGCACTCTTTAAAATGCATGCCCAGAGAAGTAATTTGGCTGATCACTATCAGCATTCAGCAGGTTCACTTGGAATTGCTCTCACAACAGCGGTGTCTAGGCTTACCTACTTTACTGCAGGTATCTTCTATGTCTGGTTGTTTCCACTTTCCAGAATGCAGTTGCTGTGATGGGAGACATCCTATTACTGACTCTGGAGCAAGTGCAAGTCGTTAACAACAGAGGTGCATAACTGCACTGCAGCATTGCCAAACACACCAAAACAATTACAGAGAAAAATACTAGTCCACACTTTAGCTACTTTTTTAAAAATATTAACTGATTATTTATAATGAAAATAGCTAGCCAGTTGGCTTCAGTTAAAGCTGAGATACTTGATTCTCTGTAGAGCTGGGATAAATTCAGTCAAACTGCAAACTGCTGATAAGGACTAGGGGAAGCCTGAAAACCACTCAGCTAAAACCCAAAAGTTAGTGAATTTAACTGAAAAAAAGCCAAGTTTATCTTACATATTTTGACTTTTTAAAACAGCACAACATGCAGCAGAGTGAGCTAGTAACCAAGTGGGTCTCAGAGCAGCCTGTGCCCTGTTCGCCTCACACAATCACAAAAGAAATCTCTCAAGCCGCCTCCCCCAATGTTTTCAATACCCACAGACTGAAACACCAGTAGTTTTCAGTGCCTTTCTGTGACCATTTCTTGACGTACTGCCATGAAAGGGTCACCATCTGTTAAAACTATCACCTCATCAGACTCTTGTACGACACACGTACCAACGAGCCACCACCAGCACAAGAATTAAACGCCGACACGCAACCAAAGAAAACAGCTGTTGGTTCAACACTTTAAAATGCCCCAGTCACTGCCGCTGCATAAACGCAGGACAAGAAGTGTCTTGCAACGACGAGCCGCCCAGAGCAGCGTTCTCCTTCGCGCCACTGGCCGTGAGGGGAGGCAGTCACCGTTGCCGCACCGGGCCGGGAGGGGCCGGCCCGCCGCCGCCTGAAGCACACACAGCCCCTCTCTAACCCCCCCAAACCAGGAGCCCCTCAGCTCCCATCTAGGCAGCGCCGCGGAGCTCCCCACGCGCGACAGCTGAGGCCACTCAAGGCCATTTCTGAGCGTGGCCCACACACCTCCCAGCTAAGCGCGAACCAGGAGAGGAGGAGAGATGCGGGCCCGAGGTGACTCCGCCAGAGCCCCACAGAAGAGGCGGTCGAGGTCCGGGCCGCACGACCCCCTCAGAGGGAAGAGCCCCACGAGAGAAACCGCCAGCGCTCCGCACTCACCCAACTCCCCACAGACACGAACATATCCCCCAGCACTGCTTCCGGAAACGCAGCCAGTTCAAAACAACGCCCGCCCCTATTGGCTCCCGGAGCCCCGCCCCCCCGCGCTATTGGGGGACGAATCCCCCGCCTGTCCTCCTCAAGCTGCCATTAGCTGGTTCGCACACAGGTGCCGTGTGGGCACCGCCCTCTCCTTTCCCCCCCACTGGCCCAGGCGTAGCGGGCGCCATGAGAGGGGCCGTGGGCTCCTGCTCCCCGGCCCGCCCGGAGGCCTGCCGCCACGGCGGGGGGGGACACCTGGCCCTGCGGTGTTTCGGGAGCAGGCAGTACAGGGTGCTAGAGGGACATCACCTCCAACACGGCCCTGTATCCATGTCCGCTATAGTGGATTGGAGAAGTCATCTCTGGTACTGTACACTACATGGGCCTGGCTGCCTCTGCCTGTTTCCAGTGTTTTTGTCTCAAGGTATGACATAATATGAAATAATAACATCCAAGGCCTGATCTGAGCTTCAAAGGGCTCATACCTCTGAGGACTGATGCACCTAGGACCTGGTTGTTGACAATCTTAGTGAGTCTGGATGGAGCTACCTACCCATTTCTAGAGTAAGGTCACTGGGTGGGATGCCTGTTAGCACGACGACCTTCAGGAGAGCTCCGCTTCCAAAGACATTGAGCCTGAGCTTGCAACGGTGCGCGTTCAGGGCAGGGCAGCCTTCCTGAGGAGAGGAAATCACAGGTAACAAAGTCAGATTTGCTTTCAGTTACTAAGCACAGCATGATCAGAACTGATAATTAATCCTTTAGTAATTTTACTTAGATCTGCAAATTTAGGCTGGGATTGGACCTGTGCCACCTTTTTGTCCTTTTGTTACTCATGGGTTTTTCAAACAAGATTTCAAACTTTATTTCTGACTTTTTTTTGCAGGTGGCATTAGAGGGTTTCAGTGGAGGCTGTAAATTAAAAAGGTTTTTTTGCTGAAGCCTCTAAGGGAAGACCAGTAAAGCTTTGACTGCTCTTCTAGGTTCTAACACTGCTAAACGCAGTACACACAAGATATGGAACACTAATGAAAAGAACTCCCAGAGCTATATGAGTGTGTAATGTGGCTTGAGAGGCAAAACCTGTCATCCTGGATACAGAAAACCTGAAGTCAATTGTTAGCTTTACCACTGATCTGTCAAATGACATTAAGCAAGTTCATCTCAATACTTGCTTTCTCCATTGTCCACAATGGGATGACAGCATTGACCTTTGCAAGGTCTTTTGAGATCTACTGATGAAAATTTCTAGGTGAGTATATCATCACTATTTGCCCTACTGTTTTTGAAACACAATAATAGGTTGTAGTTATACGTACATATATCAACCTTGATAGATATAAAGCTAAAATATATTTAGGTTTTCAGGTATAGAGCTATTATTTAAAACAGTTATCTGATGAACAAGTAGACAAACTATAAGAATCTCTTATCTCCATTATATTACATTTGGTAAAATGCATGCGCATTAAATGTAATTTATCATTCTTTGCTGTCACTCTGTTTCTCAAGGTATAGACTCATCACTGGGACCAAAGATTATTTAGCACCTATGCTTGATACCTATTAAAAATCTTCAGATGATAGGTCTGCATACCTTCAGTAGTAGTTATATGTCTGTGAGAAGAAGAAAAGGAAAATTGTCCATAGGCTTAAAACTTAATGGTGTTAGTTTTTACTGATTTTTAATTTTTTTTCATTATTTTTAATACATATGGGAAGTTAGAATAACTTCAGAGTAATTTAAAAACGTTTTTTAGGAGGCTTCACAAAAACAGCCCGCTGCAAGGACTTGTGAATACTGGATTTAGTGGCCATTCAGACTCTTCCTTCTATACCCTTTGTCTACTTTTTGTTCTGCCTAAAACAGCTCTGTTACTGTTGTCCCTTTCAGAGCCTGTCCTAGGGGATCTGTCTATAGCTCCCATTGTTTGTCAAACTCTGGAATAATCTGATCCCAAGTAGGCAGGGATTCTGTATCCACTTTAGCCATGACAGCAGTACTGGCTATCAGCGGAGAACCTGTATTGGAGAAAGCTAAAAAACAAGCAGAAGCTTACTGGAAAGCTTGTAGAATTGTCCTGAGTTAGTCTCAAAAACTAAGAGAGAAACAGTCCTGACACTTGTTTAAAAACGTTGTTCTATCTTTTAAGTACTGGATGCACATAGTTTGGAATGCATAAAGCACACCTTAAATGGATTGAATATCTTTTCCCTGAGAACTCTCAGCAAGTAGATGTTAAAGAGGAGATATCAGTGACCCAGGCAGTTTTGTAGAGATCAG
Organism: Aramus guarauna; assembly: GCA_013400195.1. Taxonomy (NCBI): domain Eukaryota; kingdom Metazoa; phylum Chordata; class Aves; order Gruiformes; family Aramidae; genus Aramus; species Aramus guarauna. The sequence goes on along the minus strand of VXBL01009141.1, from coordinate 439,645 downwards.
TTCTTGTTCTGATCCTACTCAGTATCTCTAGCTGATATAAGATTTTTACTAGTGAAATATGTAGCTTAGTAGATGAGAGAGAATTCATGACATATTCATGACATCAGAATCATCTGATGTGCCCAATTAATTATTCCAGTCCAATAAATCACATTTTTAATGTCAGAAAATGCAAGGAAATGCATCTGGAAATAAAGAATGCAGGGATGGGAAGTAGCTTGGCAAGAAGTACTTCAGAAAAGAATTTAGCTGTTACTATATATGAATGTTTCAACATGACCTCTCAGGGTAATACTGTGGTAAACTGGACTAATGTAATCCTTTAATGTATAAAATACAGAATATATTGGCGAGTCAGGGGAGCAATACAGCCTTTGTCCACAGGACCGGTGAGAGGGAACACCACACCATTTGTGGCATCCGCAGTTAGGGAAAAACACTAGAAATAATTCCCAGGAGGAAAATAAAAATAACGATGGGGGTAGGAAGCTCAGGCCATTGGAAGACAAACCTGAGGTGACTCGATCACGGCACACAGACCACTGCAAATGGCGAAAAGGTCAAGCTAGACAGATCCACTGGGATCACGTGCCAGCGTTACCTGGCCGCGTCGCACCTGACCAGCCCTCTGTCACAGCACGCATTTCAGACATTAGTTGGACCCGGAATCTCCCAGTCTAAAGCTGTGAAAGGTGCCACTTAGCTTCCCCAAACCAGCACACCTTTAGCTGTACTGCAAGTCGGTGGGCTTAGTGCTGCAGGCCGGTTACTGCGGCTTCGCGTTCCCATCCAGTGAGGCGACGCAATGGTCCCTGCAGCTCCTGCCGGAAGCACGGCGCCGGTGCAGGGCTCCGGCGGGCGGCAGTGCCGTGCCCCGCGCACCGCTCTGGGGCGCGCGAGCAGCCCCGTCCCCGCTCTCACACCGGGCCGCGCCCCGCCGCTCCGCGGGCCCGCCGAGAGGGCGGGCAGACCCGCTCGGACGGACAGTCCCGCCGGCCAATGCCGCGCGAAGCGGTCAGCCAGTGAGCGGAGGGAGGCGGAAATACACCAATGAGGCTTCGGTTGCTGGGCGCGATCGCGGAAGAATTAGCCAATAGGAAAATTCGTGGCGCGGGTACAGCGAGCCGGTTTGTGTGCCGACCGCAGACAGGCAGCGTGAGGCAGGGGTCGGGCCGCTGGCGGGAGTGGGTCGCGGCCTCGCAGCCCTCCCCGGCCCGCCGGGTGCTGTGGCGGGGGCGTTTGAGGG
>VXBL01009141.1:370906-438328 GCA_013400195.1 Aramus guarauna | reverse complement strand
AAACTTGGAGGAACCAAAACCCCCCACGTAAAAAAAAAAAAAAAAAAAAAAAAGAGTTAGACGGTACCAGCATGGGCTGACTGGGAAAAGCGTTCGTTCCCTTCTCTCGGTGGGCCTCTCCTGAGGGACGCTCGATCGGGGCAGCTTCGCGGGCGGTTATTTTGTGAAATGTAGTTTCGGGAGGGCACGCGTTTTTCAGCGTTGCCCTTGGACCTTTTTTTGGAGCGGCCTTCGGGAGAACCGTGTTCCTCCAGCGGTGGCGAGCAGCCAAGCTGGGGTGCGGGAGCTGGGACTCGGAGGCCTGATGGCAGCGAGTTTATGTGCTCTGTGGAGAGGAGAAATTCCTTGTGTGCTTTAAAAGCGCAGCCAAAAATCATAGTGGAAAAGGTAAATGCAAGAAAAGGGTTAATGATTGCTTCCACCTCCCCCTCCTCTCCCCCGGTTGGATAAAGATGGTCTTGGATACCCTTTGTAAATAGGAATGTGGAGGTGGGAGGGGGAAGTCAGCCCGACTCCGTCTACTATGTTGTCTTGGTGGGTAAGAAGGCGGTGGAGGCTGGTGCAGCTCGGGTGCTCTCCCGGGAGAATGCGCGGGGGGACGGACGCGCCTTCCGCGGGAGCCGGGCACCCGTGGGGCTGCGCCGGGGTGGGGAGGGCGTGAGCGGCGGGCAGGAGCTCCGCGGAGGGGGCTCCGGCTCCCGGGGAACGGGAAGCGAGAAAGGAGGACGAGGCGCTTTCGTTGATATGCTGCCCAGCGGTTGCCGAGTGGTTTATTGAAGAGTTGGGGGGTTTTCTTTTTTTTTTTTTTTTTCTTTTTTTTTTTTTTTTGGTACACCCGCCTCCTTGAAGCCAGCAGAAGCAAGGAAATTAAGCTGAGGACAGAGAAATAAGAGAAGACGGAGGAGATGGTGAGCAGATCTTTGGGTTGGGGGGATGAATGAGGTTGCTGGGCTATTTTCTGTGAGAGGTTCTTGCAGAGTGTAGTACGTTTGGGATGATTTTGCATCACGATTGCAGACTAGCCTTCTTTGTTTGCCAAAGATTGCTGTTTAAGGTTTAGCAGCCTTCATCAGTTTATTGTGAGATACGCAGCGAGGAGTTGATGTATATGAATGGCTAAAATTACATACGCAAGCCACACACACAAGCAACCCCTAAACAAACCAACATTGTATTAATCCTGCAATATGATGGGCAGCTCTTGTCATGGAGGGAAGTCATTGCTTGGGTTATTTGTGGCACGCATAGGAGATGAGTATCTTCGTAGAGAAGACCAAACAAAACTAACCTATTTCTTCACAAATGTGAAAATCCATTACGGACTTACAAGCCAAACTTAGGGTTGGTTTTTTTTTATCTTCATTTTCTCTGCAATATTAATGATATGATTAAAATCTAATGTTTGCAAAACTTGATCAACTCTTTAAAATGTTCACTTCTAGCATGCAAATAGTAAAGACTATCTTTTTTTTTTTTTTTTAATGTAGGCACTTGTTTGTCCATATGGAAGGGGGAATTTTTGTAACATGTACTTTGCTTTTTACGGTGTACTGTTGTGCCTTAGGTAGGTCATAATACAAAATGTGACTCTTAGCATGTTAAAAAAAGCCCTAAGCAGATCTTTTATATCAAGTGAAGACCTGTTTTTATACTAATAATACCTTAAACAGTAGATACAAGTTTGTGGGGGAAAACCCCCTGTTGTTTTGTATTAATGGCAATGCTTTATGGTAAAAATCATAATTCTAAATGACAGAATATTGACATTGGCTGATTATGCCTTCCTGTGGATGAAATGCTGCAGTCTGTATTAAGTACGTTAGCCCTTTAAGCTTCCATGAATTTAAACATATTTTGTTTACAAAATTGTGCAGGACTGCATGGTGCAGTAGTAAAATCTGAAATTTCAGTGGCTTTAGAAATGTTGCAAGGCACTGCAAAAGAGAAGAATTGCAGCTTTATGTTAAATATGCTGTGGAAAAAAACATTTGTCATAATAAAGTAATATAGGATATACATGGTGATTAAAGTAACTGGAAAGGGCTGGATAGTTTGGAGTTTCTGCAGAAAAAAAATAAGTTGTGAACTATACTGTAATCTTCATCATGCAAGATACTTGGATGGCTGGCTGCTAAATTTATTTTAAGCAACATCTCTGTAAATGCTTGTCTGAAATATTTAAATTATATGCTACATTAGGCAAATGGGTTTATCTTCCATTGCTTGGCTGAAGGAATGTATTAGGAGGGCAAGGTTTAGAAGAACAATACAGTTTGACTGCATAGTTTCACTGCATAGTTTATCCTCGTGCATTGTTGAGAGATGTATAGAATGTATTTTATTTGACATTGGTGATCTTTATAAAAAGTTGACTTTGCTGATTTTATGCCTTAGTTGCTGCCAACATAAATAACTGAATTTCAATTAATATAACCATAGATTTGACCTACTATTTAGCTAGAATGGATGAAAAATAGTTCCCTCCTTTGATTTTCATCTATTCATGCAAAATCTCTGCAATGGATTTCAGTCTCAGCAATTCTTTAATATTGGAAGAACTGTAAGAGTTACAAATAGAGATTCCCATTATATTGACTTAGGAGACTGCACTAGAAATGGCAAAAATACTGCCTTTTGCTTATACTTCAAATTTTGTGCAAACTCAGTTTAGAGAAGATATCTTATCCTGAAGACCATCTGCATACATATTACAGTTATATAAAACTAAGCTTCTGTACTTGATTTTATGTAATGCAACACATTATTTCTGCAGTGCTTTTGGTGGATCTTGGTTAGTGTCAGAATTGATACACTCTGAGGATTACCTGTTAGAATTCTTGTGCTACCAGGTTTATAATTTGTTGCTCTTAATATTTTATTGTGTGAGTATAAATCATTGACACAAACACTGTAAACAAATGCTGTAGTAGCTAAGTGTGAGATTACATTTAGCTTATGTCTTTGCAGTTTAACCAGAGTATGACAGTATCTTGTCTAGTGTGAGTGCATTCTGTTCCTAATAGCCATCACAGTAATCTTCAAAGCAGAAAGGTTAGGTCAGATTTTTCACTTTATTGCCTGTCTCTATAGAAGAAGGCGGAAAAAGGCCAACTCTAGGGTTACACCAGTATGGATAGGAAAAGAATTCATCAGATGTGTTGCGTGCGGTTACCTTATACAGACTTCATATGAGTCACCTGGAAATCATCATTGAGATTTCTGTTAAGATTAAAACCCAAATATTTTTAGAAAAAGTGTTTTTTCCATAATGCAAAACATTCAGAGCATACATGTAACATTTTTTTCAGACAAGGGCATTAGCAATATCATGGGTTTAAGCATTAAAATAAGAATAAGGAGATCTTGAAATATTCTCTTAAATTCTAGGTAGGATTCTACATGTGTGCTGAAGCAAGAAGGTTAGCCACCTGTCTCAGGGTCTGAAAAAAGTAGCAGCTGTCTTACATAATTAAGTGGTTTTTATTTCCCTCAGCTAACTTGTATAAAAGAAAACCAAACACAAAAAAACTGTGGTGCAAGTTTTTTGTTCCTTGTTCATTCTTTTCACTCCTACCCTTGCATTTCACAGGCAACCCAAAGCAAGCTGTAATACTACTTCTGGCTCTATATGCTGAGGTTCCAGAGGTCTAGATCTTCTGCATTAGCTTAGGTCATATTAATTTTAAATAGTATGTAAAACAAATAACTAATTCTAGTGAATCTAATTATTTTTATATGTCTGCTCTTCTGCAACATTGTAGGAACAGGCAGCTCAATTGAGTGCTACCCAATCTTTTGAAAGGCTGGCAGTCAACCCTCTAGCAGTCACATTTTCAAGGAGTAGCATTTTTGGTGTGTAAATGGCTAATCATTTAATAGCAAGTGGACAGCATCTATTAATCATCATTAGTTTATACACACTACATCAAACAACCTATTTTGCAGTCCTGATGGGACTCATTGATTGCCACTGTGTTTCAGGATAGTTTGATGTTTCGACCTACCAAAATAAGTGCCTCTCTTGGAATGTCAGTTAATCTTGGGGATAAACAAATGTACAAGAGACCCAGTATATGAGTGGCATTTTAAAATATTTTAGTCTTTTGTAGAGAACACGTCAATTTAGTTAATGAAGTTCATATCTAGTCACTACTTATTCCTACAAAGAACCTGACTAAATATATTTTCTTACAATAGTTCTCATTACTGGGGGCATGCCACTATTGAAGCAAATGGCCTCTTTCTGAAAATAATGAATCTTAACCAAGGCACCAGTATACCCATGAAATGACTGACTTTATTGATTTATTTTTTTTAACTGATTATCAAATTCTGTGAAAGTTGATACTGTGTTTATACCTTCATATTTTGCTATGTAGTTATATTTTTGTTGTCCAGTCTAGGTACAATTGATGGAAATGTCACTGGTTCCAGGTAAGAGCCATCTAAAGTTGGCTCTAAGAGGCTGGCTGCAATGATGTCAAGGGATCTGCTTAATGATATCTTTCAAAATCAAGCCCTCTGAGGAGTTAACTTAGGAAAACAAAATCAGTGGGTACTTCTGTAGGTCTCTTAATCTGTGTTTTTTCAAGTGTAGACTTTCTGCACAAGATGGACAATGTTTACTAGCACTAGTACTCTGAAGAAAGAACCTGTGAGCCTGAGTATATGCATTTCTGTATCTCTCCGAATACCTTTTTGTGAAGGATCTCTTGGTCTGATTTGCAAGTCTTAGTCCTCTGTAATCAGCTGATATTAATTACTATGTGACAAGTTAAGTGATATTTGAATATAAAGTATATTTAGAAAGAGTAAAATAGTAATATTTAGATCACAGATTCCAGACTAGGTAGCCCAAGAAAGTAATTTTCATCCAGTACTTGTCTCATGGTGATACTGCTGGTGGCAGTATTACAAGATACTAAGATCCATTAAGAACACATGGGCAGGACTGTGATTCTCTGCTTCATGCTCCAGTTTATATTGCCCCGGGAAGACCTTTCTGTTTCTGAACTACAAGCAGTATACTTTATCTCTACAGATAATGATGGCTTTCTTGGACAGTTTAGGATCTTTGTTCCATGAGGTCCGTGACTGTAGTGCCAAAATCTGTGCATGCTTCAGTTGATGTTGTTTATAATTATGGTTTTCCTGCATCTCGGGGCACGTGTGTTTTGTTTCAGAAGCTGAAACAGGGTTTCCATGAGCTACTGAGCAGATATATGCTGGTGCACCACTAATCTATTAGTTTGTGATTTGTAGGTCAGGGAGAAATTGAGATATTTTGCTATCTAAGCAGTATCATCTCTTTGCTGCTTCAGTGCTTACGTGACATCTCAAGTTGGCTGAAGATTAAAAGGACACTGTCAAAGTATCTTTCACAATTTCATTTTATTATTTATTTTGTTTGCTTTATTATTGCTGTCATAAGCCATTGGAAGCTTGAAGTCTAGTGCCTTGCCAACAGGCCTTTGTCCTCCAGAACAGTTACTGTTCAGCTGCTTATGGTTTATTTAAGAGTTGTGAAGCATTTACTGTCTTATGAAATACATTACTGAAGAGTTACAGCTTCAACACTGCAAGCAAGTGAGAAGGAAGAACTGAGTAAATCAGTTTGGGGCCAATCCTGACTTTGTGTAGTTATGGTAAACTCAAAATATTTCTTCTTTTCCTTATTTCTTTCATAATTTAATAATTTGGGAGTATAGAATTAGGCATCAGTGCTTCCTTTGCACAGTCATCCTTGAGAGTGGACTTTCTAGGGGATTGATATTGAGACCTGTATTCTCAGTTGGATATATTTTGAATTATCTAATGAAGTAACCTCTGTAAGAATTCTTACAGGTGCAGAAGTATTGACTGACTGTGAGGTGCTGTGCAGTGGCGTAATTTGGAGTACTGGCCAGAAAAAACAAAAAAATCCTTACAGGATCTGGGCTTTGTATCACATGTGGCTTTTTTCTAACTTCCCCCCCCTTATTTCTGCTTTCATAAAAGGCATGATCAGGGGGGTTTTTTGGTACAGAATAATGCTACCTTAACTTGTTGCTCTAAGAAAGTATTTTTTTAATTGTTCTATATTCGTTGCAATGTAAAGTTAGTGAAACTAGGGCTACTGTTTCCAGTAATTTAATTGCCTGTTCTTCATCTGCTCTGGTGGTGTAATTTCTACCCATGAACTGAAAGAATATCAGCACAATTCCTCCATGGGACCTTCTCATTACAGTAAGCATTCTCTATTTAATTTGGGTTATGTAGTAACAAAATTTTAACTGCTATTCAGAACAGAGACAGAAGCGATCACACAGACTTTTACTGAATTGTTCCTATGGCTAAGAAACTATTGCAACGTTTAACTAATCAACAGTGTCTCTGTCTACTGGATTCATAGCTTGATGAGAGCTGAATGTATGTAGTGACATTGGGTAGACTTATTTTTGCAGGTTTTAAATGAAAAAAATAATAATCTTTTTGACAGTGTTCAGAAACGGAAAGATTGCAGAGACTCCGCAGAGGAAAGAAAATGGCAGAGTGACTTCAAATATGGTTTATAAAGCATGGATTATCTTGGGGAAGGAGAATCTGACATGTGACACTTAAGTTGGGGTAGTTTCAATAACTTCAGGCATGTCAATTAGATGCCTGAGTTCAAGGGCAGCAACTTCTGGCTGCAAATAAAAACAGTGGATAGAGACAGACTTCTCTGGAGGTTGATTCAGTCTGTGAGTCTGAATCAAGCATTTTAACTGGCACTTTAAAGGACCTTCTCTCTACTGAGTAGCAAATATGGATAGTGTATGGAGACTAGCTTCCTAAATTAAGCATGTATGTCAGATGTTGAAAGTGAGACAGCATGAATATTATTCTTCTGTGTACATCAAAACTTTTAAGAACTTTCATGTGGTGGGTATTTTAATTGCTTATTGATGGGTTGAATTTTCTTTAGACAATTATTCATACACCTCACCTATCAGGTTAATTGTTGAAGGGAACAAAATAATTTTGGTCATTTTGTGCAGTTGTCAGAACTTTGAAAGAATTCTGTTGATGGTTGGTTGAGTTTCTTGTGATGACTATTGACGTAATATCTCTCATAGCAGTCTAGTAGAATCCATAAGCTTGCTACTGCAAAGAGTTTCTGTTCTGCTGTTTCTGGGAAAGAGAGGGAAGCCTTAGACAGCACTGCCTATGGAGAGAAAGGTGGGCATGAGCATGACTTATGGGGTTATATTGGGGTTTATATCAACAGGAGATATGTGGGATATAAAGTTAGTGTCTTATAAAAACTGTTCCTTTAAAATGGTGTGTTTTGTTTTTTAAAGAAATGCAAGTTTTATTAAGTGTTGCAGTGCTTCTCTAGAATGTGTGCAGAACACAGTAATTATCAGTGTAGGCATTTTTAACAATATTCTGCTCTTTCCTTTGAGGTATAATCCTAATATTTTGTTAATCCTCTACAATGGGTTAAAATGGCATAAAGATCAGATTGCTAGAAGTAGGAAGTCTTTTGTCTCTTACGTCTGGATCTGTTTCTCAGTTTTGATAGGCCAGTGACAATAAGTGTTCTTGTTTTGCTATATGTCTACTCTGAAGAATTTAAAAGAAAAATGCTTATATATGCTAACGTTAATGAAGTGTTTCATACAATTATGATAATAGCATTATCTATACTTTTCAATACTTCACAAATCTTTGGCTTATGGTTAGTATTCTGCTATTGTGTATTGCTGTGAAGTTTTGATTTAAAGTGAACTGTATTTAGAAAGGTGAAATAATCTAACATTCCTTCTACAATTCTTAATCTGATGCAAGGAAGCTTCAGTCATGATGATGAGTAAAATGACAATAACAATCCATAGAACTTTGATTCAGTTTTGCGTATCAGTAAGTGCATGCCAATAATGGTCCCAAGGTATTAGAAGTATAGTTTTGTTGTATGCAGTAACTATAAATTTAAGAGTTTTCCGATGTGTTTAAGACATAATCTCTTCTGCCTGAATAAATATCGCCTTTGACTTTATTTATCAATGTAATGTCAAGTGAAGTCTCAAATGTGCATACTAACTTAAACTGGCAGTGTTCTGCTGCTTTGTGCCACAGGCTGGGTTATGCCATGCTGGTATGACTTCTCCACGTATTTTTAGACTGGTTCTTCTTTAATTCATTGTGACAATACAAGTAGTGAGTTATTGATGGCAACTAAAGTGAGACCATTATGACTGTAATCAATAACACACCTGCATAGAATAACAACTACTACCAGGGACATATTTTGTATCGATTCAGGAATTTATGCTGTCTCCACTACACTCAGTCTGCTACTTCCATAATTTATGTAATAAAATCTCTACTTTAGAAAAGCTGTTACTAAGTTAAATACCAAGAAATGATGACATATCAAGATGTAAATTACATATTGAAGATTTTACTACAAGCAGAAATAGCGCTTGCTAAATTCCTGTGGGTTCTGATTCAGGACCAAGGCACTTCCTTACTGCAGGCTGAAAGATAATGGAAGTAAAAAAACGTGTTTCCTCTCCTGAGGCAGTATTTTAGAGGTAGAGGGTAAGATGCTATTTTCAATATGACATGGTGATAGAAGCTTATTGTCTAATCCATAAGTTTGAAACCTTGGTAGAATTTCTTTATCAGTAACAGTAACCATTATTGCCATTCTGTTCTTAAACTGCAAGGTAATTTTCTCTCAATACTGATACATCTTTATGTGTCTCTTGCTAATACAGGAACACATTCTAAAAGATTGATGCTATCCTCTGATTTTCTATTCCAAGCCTGAAGTCAGTAAAATTGGACAGAAGGTACAGATTATGACCAGGAATTTGGGAATACCAATGTTCCTTGAAAGTAATACCTACCTTTCTGGAGATGCATGTTTATTCCCTTACTTGCTACGTCTCTGTTTGTTTTGTTGATCAGACGATTAGCCATGAGTCCAATGGAAATATTACTGCATATTCATACTGAGTAGAATAAAATCTCTTGGTTCGTTTTAAGCATGATAAGAAAACTTAAACAATGCACCACAAATAATCTTGGTGTGTAAAGCCTATATGAAGCTTCAAATTCAGTTGCTCATACAGATTCATGTATACTTTATTAATTCTTGGTTTGAATGTCAAACAGAAAACTCAAATTTGCAAGTATTGCACACACTAGCTTCCTAGATATACAGCCTTCTTTTTCTGATGATGTTACCGTATTTGTATCCAAATATACCTACAATTTGCCAACAGGAGTAATCTCAGTGTAGTCCAGAGAAATATGCATTTCTTCATATTTACTCTTCTTCAGGTTATTAAATAAAATCCTAGTTCTTGTTTAATTTCTAGACCGTATTTGTTGCCTGTCTTCTGTTTAGTGGCATTATATGGAAACTCTGTCTGCTATAGGAACAAATAAAATGACTGGTTTGTGCTTTAAATGTTCAAGACTCAGTACTAAGAAGCTCAGCATCAGGACTGTTTAGTGAAACCCTTCAATGCCAAGCTTGAACTAAATCTAATCAAATTCAAGTAGCATATTATATTACTTTTTATGTAATAGTGTATTATGTGTTGTTTTGTTGCTTAATGCTGAGATAAAACTCTTGAAGTATGACAGATGAGAATCCAGACAGAACAGTGTTCTCCAGACAATTTTCTTAGGATACTATTCATGAGTTAACCCACTAGTTTTTGGCAACATGTTTTGTGCTGATATTTTGCCCTATACAAAATCCGGATATTTTCTTGGAAGAATATTTGCTACATTATCTTTTTTACCAATGTTTCAGGATGATATGTTCCTGTAGGTGATAAACAGTCTTTAGCTTTTGCAGACTACTTATTGTGTTGATGGTGGGGTTTCTGGATCCCAACCCGTGCTTATCTGTCTGTTGAAGGAGATAACCACCTCCTTTCATTTATGACACACAAACCACTTGTCAGTGTTTTGAAGCAGAGAAGCAGTACAATAACTCTGAATTTCAGGAACTTTAGTTTTTACGGGACTGAAGAACTAATGTTAAACAGAATTGTAGCTTGTATCCATTTCGCTCTCCGGGAAGATCTAATGTAACTTGTCTAGAGACGTACAACCCAATAACAAAATTCTTGTTTGTATTGCTAACAGTGGTTTTTAAATTGAAAATTAACATATGCTCTAAATATTATTAATTGTATAAAGGTTAATCTCTTCACAATTCTAGGCAGCTATTTGCATTTGGATGATCAGGAGACAATACAGGATTCTATTTTCCAAGGGATTTTTCCTTCCTGACTGTTTGAACACACTCTGTTTCTTCCCAATGAAACATTCTGATTTTTCTGGACAGTTAATCATTGTACATTTTCTAAGCCTTACTGAGAGGATGGAAAATTCACTGAGGAATTTCTTGAGCTGTTGGACCTTCTGCTTACAAGTAGCAGAGGCCTGATGAGGTTTGCAGCCTGGCTTGCTCACATTTCCTTTGAAGGAAGATCAGTGGTGATTGAATCCTGAATAAAAGGAGTATGTGAGAACCTCTCTGTGATTTGTAAATAAGTTGATATTTTGGCTAAGACTTTCAGTGATCCCTTAGGAATTTAGGCACCCAGTTCCTGTTAAATTCCATTATATCTCTTTACAATATTTTCACTGAAACCAAGGGAATTAGGTTTAAGAATTCTTCAGAAGATTTGGATCACAGGTATAAACTTACCTTGACTTGTTTCTTTTAGGTTTGTGTGGTTGTTTCAGCTTTATTTTCAAATAAAGATGGATTAATTTGGTACTATGTATTGACAAGTGTGTTTGAAGAATGAAATTACTGAATTATTTTAAAAATGCACTTGCAGATCAATTTGAGAAAAATGTCAATTTCCTCAGGCTACCAAACTAAGAGGAGATGTTAGCATAAAACTTGATGTGGGTGTTTTTACTTTGCTTACTCTAGGGGATTTTTGATGTCCAAATATAAATGTATATTTGGACACATTTGTGATATCTCATTAGCTACTGAGATTCACGGGTTTTGGAAGACATGAGATAATACAGTAAACACGAGAATTCCTTTTTCACCATGTTTGTTTAAAACTGCACACAGGCATTTAGTACATTCCCAAAGCTGAGTAAAAAAAAAAAAGTTCAGAGGTACTTACAACTGTGAAGAGTTTCACAATACAAAGTTTCCATTTATACTATTGTAAACCATGTAATTAAGTCCAATCTCCAGTTGACATTGTATAATTTGGAGAATATTGAACATCCATGCTTGCCTCAGGCTGTCTATTGGACTATATTGCCTGCAATTAAACAGATGAATGCACAAATAAGGATAGGCATCCTTCCAAACAGTTCTATCTATATTTAGTAAATTCTTCTCATTTCCCTCTCTGTAGGAGGGTAGTGATATTGGTAACCTTAATGTTGGCCAACAGAACTGTGAGTGTCTTAAGCCCTGTCCTACAAGATGTTTTCCTTTTCCATATTATTTTGACTTTGTATTCTCTCCTTTTCTTTTGGATTGCATCTTTTCATGTCCTAAATGTGAAATTCACATTCTCCATACATGTGAAGAAATATTTACTTATAGAAATAAGTAAAAGTGAGTGTGCCATGAAGGAATAGAAAGAACTTGAAAATTTTGTAAGTTAAATGTTCTGAAATTTATGAAAGATATAACTAAGTTGGGGTGGGTGGGTGGAGAGAGATAGGAAGAGATCTCCTTTTTATGGAAACCAAAGCTGTAGATTCTGTAAATTTTAACCTCATTTTACGTATCAATATCTGAAGGACTACAATGCCTCTTGTTAAAATTCATCAAACTTTCTATGTAACATTACCTTTAGAAAATACTGAATTTACAGTTTGTCTAGTTTTCTTAACTGGTATTTACATTTTCCTTCCTTAAACTTCTGTATTATCCAAATACGTGTTAAAGTTGATGCTATAGCTGGCAGGCTTGAAAGATGCAGTCTAATTGACACTATAATCTGCATGATTTTCCTAAATGAATGACTAAAATTGGCTAAAACAGTAATAACTGTTTAATCTCATACTTGCTACGTGGAGGTGTTGTGTTTCAGTAGGGAGACCTTGTAACTGTTNCCCCCCCTTTTTAATTGGGAAAGAGAAGTATTGCAAATTCCCATCCACTTGAGGCCAGAACAAGACTAGACACAGGTTTTCATTAAATTAATTTCTTTCCTTCTATATTTTCTTCAGGAAACAATATGTTTAACATTCGTTTCTAGAGAACAATCTTTAGTTGTTGAACTTGCCACATTGTTCAGCAAATGTCAAAATAAAATGCAAAAGCTTATGTTGCAATGAATCTTAAAGAAATAGAGCACTGAGTGGAAAAGCTTTGGAACTAGAGTGACAGAAAACAAATCAAGTTAAATCATAAAGACCTGCAAGATCATCTGGTCCATCTTTTGCAAGATTTCTCCATACAACATAGAAAATCTTTGCTTCAAAATGTAATGTTGTATAGTAATTCAAAGAGGAGACCTTGAATTTCCTTCCAGTTCCCCTTCTGCTAATTTTAGAATAAGCTATTTCACTTGCCTCTTTTGTGTTTTTACTTCCAAGTACCCTCTTTCTCAAGATTTAAGTGTTTAAGGGCAGAGATACTGCTCCTGGTATATCAGATTATGATGAGCTGTATAATATTCATTTTGGTAATATAATACTTACCAGAGCGTACATCATGTTTCCTGTGTCAGCTGCACCTCTGAACCTTGTAGGTCTGGGACAGTAGTCTGATTTTAGCACTTCCTTCCCTTTCTTATACTTAAGGAAAATACTGTTTTCTTTTCTTTCAAATATGAATTTGTATAGATACCATAACCTTCATCTGCATTCCTATAGCAAAGTGCCTGGTTTTGATATCTAGGAGAATAAAGTAATATACAGAAGTTACATCTAAAAGAATATTCTCTAAGCTGCCAGCATGTTACATCATTCCTTTGTCATCACAGAAACCTGAGCTGTAGAGTAAGCAAATGATTTCACATTGGAACTTCCACTGAAGTTTAGCTGCGTGGGCTTTCCTTTCAGTCTGGACAGCTCTGCTGTTCTGCCCCTTAAGCATCTTCTGTATAATGTCAGCTTCCCAAGAACTGATCATTCTGGTGCTTAAAAATGTCTCCATATTTCAGCTTATTTATTTGTGGTTTTCTAGCCAGTTCATACTGGTTTGGTTTTGTTCTTCAATGGCTCCTCTCTTTCTCTTTTTCTGAGAATTGCATGTTTAGTAAGGACAGTTCTACCTCCTTTCAGCCTTTGTTTTGCTGTGCTAAATAAACCAAACTCTTATTCTCTGCTCATAAAATGGCTAATCCACTCCCAGGTAGTTTTCAGTAGCCCGTATTTATGCCAAGTCAATCTTTCTCTAATACGGATCTCTGGAATGTCATACTGAATTCCAGATGCAGTTCTTTGGTCATTACATGCACTAGTATTAGCAATTCCTGCCTTCCACTGAAAATAGTTCACTGTTAATCTTAGAATTACCTTGTGCTTTCTCATATACAGCTCTCCCAGCTCTTAGGTAATTAACTAATACTTTTTTTCCTTCTCAACTGAAGAAATGGAGGCTAGGTCTACAGTTTCTAAGCTTACTGAAAATGTATGCATCTTGCAAAATAAAACCTTTTGATTGTCAGATATAATCTAATATAGTGTGTTTTGTTGCTTTTTCCATTAGACTTGATGAAGGGGCTTGTATAATGAACCAGGCACTAGATATTAAGCAATAACTTAAATAGGGAATATCCCAACTAACACTCAAATGAAATAACTAAGCTTTATCTAAGAGGGAGTATGCTGCTCTGCTCCTTTTCTCAGTATTGTGACATTTCTCTTTTACTGGGATCAGTTTGAGAGAGGATTCTAGTAACACTAACCATTTCAGGATGTTATGTCTAGAAAAGGAGATTTATGTGAACTAAGAGACTACACATAGAGTATTAGAGGGGCATTAGTTGGACCAAGAGAACTGCAACAATTGGCAATAGGCATTTTAAGTGTGCCCATCTCCTGATGGAGAAAACAATCTCTCTGTTCCTTGGCTAGTAGACCAGCATTCCCTAACACTCCCTGTGTAGTCTCTTAGTTCACTAGAATTTCACATAGTGTCTGATTTAAATGAGGTTTCTACTGTCTGTAGATCTATTAAGTATATCTGCATGTACCCATGAGACTGTTATACAGAGAATATAATTATTTTGTTTACCATTTTGAGATTGATTTGACTGGAATCAATACCAGTTACTTTGCTTTTCATTACTGAAGCCATCTGAAATGTTGACCAACCTTGTCTTACTTGTGTCAAACAGATCACAAAGCCCTTATATCCACACCATTTGACCTTCTAGGACATTCTTCAAAGAACTGGCAGGCTTAGCATGTCACTTTCTTCTCACTTGAAGAAATTAAATCTAATTAGGAGGATCCAACTAATACAATGTAGATACAGATTACAGGTGCACACAGTGTGTGGAGAGTTCAGAATGAAAATAGCTGTAATGAAGAAAGATGGGAGGTAAGACCCTGAAATAGGCTGACTTATTTTAGAGTACAAGATTGATAATTTAGTGACTTTAGTAGCTGCACAGATATAAAATATTTACAGCAAATTGGAGAATTCTAATGGGGAAAAGAAATTTCTCGACATTTTCTTCTAGAGAGTATAAAATGAGAAAGGAATTATGCACAAATACCATTACACAGTTTTAGTATTAGTGATTAACCACCTGATATTAATTTCTGTCTTTTTCCCACAGGTGTGATTTGACCTTAAAAACACCTGAATTAGGTGTTTTTAAGAGGAGAATCATGAACAGAATTGACTTCTCCTTGGGAAACCTTTGACATTTCACTGCCTGTTACTTGTCTTTCTTACAGCAAATGTCACTTGAGACTTTTGTAATAAAGAACAAAAAATATGCTTGTGCATTCTTGTCATTTCACATGAAATCAAGTCACTGATTTCTGATAGAAATCTCAAGAGCATTGAGTTTATACAGGTTTCTCCCACTACCACCTCAGAATAATTGCTTGCATGTCATTTTGAAGGCAAGGAATGTTAGTAGTAGATTCTTGTGAGAAACTAATTGACACTATGAAATTGAAAGAAACTTTTATTTGGTATGTATAATAACAAGACAAAACCCAACTGGTTTAAAGTAGGTGTAATATCTAGGAGTAAAAAATGTACTCCTGTTTTGTATGGCCTTGTGTGACTAGGGAATTTAGAGCAGTCATTGGAAGATGAAGGAATCCAGCTCTCTGCATTATTGGACCCAGAGGCCATACTGTGTCATTACTAATGCATGTAGGCATGTTCAATAAATTTCATGGTTATACATCTCATTGTCATTTTCAGAGCTCATTGATTTAAGCAGCTCCCACTGATCAGGAATGCTACAGTGGGCAGCACAGCCTAATATGCTGATAGGTACAAAGTGGAGAAGTCCACTTTTTTGATCAAAAACCGGGGAAAAAAATTTACTGTGGGGTTGAACTGAAGACTGGAGCAACTTGCCCAGAGAGGTTGTGGGCATTACATTCCTGGAGATTTTAAAAACCTGACTGGAAAAGATCCTGAGCAACTTGCTCATAATTGACTCTGCTTTGAGTAGGGGAATTGTACAGGTGATCTCAGTGGTCCTTTCCAAACTCAACTGTTCTGTGAAAATAAGATGGTTAATAATTGAATATCCTTCAAATTATTCTGTCTTCTACAAGAAGAAGCAAAGTTGCAAGGATCCTGATGGTGTAAAGGGCAGGAAGTCCAGAAAGGAGTTTCAGGGATGCAAGACAACCTTCTTTTATGTTTCTCACCAGTGAGTATAACTCATCAATCCCAGCATGGGCAAGGGGTGTGAAGGGAGAGCTGGATGGACAGAGCTCTGGGTCAGGCGAGGATGTGGCTGCAATTCTGAGGGTACTATTAGCAGCTGCATTTATGAAACTCCAGTTGGTTTGGTTTTGTGGGGGTTTTTTTGTGTTTTTTTTTTTTTAAACCAACTTAGTTGTATCCATTTAAATTAACACTTAAGGTCAAACTTCTGCCTTTAGTGAAATAAAGAATTTTAAAAGGTTCATTTAAATGTAAAGGCTCCCACTGTCATTTTATACAGCTGGCTTCAAAGCATATTGAATATCATCTTCTAATGAATTTAGTTTTGCCAGTAGATACATGCTTCTTCCATTATCTTGTTTGTTTCTACTTGGTATTTTGTACTTTGAGTAATATTTGCAATTACTTTTCTACAAGACCATGTTAATAACAGCAGCAGGAAGCCATAGTTAGCTCAGCTGGAACATTCTGGCCTCTAGAGTTCTTGTTATTGCATTCAGAGTAAGAAATAACTGCCTGCTTATCTTTGTGGTATTCTGCTTCCCTTCTTCCTCTCATCCTCTTTTCTTGTTCAGTATTACTTTATTGGTTAGACTTAAGACAGATGGTAGGAATAGTAAATCCAAGTTGTTTGTAACAGATATTGTCTGACATTGGTGTGTCTGTAACTAGGAAGATGAAAACAATGGGCAGTAAATATTTTTGACAAGCTGAAACAAGTTGCTAAAATTTCATAATAGTCTTGCCTGTTAGACTGGATAAACAAAGGGAAAATTATTTCCTTTTATGCATATTTTTGAAGAGCCTCAGAATTGCTGTGATGGTGTATTGAGCTGTATTTCTGCTCAGTGCTCACTGCTTTTTGTTGACGTACTTAATGTTACCCATAATTTTCGTCAATGCAGTCTTCCTGTTGAGAATGCGGTGCTGTGGCACAATCGTGGGTGTTTTCACCTCTACAACTGGTCTGCATTAAAGCACCTTGAGGACATATTTGTAATATTAAAATAAAGGTGCTTAGCCTTTGTTTAAAATCCTGTCTCTGTGGAACTAGGTTACCTAATGAGCATGTTTTACTCCTCTCATGGGGACAAAGCCTGAGCTATTAAATCTGTGGAAGCAAAACGAAACAATTTTTGAACCAAGTCATCATTTTCGGCATCAATAGAAGGTCATGCCCTTGTCAGCCAGTGTTGGTTCAACATAAGGTTCCAGTCAGAATTGGCTGCATTATGCTTAGAGCTGCTCTTTAAGAGACCTTCACCCTTTACTATGTTTGGAACTGCTAATATGGTGGGTCTTTTGAATATTTATAAGAGACTTATTAAATAGTCCTTACTGCAGTTATTCAGAGTATACACTCGTTACTTCTTGGTAACTGGTCTGGCAGAAAGAAGTTTGTTCAAGCTCATGATAGACCACTAGATTAAGTGCACTTTTTCCACCATTTCTTCTCTCCTTAGTGTTGTGTGTTAAGCCATAATACTTAATTGGCAAGTTCAAAATACAGCTACACTTGTACTACTTCTGTAGTTTCAATGTTGGCTTGGTTCCTGAGAATTTCAGACCTTCTGGGACCTGGAGTTTGGCAGACTAAACTTTTTAAACAAGATTATAAATGAAGACTGGAAATCTTGTTCTCTTGCTTTGCTGCTTGACTTACTTAGTGTTTAGCTCAGCTCTACTGTACAAGGATATCCAAAATCACATTACATCCACAGCCTTCGCAACTTTAAGAGTATGTTATTGGAAAAAGTTAGGCATGTGTTTTAATAGCAGGTGATTGTTCTCATCAAGAATTGCAGTGTGTGTATCATATGCTTGAATTTCTGTTCCCATGTGTATCTTCAGAAGCTGAAGCAAATCAAGCAAAAATTACCAGAATGTGGAACATACTTTTTGAGCTATGTTGCTCAAAAAAGAGAAAAAGTTGTAACATAATAAGTGTAAATTATAGATAATTATAATTTCTTCCAGAAATCTTTCTAGGTGCTACGGGCATCTATAGGTAGCAGAGTACCCAGATTCATAACTCAAGTGACATCTTGATTTATATTGATAACATGGATTAAAACAGCTTGCCATTGAGCTCTTGTTTTTCTTAATCAGTGAGATTCTTAATGGTGATTTATTTTTTTTTTAAATATGCTATAATTTCCCACTTTTTTCTTTAAAGAGTAGAAGCTTCAAAAATGGCTCATACAAAATTGCCATACTTACTTAAAAAATAATTTTAGGAGAGTCAGTTTGGGATTTGCAATGGTTTAAAACTTAATCAAGCTTCTAGTGCCTTTTTTTTTAAATCTGTAATATTACCCCACTGATGTCTGTTTAATATTATTTGTGATTATTATCACCATTTGCATTTCTTCTTGGTTAGGGGAAATCATGTGTTCATTTTAATTTTTGATAAATATTTTTAAAATGGCAAGTAATGGCAAGATTTTGCTTCTGACCTCTGGATTGAATTGCTCAGCAGGTGAAGTCTGAATTGCTAATAAAAATGAAACTTTTGAGGAAAATTCTTGCCTGAGGTTGGATTTGTACTGATTCAACCTATTTCTTATGTTTCTACCATCTCCCTCAGTGCCGCTTCTGGAACAACATGACCCTTTTAATGAAATTTTATTTTGTGACAAACTGAATTTTTGTGTACGTGCTCTCCTTGCTACTAAGTTTCATGTTTGTGAAGAGGTTTCTCCTTTGTTCTGCAGTACTTAAAAGCACTTACTAAAGAGCAGAAAATAAATAAAGCATCCTGTTTACTAATTAGATACATTTTCATCAAGTGTCATCCTAAAGTCACTGGAATTATTGTATTAAGACATAGTGTTGCCTTGTAAATTATGAAATGAAACATAAAATTTACCGTGGAAGGTGGAGGCACACAGGGAAAAGATACAGTTTTTGTAAGGCAGCCAAATGCTGACTGGCTTACAAGAATTGGTGGGGGGAAAAAACCCAAAGGCTACAGATAGCTTTGTTTATATTTTTTAGATCTCTTAAAAAAAATAAATCAGTTTCTCTGATGTAAAAATGCTGTTTTTTTCCTGTTGAGTGCACATACATCTTTTGCGGGTCTGAGTGTTAGTCATTTTTTTACTGGTATTAGTGGCTTTAGGTTGGCCTTGTGTGTAAGTACTCTTCATTGAGGACTGCAAAAAACCAAACCAAACCCTAGTTATTTGTGACAATAGGTTACTTAAATCACTGCTGTTAGGGGGATACCCTATATGTCAGTGTGACTGTCCTACAAATTCAGTCTAGCCAGCAGTAGAAAGACCAATGACCAGTGATGTTTTGGCATTGTAGTGGTATAGCTACACTTGGGCATTTATACATTCCTCTGTGTCTTGCCTAAATGTAGCGATAATCAAGAGTTCTATGGTACTACCATTCGTGTATCTTCCTTTTTTTTTAACTTTAGAAATTCTGTAGAGGAATTGGGTATCTGAAGTTTTTTAGATTCTAACGTCAGAGTAAAATTTATCCTCCTTTTTTGTAACTCCAATGTTGCTAGCTATTAGTATTCTATGTTAGATGAAGGTGTGACTTCCAACTTGTGTTGTGTATGTGTGGAATCAGATGTATTTGTAGCTTGGAAACAAAGGCAGACAAACCAGTTGGAAATTAATGATTTTTTGGAATTAAAATAAACAAACACAAAGAACAGTTGATCAGGACTTGGTAACTTGTATCCCAAGATGGTATTTGTGTTCCCTAGGAATTAACACTTTATATTATTGGTAACTTGACTTGAAAAATTCTCCAGTTTCCTTGTAACTTCAAGTATGTATGTCTTCTGTGGAAAATATTCTTCTATGTATGTGACAAGTGTTAGGTCACTGAAATCAAGTGTACAATCCAGAAAAAATATATTTAAGTAAAGAGAGAATAAGGAGAAATATCTTGGCTGTTTTGCTTGTTGTTACTGTACATTTAAATGGTTTTTGGATTTTGTGATCCAGAGATTTCAGGAGAAGCTTTTCTGCATACTACAGCATTTAAACCAGATAAGAAATTTCTACCATGAATTTTGATTTCAGGAAGTAGGAACTCGAGGCTGATGAAAGTCTTGACTTAGCTATTTTGAACTAGGGATAGCAGTGTGGTTTTGTTAAGTGTTTGGGCTATGAAGCTGTGTATAGAGTTGTGCCATTACTCAGGTCAACAAGCCATTAGTCACATTAGTTAGAGTTCTGTTTAGAGTTTGATCTATCTCTCTTGTTTTTCAGGGATATCCGTAATAGAGTTGTGCTTTATGAACAAGGAAAGAGGCCTAACAACTCACCTGAAAGGGTGGTAAGAGTTGTCAAAATTTCTTTATGTATATTTTTATTTCTTTTATTAACTACACATGTTCATGTCTATGAAATCTAGAAGGCAAAATTGTTACTAATTTAATCCTTCTTGCTATTTACTGTTCCAGTCAGTCTCACAGTTGTCTTTCTGTAGCCAACAATAAAGTCATGAAAGACTAAATTGATTTTGTAGTAATAGCTTTAGTGGCCTTTTTTTTTTTTTTTTCTCCAAACAATAGGACTATTGAACTAAGTATGGCTAAAATATACAAGAGTTTGAATTAATCTGCTTGGAATAGCAAACCACCATATAAAAACAAATGTCAGTATAATCAAAATGTAGGATAATTAACTGCATATCATGTAACTAATAATAAAACTTTGAAAAATTTATGATTGGACTTTTTAGAAATGTTTTGTTCTGCTGCCTCACTACTTCTTCAAAATTAGGAAGAAAGTAGCAGGCAATCCAATGAGATGCTGTGTACGGATACATGAGCAGCCTGTTGTTATTCTGTGGCATATTTGTGAAGTAGAGGAATGTACAACTTCGAAAATGTTCCTGCTCCTTCTACACTGAAGAAACAGTAGTAATTGTACTATCATTGCCAAAGATACTTTTTTACAGAGTTCATGACTAAGACTGATTTGCTTGTTTCAGAAGTGAGGTATGCTCTGTACTCATTTTAAAGAGTATGTCACCCTTAATCAGGAGTGCCATACATTTTCAGAATGATGGTGCTTTCAATTTATTGCTTGTCAGCCCTGAAGAATGCTGGTTAGTTCCTTTACAAGTGCATCTCGTTGGCTGAGAGTGCTCACTTCTAAAACAATTTTAGGTTTATTTTGATTGGTTATTGGTTTATGGCTTTTAATGATAAAATAGAATTGCATTTTTTTGCAATAGGCATCTTGTTGGAAAATCTGAAAAGTTGGAGCCATTTGGAACTGCTCTTACTCCCACTGAGGTCAGCAGTAGAATTTCTGTGGCTTTCAGTGGGAGTAACATTATACTGCCTGAATGTGAAGACTTTTTCCTCTTCTTGCAAAAAACATTTATAATTACAATAGTCTGCTACAGCTAGGGTTACACGAAAACTAAGTAACTATTGTAGTGCTTGATTATTAAAAAAAAAAAAAGATATTTCCTAAGTAGAAGATATTTCCTAAGTAGGAGAAAGATGTTTTAACCATTTCTATTATGCCAGCGTATTGATTTTTTTTAATACCTATAACTCTGAAAATCATTGTACCATAAAAATTGGTTATCTATAATTATTTTGCTTATATCACCTGGTGTGTGTTATTACACTGTGTGCAGGAGTAGGTCTAAACAGACAGAGTGCCTTCTCATGAGGCAAGAAAGAGAACTGTAGGATGTATACTTACTGGAGTGCTAGTAGACATGGCCTAAATTCTACAATGACAGATATTACTGGTCATCTAGAGAGGGCAAATTAGTGAGAAAGCGTGCAATTTTGTGAATAGATGTAAAGTTTTCAAAACTGTGTATTAGCTCTCAACTCTTAATAAAAGCTTAATATAATATTATTGGCATTTTCATGGATGTCATTTATGAAAAAAATTTAACTTTTTTTCAGAGGTGAACATTTCAAAAAGTGAGATACTGTATTTGCTATACAAAAACTTTCATTAAGAACTACTCTTTTTTTTTTTTTTTTTCTTCAGGAAGATACTATTGCAAGTAAATTTGGCATGCAAGGTTCTAGCCAATGGTTGCCCAGACATGATTTCTAAAACGTTAAAAATAATTGCCTTTTCAGAATTAATACTAAATAGCTATTTCCAGAATTGTGATTGTGCGATTTAAATGGTCAGTTTTCATTGTAATGTGCAAAATGGAGTTGACTTGATTGGAAGCATCTTCCAAGCTGCCAGATTTCAGACCTGAGCCATCCAGAATGTGTTTTTTATCTGTTATAAACATTTTTTTTTCCTTGTAATTAATTTTCCCGCCTAATTCATTGCTTATAGATTAATGTCTGCTTATTTCGGTCTTCTACCATCTTTTCTGGAACAATCAAGAACAATCAATCATGTTTAACTGATGGATTGCTCTAGATTAATCAAACTCCTACTTAATATGCTTGATATTTCTTGCAAGTAAGCTATTTTTTAAAAAAAATTGTCTGTAGCAAAGCTTATTATAAAATTAAGTCTTGGGCATGTCTGATTCTTTGTCACAGCCAGGAAGTGCAAGATATGACCCAAATACTCAAATGACCCAAAGATAATGTTTTGGTTTATAAACATTTGCAGCATAAACAAGTCTAGGCTAAGTAATTTTAGAAAGGAATTTCCTTTCCATGTAGTGTATATTATATGTAGATGCTAATTAGTAATTTTTTTTCATACATAGCTCTTGGAAAGTATTTTTATCGGCTTTATCTGACACCAAGTTTATTTATCTTGAGTTTGAACTTTTACTATTGTCTTTGCATGACATTAGTTTACAAACTAAGTGTGATGACTTATTCTGTGTTGTATGCCTGAGAATTTGCCTCTATGTGATTATGTTTAGTTAATGATCATACAAGCCTTCCAGAATTCCTGATAAGTCCTGATTTTGCCTTCATTATTATCAGCACAATGCTTATGCCTTTAGTGTTGTTGAATGGATTTATAAAGGAACGTTGGATTCTTATGTACAATATGCATGGATTTAATTTCTTATATTTCCAATAGCCTCATTTGGAATCACTTTATAATTCCCAAGTAAAAACAGTTGCTTGTTTGAAAGTGTGAGGAATTTGCCCTGCTGCTGCCTATGACCTATCTTGGTTGTGGTCCCAGCAGCTGAGTTGAGCTCCTTCTGTTAACCTGTGTGAGGCCTGGGTTGCAAGCTACTAGGATGTTAGAAGTTGCTGCCCTACATGTCTTTGTGTCCTCCTAACAATGATGACAGCAACAAGAGCAAGCCTGGTACTCTGCAGGAATGGTGCACTAGGCAGCAGACTGTGGGTATTTTCTTTCCTCCAGTTCACTGTTTGTGCAGCTACCTATGCACTAAGAAGAGATGGGTTGTATTACTGCAAGTCATATTTTACGGTTTGATCAGGTAGGGTTAAATAAATTATAATTCACTTTAGGGAGCATTGGAACTACTGGAATACCGATTATCAAAACAAGCAGGCATTTTTTAGTAGGCTGTAGTTAATCAATTTCTTGATGTGGCACATGTGACCTGCTTATTAGCAAAATGTCTTGCGAAAGTACTTACCTGTCTGAGGTAGAATTTCATTGAATTTCCTGGATAAGTTTGGCCTGAAAAGTGGACTTTTTACATAGCTGAAGTATATATGATACTTCATTATGTGCCTTCTTGCTTTCTACTTCATGGCTCAGAGAAAACTTGCTTCATCTAAAATGTATTAGTGTTCAAAATTTGTATGCTTTTCTGGAAAAAAGATAGAAAAGGCTGATAATCTGTAGACAGTATATGCATGTGGAAACATGCTAATATACACCTATCAAAAAGTCATACATCTTTACCCAGGTTAGTATTGAAAACAAACATGTAACTTCTGATCCTTGAGATCTAACTGTGAATGTTTCCATTCTCGTTAAACATGCAATGTAACTCCTCTGTGATAGCTGTCATATTCCCTAAAGACATACTGAATTTCCCCACGTGGATCCAATTGGGAGATTGAAAGTTTAAGATTTAATCTGTGCTTCCACAGCAAGAGTCATGGTAGGCCTTCTCAGTATTCATTCGGTGTTCTTGGACACATCTGTGGCAATACTAGAGTAGTACTGGCATGGTCTATTAAAACTACAGTGAATAAAACTTTAAGACCCAATCTCTTGATTTACATTTCTTACAGCAACATCTAATAGAATTGGCAAGGCATGAATGTTAGACAAATTTTCTCCTTTTATTTAGATCCATTAAAGCTACTTCCAAGCAGATAAAGGAAACTCAGATGATTAAAAGAATTAATAAATATAAAGCATTGTCTTAGAAATATCTTACAATACCTGCTCCTTAGTATGCCCCCCTCAGCAACCTATCCTCTTCAATTAACTTTAAATTGCAGAAGTTATACAGATGCAATTGCAATGCAGCCATTTTCAACTTGCTGCACCATGCCATGGTGACTGTTTTTAATTGTTGTTTCTTTCTTCAGATGTTAAAATATCATTTATAAAAGAGGACAGGCAATTTTATTTGACTTTTGCTACTTTCTTGATTTCTTGTAGTTCCAGTATTATTCTTTTGCTGTAAACTTTCAAATTATGCTTTAGAAAAAGCTTTATGGTAAGCAATGATTAAACCTTGTTGGTTTTGTTTGGGTTTGGTTTTTTGTTTTTGCTGGGGGTTTTTTTCTCCCCCTTAAAGCTATATATGGTACATAAATTGGTGCTGTTTGCTTCAACAGGGATGTTCATGGAAGAAGTCTTCCAAAAGTGACTTGCCAACTTTGTAGTAGAAACTTGTTGGAGACTGTCAGTAAGAATTTTGCTAGACTTTTTTCCTTGTACAACTTAAAGGGTCTTCTTGTTAAAAACCTGATGACTTTCTTAAATTTTGAAATAGGCTCTTAAAATAGCTCCATAGTAATGTCAAGAGCATTAAACTCTAATAAACAATCACCTTTGCATTTTAAATTTAAAGCTGAATTTTCCCTCCATCTGGAGGATTACACTTGAACTGTGGAAATGTATTGTCCCATGACTGTTCTGGCAGGGATTACTTCCCTGAAACAGTGCATTCAGAAACAGAAGGGATATATGTCCTGATATGTCTCGGAAGCTAAAAGCATCGCTTGTTCCTTCTCTCCTTCCTGACTGGAATTCCAGTAATTGTTGCGGCTTTAGCATCGCCCACATCAGTAGAAAGGGAGACTTTGTTTCTTGCAACTGCTACCTACCATTGCAAAGATGAATCTCAAGCACTTTTGACTGGGGATATGAGGGCATGTTTATCTCATTAAAATGATCATTAGCATATTCTGCCATTGACATTATCTTCAACATGTTCATCCTTGTAATTAAATTGTAGCCTATCATATGGTAATTCTTTTGCTTTCCTGAAGTGTTGTTTCTTCTTAAGATAGCTGTAAAGAATCAGAATTGATAGTTAGGTCAGTGAGCTAGCTGCATGACAGAAGATGGAACTTATAATGCTGTGATGGATCATAGCACTTCTTGTTTTGAGAATTTCTTCTCTGGGCACTAAGCATTTTGAAAATGTCTGCTGGTACTTTTTTCAAGGTTTACTATATACATGTATGGGATGTTATTTTGGCACAAAGATGTAACACTTTATTTGGTGACAAAGATAAAATTTTCATTCTTGGAGGAAGTTTGGATTTGGTTTGGTAGTTGCATGTCACTCTCTGGGTATTTATAGATACAGGGGGCAGCATAAAGGCTAGATGCTTTCCAGCATGTGCTAATGCAATAGTACATCTTTCAAGAAGCTTTTTTTATGGAGCTGAGTTTGGAAGTATGTTTTAAAACAGCCTTGTCTCACATGTCATCAAAGTCAGAAGGTAGAGAAAGCGGAGACTTCAACATTTCAACTAAGGTTTTGTGAAAGGAGCATAGAATGTTAGTGTTTGCTAACCAATAAACTAGTGTCTTCATGCCTCTTGAACAGTCTTGCAGTAGAGATGACTCAGTTTCTCCTGTTCCGTGAAATGTTTAGCTCACGCTGCTGTTTTGGACTTGAACATTGAACCTGCAGGGAATATGTTAAAACCTGCTGATGATGGATTATGAATCTGAAGTGTTAAAAGTGGTATCAGATGAAAGCCTGGAGTGCACAGTGCTGAAAAATCCCCAAGTGAGGTTGGGAGTGTGGTGTCTGTATTTGGAAATACTCTACTTGTTGATATAATGGAGAGCAAAGATTAATTCACCCTCTCTATTTACAGACAATGAAGGCTTTTTTTGACATAGCTGTAGCGCTTTGGGAGCGATATCTTCCAACCGTTGCATTGACTTTATCATGCTTTGCTACAGTCAGTTCTGAAGTAATGAAACAGTTGGTTTCATGTCATAGCAATTCAGTGGTATGTGGTGAATACCAGCTCATTCCTTTGAGTCTTGGCTTAGAACACGTTTGCTGAGCATTGGACTTAATTACCACCATCGTAACATGTTTCTGTGTTTAGTAATTTAAGCTTATTACTTATAGTTTCGGGAACTGCCATATGTGTTAGTAGCACTCGGTTGTTAATGGAAAAAAAAAAAATTATAGATCAGTTAGACTAATATTAGGGCCCCAGTTCTGGAGGTACACAGCCTTATCAAACGCAGACCTTCTATAATCTTTGTGTACCAGTGACATTGCAGGATAAATGCTACTTCGTGTGCATTTTTGAACCAAGAAAAACTCCACTGATTTATTTGATTTATCCCAGACTTAAACCACTGTAAAAGCGTACTACTGCTGTGTAAACACTTTCTGCCAGCAGGTGGAAATATATATATACAACTCATCCATTGACTTATTTCAGTCTTTGGCTGGCTGATGTCTCTCTCCCAGTCACTGAAGCTGAAGGTTTGTGAAAATCCTATTTAAGATTTGCAACATAATGGATCTTGCTGTGCCAGGTTCAGCTCTTTTATGGATGCCTAACTGCTCTTGAACCTGTCAGGTGTTCTATCTCTGTGCTGTAGCATTATCACTGAACCTTCCTACATAGTCATGTATTAAATAAAAAGCAGTAATTGTTTCAAATAAACATGAGCAATACCTTCCATAGAAATAAAAGTGGATAGGAAAGAGGTAATTATTTTTAAAGTATTAGAGGCTGATATTCTCCTGTCCAAAATACCAGCAGTAATGGTCCTCAACTGAATCAAAGGAATAAAAAGGAAAAGGGAATTGTGCCTTCTAGAACCAGAGGAGCAGATGATCATGGGAGGATGATTTTTCATTCATGATTTACTAACATCTGTCTGATGTTAGTAAATTTGAACTATATATTGAGGCATATTAGGAAAGGAGCTTCCTTTTGCAAAGTTGAGACTCACAGCTGCGTATATTCCTTCTTGTTTCCCCCCCTATTGTCAATGCAGTTACCATTCTAGGACTTACCTGTGAGTGGAAAGTAGATCCTGAAGGAAGTAGTGCCACAACCTGAAACTAATAAACTGTTCCAAGGTAGCTCTGTGGTCATGCATAATTGTCCTCTAAAGAGGATGAGGACAAAGTTTCTTATACTCAGTAAAGACAACAATGATAAAGGGAAGGAAATACCTATAGCTTTGTACACTTTCTATATGCGAAAGTTACTATGAAGTAAGCTAGGATGTGAATTTACATTCTTTCACTGTTCACTGGACTTTCCATTCATCTGTGAGAGGTAAAGATAAGGACAGTTTTGAAAACTGAGGCAGCCAGCTTGAGCTTTTTTTTCCAGAGTTAAGAACGTCATGAGGGGAAACAAACTCACTGCCTTCTCTGGGTAGAGAAAGTTGCAGATATTTGTATGGTGTTTTTGTGAGAAAGCATAGTCCACAACTTGTGTTAGTTGTGGTAGTAATAGTGGAAAAAGTGTATGGGTACTTTTGGGAAACAAAGTTGCTACTGTTTAACAAATGACAAAATTATTTTTTTGCTCTAAGTTTTCTTCTCTTTCCATGCCAATACTTTATTAACTTTCAGGGACCAAAGAGTTTAATTCTGAAGTTTTTCAATAAGTTCAAGTGAGTGGAATTACTGCTGTCTGATTGTCAGGTTCTGTTTTATTTGGTGTATGTGATAGCAGTGGACTGGATAATACTTGACCAAAACACCTTCCTTTTCAGTGAAGCTGTCATGCAAGTGCATACAGTCAAGATAAAGAAAGGAAAAAGCACTTTACTGAATGGTGAGCATTCTGGGAATCCTTTAGTCTTAGAAACATGACGGGAAGGGTGGCATTACCCTCATTTGTTAATCCTTATTCTCTCCACTGAAGTCTACTAAATCTTGCTTGGTCCCTGAGGAAGACAGTATTTAAGTCAAGAACAGGAGAAGACATCTTAGGGGCATTGATGCTTGATGTTCAGATGAAGGCAAACTTTAGAAAGGAATTTGGAAGAATATTCTTTGAAGTGTGTGACTGGATGGTGGTGGAAGCAAGGGATGGAATAGTACACGTCTGGATTTATTTACAAAATGGCTAGAAAAGCTGTTTATTTTAATAAAGAATGGTGACACTTTCAATACTTACACCATTCAGTTTGTATTAAAAGGAGCTAAATAAAGAAAACAAGTTGGATTTTGAAGCCGACATGCTGTATTTATTGTCTTTAATCCCAACAGATACCAATGTGAATTCTCAAATTTGAGAGAGCTTGTTAGTAGATGTGTCATGTTAGCCAGCTTTCAGGCTGCGCATATTACTGACTGTACTCAACAGGGTGCATAATTTTTCAGGGGTGGAAGGAAAGAGTTACATACAAACTGGAGTCTGGAAAAAAAGTCTTTTCTCATAATGGAATTTGTCAAGCAGACACACATGTGCCATGGAATTGTTCGCACTTGCTAATTGCTAATGCCAATGTCTAAGCCTGACAGCTCAGCTTAAATATGAAGGCTCTTCCCTTCCTTTTTTTTCTGTATAACACAACTGGAGGAGAGGACACCACTGCATCACCTGGTGCATTTGGTGTTTTGAGAGCTGATCACACTCTGTTTAACTTGTGAGAACAGACAGCTCACAGCATAACACTATCCTCTCTTTTTTTTTTTTTTTTTTTTTCCCCTTGGTAAATATTATAGCTATTTCTTTTTTGCCTGAAAGAAACATAGAATTAGTTCTCTGTACATTTCTGATTGAGAGATACAAAGGGCTTCTTTCCTAGTGTACCAGAATTAAATAGGAAAAGGTTATCTAGCCTTTCTGAGGAAATTCATTTAAAAAGAAAGGCATAAGGATATTTTCTCTCATTTTTTCTGAATAATAAGATGCACAGATAACACTTTGCATCTTGGTCCAAAATCCAATCAATTCTTTTTATTATGTAAACATTTGCTAATTTCTGCATATAATGTAATTCCTTGGCATTTTGGAAAACACAGCACTAGATACAAGCGTCTATAGATCTTTTTAAATTTTTTTTTTAAGCAGGTTATTTTGGTGTAACGAATTAGAAGCCCGTCCTCAGTCAGAAACATTTGATCAAATGTGAAATAAATAACCAGACTGTATTAAAGTCTGTGACTAAAATAATAAATTTTAATATGATTCGTCCAAAACTGTAGGTGTAAAATACAGTAGAAAAAATTTTAACTTGGTGCACTAAAGTCAAGTTAATTGGAAGAATGGCAGTGCAGGAGAGAGTGGCATTTTATTTTGTCATACTGTGACCGCAGGGTATTTCAGAACAGTTTGAGTTTGTTAAAAGGCAAATTTTGCTGGAAGGAATAAATGCAGGATTGTGTTTGTCAACTTCTAATAGGAGTGGAATTTCATTAGCACTACTATTCATTTGTGTTGTGGGAGGAAGAGCAAACTAGATTCTCATTGACTTAAAATGTCACTGTCAATTCTAGCTGCTGGAATTCTCTGCAGTTTGTTGGCTGAATATATGAAAGAAAATAGAACTATGGGTCAGCCCTGTTCTCTCTAATTAGGATCCTTGGGGTTTTGTGTGGGCTTACACGTTTGTTTTTTTCACCTCATTGTTGTAGTTGTATAACATTGTGCTTTTGTCTTGTCTTCTTAAACCCAGGTGCTCTTTGCTTTCTGACACTGCTTCATTTTTATTTCTGTAATGCAAACCATCCTCTCAATTGCAAAAGCATAATTTGTTGTGCCTGTACTTCATACCTTTCTCTCCATGATCTCTTGTCATTGACCTTTCTTCGCTTGGTCTATCCAACATAATTTTTACACGATTTTCTTGTCCAGCTGCTGACTGTCCTTTCTTCAGTGTTTCTCTCAAACTTCTGTTTATTCTCTCTTTTGAAGAGCTGTACAACAAATCTGTGTATCCCTTTCCTCTCTTCACACTCATTCCATCTTCTGTTACGTCTTTCTAAGCTTTGTGTCCTGTCACAAATTTCAGTATACTCCTTATAGCGCATCATTTAAAATCAAAGTTTGCATACTGGCAGAAAGATAGGTGTGATTAGTTTTTGCTTTGGCTTAAACAGAAGAATCACCATCTCTGCCTGTTGCAAACACACAGAACTACAAGCTGGCTACTAGATCCTAAACTCTTTGGAATGAGGTTTCTTACAATTTTTGGTTTTGTAGAAATACTTGGTAAAGATTACTGAAAAATACTGTCCTCCCTGCTCAAAGTGGCAGGTTATATGGAATTTTCTGCTAGTACTTACGAACAGCCTTGGAATTATGGCTGTCATGAAGTTCTGTATTAGTGTGCAGTGAAGTGATTTTAAACCAAAGCAAATTAAATCAGAAATACCTGTTGTTAATCTCACATTCAGAAATACCACATTAGCTGAAAATCACTTTGGTCTTTGTGATTTTCTGCTCCCATAACTTGTGAAGATAAAGTATCATTCTCCTGCCATCGTTTTCTGTATCCTAAAAAAGAAAATGGTGTAAGGAAGGCCTTTTACTTATATGTGACCAGTCTTTGCATCAAATTTTTTCTGTAATAAGTGCACTTTTTTCCTGATTGTTTTTAGACTTGAGGAATATATGTTTAAATTCCTTCTGTCAATAACCCCGGAGGAAATTACATTACCTGGAAAGGATTAATTGCTTGTTCTCTGTTATTTTTAAAGTCAGTATTAATCATTGGCATTCACCAGAAGTATAGAAGACCTCAGGGTTACAGGTCTTTGGGGGGAAAATGAAGTGTCCCTTAAAACACTTGGGCAATAGTTCCTCCTTGATTCAGAGAGAAGAGTTTCATGTCTTTTATAGTAGCAGTTATTAATGGTAGTGTGTTCGACAGGAGGTTTTATTTCTTTAATTCCAAAACAGCATATATTAACCATAAACAATGAAAAATACAAGTAGTTAATCCCTTAAGACTGTTTTATAGTAGGTAAAGTCTAGTACTCCGTATTTTAAATATGGCTTTAATTGAACTACTGCTTCTCAAAATATTTCCACTTATCTCTGAAGTCATAATTATGGCATTCATTGTATTTGAATATAATTGCTGCACTTTAATTCCTTACTTAAGTCCCATGACTTGAACAGAATGCAATCTCAGCTGTTGCCTTTCTTGCCTACTGGAACCTGCATTTTGGACCCTATCTCTCTTGGTGTTTAGCAGTTATAGTGTAATGTTTCTAATGAGGCTGTCTCATGTGTAGAGTATTACCCTCCTATGGAAAGGGACATTTACAAAACAATAGACAAATACCATGTGTGTGGTATGAGGCTTACTCTTACCAGCTCCACAGCGATTTCTGGATACAGCAACTGCAACAGCTTCATGCTAATCCTGTTGCAGACAAATTCTCTGAAATTATTCCACCTCTTTAAGAAATTAAAGGGTGTGATCTACGAAATGAGAAAAATAGTATCTCTACATAACAAGACTTAATTGATACTTGTCAAGTGTTTGAGATGCTTGGCTTTACAGAAGGTGTTGCTGGGTAGTTACAAATATTTATTCTAATAGATGCAATATCAGTGAGTGGATTAGTAGAGCAATAATAAATGCCTGTATCTTTAACATGTCCTAAAAGAATTAAAGCCCTCACAGAAGAAACTGGAATGTTTAGAGTCTTGGGCTCCTGGTAGATGAAGACCTTAGGAAGTATTTTCAAAAGCCTGATAAGTGCAGTAAACTACAGATGCATTAGGATGTTCACTGTGTATCACTAATCACACTGAAATTGAGATGAAGCTTTGAAGTAATATAGGACTAAACTCTGTGCCTCTTTTGAATGTGTGACCTCTTGATGGGAAAGAGTTGCATATCTGCATTGAAAAATAGATACCTCAATTTGGAACTGATTAGAAAAGAGTTTCTAAGCCCAGTCCTTTTCTGTCACAACCATGGTGCTTTATATGTTTAAATCTACCAAGCTTCCTCCTTAAAAAAAATAACTAGTGTTTGTGGTTTGTTCCTCTTTGATTTGGAGGTGCTTTCATGGTGTCCTTCTTCTGATGGGTAGAATGGTCCTAATTTCCACCAAACCTAATTGCACAAACATCTTCTCTTTTCAAAACAATAGATTAGTGGCTCTTGAATAAGAACATTAGTGAGAACTTTAATGGAACCTTATGATGCTTGACCTTGTGGTGCCTGCCACCATTCTCTTCTCCTTATCTCTGTTGAAGGAGAGAAATTGAGCTTTGGGAGAACTTGCTAACAATAGCCTTTTATCTTGCTACTTTCCCGTATGACCTGTAGTGTTGTGGATGCTCCTGTGATGCTGGTGAGCCATCTCTGGTGCTCTCTGCATCACTTCGCAGCAACATTCTTGCTGCGCACACTGAAGAGAAGAACGTGCAAATCAAAGGCAGTGCAACAGAGGAGACGTGAGACATTTGTAGAACATTACCTGCTCTCCCCACTAGCTAGCCCAGGGAGCAGGCACGCTCAGCACGTGCTAGGCACAAACCACTTTGAGGCTCTCTGCGTATTTTTCTCCTCTTTATCAGTCTCTTTACTCTGGGGTGCTCTGAAGTTCCTTAGTCCTTGGGAATTATTTCCATCTGCAGCCTTGCCACTGAGCAATTGTAGTAATACCAGAGTCCAATTTAGCAGTATTTATTCAAGAGCTTGGGTCCTTGACTGATTTGTAGAGGACAAATGAAAAGAGCAATTGCAAATGGGTTTCTGTGCTATTAAAGCTCTAAACAGCCTTCCCTCTTGGCTGTGTGTCAGATTATACCTCAAGGGGGGAAGGGTGGGCTATGAACCTTAAAAAGATTTAAATACTTAAGTGCAGGGTCAAGTATTCATAACAGTGGGTGTCTTAACAAACTGGTCTTAGAGTGCTCAGCAATAATACTTTTCTTCAATATTTTTAGGTAGCATTGAAAGTGGTAATTGAGTAGCAAGGGTTTTGAGTTCTTAAATTTCTTCATCAGCTTTCCCTATGATTTACTTACATGATAATTTCACTGTAGAACCTCAGTTTTGGATTAATTTTATGAAGCATAGTGGCAGGTTGTTGTGCTGTGGGGAAAACTTGTATCTAGTATAGCAATACCTGCACAAAAAACTTGCAAACCAGAGAATGAACCAAGCCAGGAGAGGAAGAGGTTGTTATTTTTAAGGACTGTTAAAAACATCTTCTCAAGGAGAGACACTAGCCTACAACTTCTTTCCCCCTGTGGAATCTTTGTTCCCACCATTATTCAGCTATTTTAGGGTATTCCATCAATGCGTAACACTAATCAAGGGAAAGGGAAGTACTATCTTGTGGACACTACCCTGTAGTACCTTGAGGCTGTGCAGCCTTTCTTCCCATACAAATACATGGAGTTCACCTCTTTTGGAGCCATCAGTTCAGCCTACTGCAGTGTTCACCATTCTCCTCAATGACTGCCCAATAGGTCTTTAAGCATTTTCTTTATTCCTCTCAGGTGTGCAGAAAGTGATAGGCTTAAATTGACTTTAGCAAGCAGCTCTAATAGATGGATGCAAGAAGGCCATCATGTACTAGTACTGAGTAGTGTTTTCTAGATGTGAAATCCATACCCTGGTTCTCTGCTTCACCTGCCATTTCAATGGCCCTGCTTCAGTGCAGTCTACTACTGAAGCATATTTGCTTTGTTGTTTACAGCTGGTTCTCTCATCTCCAGAATATACATCTGAGCAAAATGATACTGTAACAATGGATCCATATGTTGCCGTAGGAATCTGTGCCTTGGACTTACCAAGGAGTAGAACTGTGGCTGATTTATGACTCAGTGGGGATAAATGCTTGGTCTCTTCATTCTTCTAATATTTTGTGTATGAAAAGGAGATATTGCCCATTATTAAAGAAGTGGGCTCATCAAAGAGAAAAGATAATTACAAATCAACATTAACATTCTTCTTTGAGGATAGCTAGTTATGAGAAATTGGGAGGAACAGCAGAATGGAAAAGTTTAAGAATTAAGTGCCAGTATCTCTGACCTCCCGTTTGAGCATCAAGCCTGCCTTTATGTAATAAAAGCTATTTATAAATTGCTACTCTGTTAAACGTGTACAGAATTTTATGATGCATAAATTGGGAAACAGAGCCAGCAAGGGGACTTAGCAGAGTGATGAATGGCTGACAGGATGCAAGACTGAAACTCTGTTTTATTCATGGATTGTGAGGTCAAGAAGAAGAACTACTGGGAAAGGCTGGCAGTTGAAGGAGAGAGTTACAGAATCCAGGAGGTAAAGAATCCAGTAATCTGAAAACTGTCAACCCACATTGTCACACTTCTTTTTCGCAGTTAGAACTCCAGGTAGTAGTTCTTTATTTTTACTTTGCAACGTTTTCATGAAAGAAGAGGGTTTGGGTTTGTTTTTTTTCCCCCTTTGTTTTGAAAATACCCCCTGCTGATACTGTAGAGAGAACGTGATGAAGCAACCCAAAATCATAATTTCGATCTGGGGCCTAGCTAGAAGTTCATGAATCTGTTCAGTTGGTAGTCACTGCTCAAAAGACTGGTAGAGACTGGTAACTCATTAAACTGCCATTTCATGCAGATATTCCTCAGCAGGATGCAGTTAATGCAACTTCATTCCAAACTGATGAGTCAAGTTAAGGTCACTAGGTGGCAATTATTCTTTGTAGTATTGTCACAGGATATGTTAAACATGCAGATGCATTTTATATCCTCAAATACCACAGAGTAAACCACATGGAAACAAGGCTAGAATAGAACTGGTTTGCACCAGTGAATGAAATCTGATTCCTACTTGTTTTTTATTCCTTGTTTTAGGGTCTTCATGTATTTAAATTTGGCATATAGATTATTTAAACGTATGTGGTTGTACATTGAAATGCGTGTTGTTCTGTCTTTTACGTGTTTCTGTGTCTTACATCTGTAAGGATTTCTGCTAAAAAACATTGACAAGGAAATTAGAGAGGCACTCAAGGTAGTAATTACTAAGAGAAGAATTCCCTTACCTGGTAGCAAATGAGGAAATATATCCTGATTAGTTTTACAATAGCAATGGCCTTTAGTTTTCTTCTGGCACCTTGTGGGATATTTTCTTAAATAGGTAGCATTAAGGACTTTTATGTTTGGGGAAACTGCAGCACTTTTTCAAGCAGAAATCACAAGAGATTCACTTATACAAGCCCCTGTGTCTCGCCATACCCTTGATACTGTAACATTGTAATGCTGTAATTTGATGTAAAACCAAAAAAGGCAAGCAGTATCAAATAAAAAAGAAAAAAGTAGAAAAATTTTGCTTGTGATTCTTGATAAATTAAATACATGCAACTGTACCTGCAGTATTGCTTTTGGTCTAATTTGAGTGTTGCAGACTAACAGTATGTATTTGCTGGGTAGATTTTGTTCTGCTTTTGGCCACCAGTGTTGCTGAAGGTGTCTTCAGAGCATGAAGGAAGTGGGTTGAAAGTGGATTCATTCTTTTCACTAACATCTTTTATGGTAGCATGATATTTTTCAGGGAGCAGCCTATTGCTACCCAAGGTTGCCCTGTACATCTGATGAGCCCTTAGGTTAGGAATGGGTGAGAGGGAGAGCCTTAGGTCCACAGTAATTGTTCAGGAGACTGCATGCTGCTAGCAGATCGCTTAGACACCTCTGTTCTCTGGCGTTGCTTTGCATGCTGACTGGTATACCAGGAAAACTAGCTGTGCTATATAAAATGCTTTTCTCAGCCC
Organism: Aramus guarauna; assembly: GCA_013400195.1. Lineage (NCBI taxonomy): Eukaryota > Metazoa > Chordata > Aves > Gruiformes > Aramidae > Aramus > Aramus guarauna. Next base: position 402,441 of record VXBL01009141.1, on the reverse strand, counting down.
TACCTTCGTCCTTGCAGCCATGCAGCACTATAGCATATATCTTAGTCTCCTAATTGTATGTACATGTTGAGCCAAAATATTACAGACTTGTTTGGTGCGTTTGTCCTCACTGGTTGAACTAAAGTCCTTCACAATACAGTGAGTATTTTGATTTTTATGCTATAGCAAATGTAATTTGAGGGAATATTAAAGTTTGTTTGCATTGATAATAATACCTTATGCTTGGAATAACATGAATGTCTGTTCTGCAAATAATTGCAAGCACAGCCTGCACACTAGGCAAAATGCAAGGGGAGCATGATGATTGTTTTGTAAATGATTCAAGATCTTAACTTTTAAGTTAAGGAACCATTTGTTCTATTATAAAATTAATATCTTTGAAAGAGAAGATCTGTCAGATTTTTTTTTTCCAATAGTAATAACTTGATACTTGTCTTCTAAACCGTCAGTGATGTTTCTTTTAAGGAAGCACATTTCTGCTAGATTTTGTATGATATTTTATGGATAAAGATACATATGTATGAAAAAATTATTATGATAGTATATGAATCAGAGATAGCTTTGCCGTCGCTCTAGGTGGGATTTGTTAAGTTAGCTGTAAGAATAATCTTTGCAAATTTTGCTTTGGCAATTTGAAATAGTAAATATGAAACCCCATGCAATTTTTAGACACTTTTCAGAGTAGGAAACCATTTTAACGTGGAATAGGACTATGTTTAGAATAGTGAATAACAGCATCTTTTGGAAATGCTACAAAGACGGCATTGCTTGTTTCCACATATCACAGTTGGCTCACTAAGTAGCATATTTTCTCATCAGTGCTTTCACTAAGCAGCATATTTTCTCTTCAGTGCTTTCCCTGATGTTATTTCCTCCCTGATATGTTGATGGTCGAATCAATCCCTAAAAGCTGAGTACTCATGTTGAGAAGCTACACACACACAGGAAAGAATTTTAGCCTAAATATTGGTGTTGGTTTATACATTAGTTGGATCGACATACTGTAGTATTGGTGCTGCACAATGATTCGTCAAAATGATGCAATGAAGATACTTTATTCTTGTTGTGTGGGTTGATTTGTGCTTTCTGTATATGGATTTTTTTATAGAAACTAGAGGACATGCAGGGTTGTGCACGTGACTTGAAACATGAAGTGGGAAGAATAGTACATGACATCTTATATAGGGCTCTGGGAAGGAAGCAAATTACATACCTGCCTGAAAATAAAAGGTTAACTAACATGGTGTTTAATGTGTTTTCCTAAGAAAGCAATTACATATTTTAATTCTGAAGTCTATGAAATATATGTGTTACACATCTCTCACTTTTGTATATATTGATTTGCTTTTCTCTGGAATTGGCAAATTAGACTTGCTTCGGAGCAAAGCCAAATAATATATAAGACAATTTCATGCCTTGCAAATTATTGAAGAGAATGTTTGGTATGTAAAAGTTGTCTTCAGTTTTCTGGCTCCCCTCCCATTTCTCTTAATCCCTTTGGGAATCTTGGTTTGAACCATCTTCCAGAGGCTCAACAATTTCTAAAGGCTGGGTGGAATGGAAGGAATTTTAAATATGATCTCCCTTTTCCCTTACATTTGTCCCTTTCTGGATTGCAGTCTCCTTTTTGCTAATTCTAGATAAGCATGTATGCTAGATTGCAAAATATGTTTTAATCATAATGGTCAACCCTGTCACAAAAGTCACTGTCTAAACTTGGGATAAGAGGATGCTCAAGGCGATCATTTGAACTTTTTTTTTTTCTGCATCTCTGCAATAAATTTATGGAAGATACTGGGAGCTGTTTTCTTACTAAAGTATGTATTTCTCTTTCGTTTACACAGTCTGATAAGTCAAGGTCAGTTATGGGGCAGAACTGTTGGTTTTCTGCTGTAACAGTAGCGTGAGTGAGGAAGATGGACAAGCAAGTAAACTTTCCATATAATCATGTTGTTGGAATAGAATATGCCTCAGACAAATTTTGGTCAATGTGAGCTTTTATAATAACTTTGGGCTGGATTTTGTTGACCACAAGTCAAGTGAATTACATGAGTTTATTGTGAGATGAGGCTAAATAAAGGGGTGATTTTAAGAGCACTAAAGATGCCTATTAAATTTATCTTAAAGGCTTTCTTTTCTTTTCTTTTTTTAATGATCTGATATCTCGTCTTATATTTCTATCATTTGACTTTTGCTGAGGTCTGAAATAGCATATATTTTAAATGGGAGGAGATATGCAAAGATGTACTGAAAACATCATTTGTGAACCTCTTTGGAATTCTTTGGGATATAAGTATAAATACAGAAAATCTGTTAGAACATTTTAAAGGCTACAAAAAAGTAGATTTCATAGAAATTATTCATGTTAATTTTCAGTGTTACTCATAGGTAAGTATTTTTCCCCCCCTTTCCAGATACTTGTTACATAACAAATTGAATGTATTGATCATATCTTAAAAAGTGAAGGTCCAGATTTTTCTCAATTTACACAGAATACTGCATGGAAACACAATACACGAGATGAGCATTGTTTATTTAAAAGAACTAAAAACTGTATTAATAATGCCTACCATCTACAAAATTTTGTATAGCAGTTTTTGATTTTTTTCCCCACACGAGATGATTTGTGTAATCCCTGTTACTGATATGCTGTAGAAAGTTTAATGATAGTACAATTTTATTACTGCATAAATCTCTGTTATGGCAACATAAATCTCATATGACAAACTTGAGACAAAATCATGTTAATTGTGTCCTTCTGTTGACTTCAGCTGAGGCATGTCCAGGTTCTTCAACAAAATTAAATGTGAAGAAATGCAAAGAGGCTGCTCGTCAGTTATGTCTATATAGACAAAGCTAAAATAACTTAAAACGGGGTGGTGTTTAACCCCAACCAGTAACTGAGCACCACGCAGCCGCTCGCTCCTCTCTCCCCCTCAAGGGGAAGGGGAGGAGAATGAAAATAAAAACACTTGTAGATTGAGATAAAGGCCATTTAATAGGATAACAAAGGAAGACAATAATAACAGTAATAATAGCAAAACAAGTGATGTACAAATGCAATTGCTCACTGCATGCAGAAAAAGACAACCTGGTGCCCAGTCTGTTTCCCAGCAGCGATCCCACCTCCTGGCTCACTTCCCCCGTTCTGTCTGGAGCATGGCGTTCTGTGGTCAGGAATGTCCCTTTGGCCAGTCTGGGTCAGCTGTCCTGGCTGTGCTCTCCCAGCTTCTTCTGCACCTGGCAGGGCCTGGGAAGCTGAAAAGTCCTTGACAAAAGTGTAGACACCAGAACTACCTAACAACAACTAAAACCATCAGTGTGTTATCAACACATACTAAGTCCAAAACACAACACTATACCAGCTTACTAGAAAGAAAATTAACTCTATCTCAGCCAAAACCAGGACAAGGAGGTAACTGTGCTAACACTTCCTGGAGAGAAGACAGATGTATAGATATTGATGAGTTTAAGTCTTTTATGATTACAAAGTTCTCAACCACACTTTTCATGTAACTAGCTTTAATGTAGAAATAAAATAATCTGGTATAATATTAACCATAGTAATTGAGATTAGTATGTTGTAGCAGGGAATCCTGGCAAGATGACCTGGAAGATAGAGGGGAAAACACCAGCATTTGTTCTGGTAGCATAAACTCATTAAGACAAACCTCTGTCTCTTCTCAGTCTAGGTTACTGTCTATAGGGAATGCCATCACACTTTCCTTGTGATGCAAATGGCAGCCACTAATAAGAAGGTTTGGATCAATTGATTCATTTCTGACTGCAGTTGCTTACTCATGCTGCACTGTAATGAGCTTATTTTCCATAGTGATTGTATGTAGGAGGGGGCAGTGTAGAGAGGAAAAACCCCCACAAGGGATTATAAAGAAAGCAAATAAGGTGACTTAAAATCCTTCATGTAGAAAGAGAAGCTTAGAGATGGCTCTTTCCTCACTTTTTGCATGGATACTTCTCTTAATGTTACTAGCATCTCTAACTATCTCTGTTTCAGTGCCCTTCAATATAGATGCAGGGATTTGCATGGAAGTGAGAAACGTTACTCACAAAGATTAAAATTTGGCTTTGCTTTGTACGATCTGGTTATTTGTTTTGATTGTAATGATTTAGATTCTGAGGATAATTACCACAGTATCTGATATGGACTAAAAGCTCACGGGAGAGCTATTTCTAGCCGTGGCACTAAAAGTTACAGTAAATTATTAATAAATTCAATATCTAATTTGGCAAAACCTGTGCTTTAACTGTTCATAAGCTACAGAGTAGGCTGTTGAAGGAGGTTCTTTAAAAATTAAGCAGTAGCAGCAATTTATAAAGGAAAACTGCATTCTTGGTTGAACAGCACTGCTGTTAGGGTGTAGATAATAATCTTGAGCATCATGAATGAAAACCTGAAACCAGTGTGGAACAGTTTTTAGTTTTAATTTTATAGTTGTTATTGCTCATCAGAAATAGCCCATTTGTTTCCATATGCTGTACTGGAAAAAAGAATCTGTATTAATTGCAAATTCTTCATAACTTAATTGTGTTTAATGGTTAGAAGTTAGATCTCGTGACAGACAGGCAGATTTTGAATGAAAAGTGGTGGGGCTGGGATGTGGGACTCATGGCACCTTAAGAGAAGGGTGTGTAAAATGCTTCTGCTTCATAGAGCATCAGTGAGCTACAATCTGTATCTTGTCTCTTGGTAACGCTGCAACCCCTAGTTCTGATTTTCTACTGGGATGGTTCACCGTTAAATTTAGACATGCTAACTGTCACAATTAAAGTATAATCTGATGCCAAGAGACATAGACTTTTTGTGACCTTGGATGAATCAGTCTTATGAGGAATAGACATATTATTTGAGTAATAAAGTTATTACCTCAGAAAGTTAGGAGCACTTTTTTGTTTTTAATTTAACAAGTCAATTCAGCAGTATGAGGTATATGAGGATTTAGGTATTTTTATAGAGTCCAGTGGGTATTCCACTCATAAGGTGTTCGGCAATCCTTTCATGAAATGTACTTTTTCTTTCTTCCTTTTAATATTTTTATTTGCTTAATGACAAAAATAGATTCAAGAAGTTTTGGAGGAAATTTGAAAGCCCCGTGAACAAATTTAAAAAGAACAACTCTCGTGTATTCATCTAGACTTGGTGTTTGACAGCTGCCCTGGCAGCCCTGAGCACTGTCACCTGGCCTAGCACCTGGGCAAAAGCCAAAATTTTCAATTACTGTTCTGGTGTTCCAGTTCTGGTTCCTCCTCCATATGAGAACTGACTTTTCCTGCTTTGTCATGACTTGCTGGAAAGTGCAGCATGTCCTGAAACCACAAGGTCTCAGTTTGTAGCTCTCTCATTCCTGTAGACGTGGACTTTTCATCCATGAGTGAAATGTTGAGCAGGAACGATGCTTAATATGCAGGGTGTTACTACTGCACAACAATTCAGGGAATGCTTTTGGCAAATACAAAGATTTCTTAAAATTGAAATCTTATAGGTTCTGAAACTATTTGCAAAAAAAGTTGGATAGTTTCAGCTAAGAAAAATACTGAGTTTAGATTTACAAACCAGAGAAAATGAGACATCCTTTCACTTTTATCCAACAGCGTACTGATTAGAGTACTGCACGGGATCTGGGAAACCTGATTCAGCACTGAGACTGTAAATCATACTTCTTACATCTCAGGCAAATGCTTACAGCAGGCTTTCCTGTCCTAGGCACTCTCAGTTTCTTCTTTTGCTGTTGTTCCAAGATAATTAAAAAGTCCCAGCTTGCTTCCACTCTTCTATTTGAATTAACTGAAGACTAAATTTGAGTGGCAGGAGACTTGAGTTCAGAAAGATGTTTTAACTCCTTGTGTCTAAGGTAAGTCTCCTTTGGTCTTTTCATTGGAAAAGATTCATTTTGAATGCAGCACTTGATCATGGAGAGATCAGTTTTGTGATACATCTAAGCTAACCTAACAGGTAGTGCTGCCAAAAAGGTGTCTCCCACTTCCTTCGCTGCTGATTGTGTACTGCAGCGGGAGGTCAGGATGGCTCCTTTTGTCCCTACGTAGCTGTTGCCCAGGCTTAGCTATCTTGTAGAGTCACAGGGACGAGGAAAGGCAGAGGCACACTGAGCTTTTCTGTAAAAGGGAATTCATTCCTCTTTCTCCTCTCCATTTTGTGAATCTGGCCTTCATTTCACAGCTTTTGTAACAAGGTTGAAATGGAACATGTCATGTCAAAATGAAATTTTGAGAGGGTTTGAGCAAGAGAAAGAGCTATTTCAAATTTAGTTCGATCTGCCGAACCGAGAAATCAATTATTTGCACAGCCTGAGTTAGGACATAAAATGAAATAGTATATTATCTCCAGTTAACTGTTCTCTCTGTAGTTTTAAGTATGGTATTTGAGCTTAGACATTGGGGAGAGAGCGAGGAGGTGTGTGGTGGTGGTGTTTTTTGGTTTTGTTGTTTGTTATGTGGTGGTGTTTTGGGTGGGGAGTTTTGTTTGCTGCTTGTGCAGTGGGATCTTTGTCATCTAGAATGTATGGCGAATACACTGTCTGGTATGGATGGTTGCTATTGACTACATGGGGGCAATGGTACCAGAATTCTCAGGTAACTCTGTTTCAGGAACGTTGTGGAGCTGAAACCACTTAGACTGAGTTCTGATGACATCATGGTCTAGGCTGTAGTGGCTGCAAAGCTGACACAAATGAGCAGAATGTAAGTACGAATGTGCTTTCAATTATTGATAATATTTCACTCTAAGAAAATAGGTCATTGAATAGCAAGAAATCTAAAAAATGTTAAACTATATATATTTCATCAGATGAGACTTTTTTCCAGATCTAATCTTAGGCTCTTTTGATGTAATGTTGTGAAGTTTTTAATTTTTTTTTTTTTTTTTTTTTTTTTTTTTTTTTTTTCTTTTTTTTTTTTTTAGCTCCTATCCTTTTATACTGTCTCTGAAAATATGCATCATGAATGGGTGGTTAATATTAAGACAGTATATTCTGCATGCTTTGACTTGCATCAGGCAATCCATACCCTAAAGGAATATTCAACCAAAGGGAAAAATAGTGCAGCAATTAATTGGAGGTAATACACAACTCTAATGGTCCCTTTTAGGATGTTAGTGGATGCAAAGATTCTTTAGCAAATCTTTGCAGGTCAGCAAGAGGGTGACAAGTGACTGTCTGTCCTCCTGAAGACCCCTCTGTATAGAGATGGAATCATCTTTATTGTCTTCATTCTGTTACCCCAGGCCAGCATGTGTCTCAGGCTCTTGCTGGGATTTAGTACTATGGCTTCAAGCTATTTATATTAGGATAGGAGGGAGTAAGCTATTCATAGCTGGGCACAATTGGAGAGAGATATAGGGAGGCAGAAATGGCATTTGGATTATGATCCTTTTGGTAGGCGGTGACTTTATAGCTTTTCAGCTCAGAACTCTCTTCATTTCCCTGGTGTCATTTCTGCATCTTGTCTAGGATTTGTCATTCCATCATCAGTCCCTTTTCTTCTTGAGGTTTTATATTCCATTTTTACTTTAAGAGTTTCTCTCTGTCCGTTTCACTCCAGCTTTCTCATTAGTTTCTAGCTTTATGCCTGTCTCCATGTTGAATCCCACAACATCATTCTGTGTTTTCTGGTCTAGGGCTTGACTTTTTGACAACACTTTGCATGCCTTGTGCTCTTGCATATGTGTGTTACATTCCTAGTTAGAGCACATGGGCTCTTTTGCTATAGCGTGTTATTTTAGTTTTCCGAGAAGGGAGGCTTTAGGTGATAGGAAGCCATTGTTTTTTTAAATTTTCCAAGATCCGAATGCTGTCTGGATGATGATGCATTTGTTGTGCCATCTATCAGCCATTTCTAAATTGTGGGGAAGGAAGAATGTTGTGCTTTTCCATGAAGTTCCCATACTATGCTGAATGGGGGAGGGAACTTAATTTTGTCTTTAGGCAATGATTCACAACTGTAAATGCTTTTGTGTAAAGCTCTGACTTAATATTCCCATATACGAAAATACCATACCTTTACAGATGCAGCTGGGACATGTAGCCAAATAAGAGAATTAGAAAGCTTTCTGTTCTGTTTATTATATTTTTAGGATTGACTTAAGAATTCCACTAGAAAGATCTCACTTATTCATTAAACTGAGTAGGTGTTCTGAAACAATTTCAAACCTATTTACCGAACTCAATAGAGATTATATCTGTTTATAGAATTTCACAGTTTTAATGGAAAAAGTCCAAAAATGTGGTCTTATTCTTTCTTAAAATCTGAATAGTTTTTCCATGAGAGATGTGTTGTTTTCTTTCCCTTTGGTTTTCTCTTACTCTTTATTTTACTAGTCATTGGAATGTGCTAACATTCCTAGCATTGAAGAGATCTAAAAATTGAATCTAAAGCACTGGAAATGGTCTTCTGTCTTCCTTGAGCTTTATCTATTTACATGAAAAAGACTGAGTTATTGACACTGTATCATATTTATTGTAGGTTCCTGGATCTTGTTGCCATAGTTACATCTGGTAGTCAGAAAGAGTTTTGCTGGGTTCAAAGTTATGCTAATTGACAGTTTCTTAGGGAGAATAATCCTCGAATTTCAGGGAATAATCATTCTTTCTTGCTCTAAAACTTGTGGTTCAAAACTAAAGAGTTTCCTCAACAATATCCCCCTCCCCACCCCAATACAATACCAAGGCTGTGTGTACTTAATTTTTCTCAGAGAATGTTTTTGTTCTTGAATGCTTTTTGCTGTTTGATCAATCCTCCTCTTGCTTTTCTCATCTTCCCCCATCTCAGAAAACAATAGCCCTTTTCTAATGCCAGTACAGATTTTTCTGGAGAAGTGACAGTAATACAATGTTTATCTTGAGTTTCAAGGTCCTGATTTTTGAGGGTAATGCAAAATCTATTGTCCAAAGAAAGATAAGCATGGTTAAGCACATGCAAAAGCAAAATATTCTTACTGATGCACCATTATTCTTTTACATGTTCTTAAAGTAAATTGACTTACTCTAACAAAAGAAACAAACAAACAAAAACTCACCAGAATTCTAATGTTTGGTCCTGGGCTTTCTCTCATGTTTGTTTCAAGAAAAGAGAAGCCAAAGTGGTGTAACTGAGCATAGAGTGGGTTCTGAAGATTCATTCTGAGCAACTCTTGGTATGTGTAAATGGTACCTAACAGGAAAGCTGGATCTACAAGATTATCACAAATGTACATGATGGGATAAGCTATTAAAATTGTTTGAAGATATAATCAAGCTGCATCTACCTTGAGTCCAGCTTACATGAGTGTAAACGGATTTGTAGCATGGGAGAGTTTTATATAGTTTCAAGCAAGGACAAGCTATGCCTCCTGCAATTTTTGCTACCTTATGTGGGTAGATAAAATCCTCTTATAGAAAAGGCTTTATTGGAGCAGACATTTAGATTTTATAAAGCTAGCGTGTAACAGTACTCAGGCCTTGTACTTCCATCCTGTAGTAGACTAGGGAGAAGAGGAACAGCTGCTAGTCTGTCTGCCTTGTAATGTCCACTTAGTGCTATATATTCAAGGTATTTTAAACTGAGTCTTCTGGATGATGTCCAACGGTTACCCCATTAAGATGTAGAACCTCAGGCACTTCTAAGTCAACACAGTTATGAGAGAACTTCTTGAACTAGATAAACTTTAATTTATCTCAATGAAGAAGTGATTCAAGGGGAATTACTGCAACTATTGCATTAAACACCTCTAATGAAAGTCTGACTGAACAGCATTTAAATGCTTTCCTTGGACTGATCATAACTAAGGACTTTGCAAAAGGGGAGTTTTTATTGAGGAGCAAGCCAGAGTCTTTTGAACATGCCTTCTTAACCAGACTGCTTAGCTGTGAAGGCTCAGTAGCTTGTGGCTAGAGCCTCTAGCATATGATTTTGCAGTGACTGAGAACATTTGCAGACTTTGGCTAAGAATCTTGTGTCCCAGAAACTTCTGAGGCCGTTGGTTTTCGGAGCTCCCAGAGACAGCGAGGCATGAGTGGGAAGGTTTGAGATGGTGTGTTAGGAAATGGGGGCTGGCCTTGGTAAGTCTGGCTTGGTATCTTTGTACATACTAGCTTGGATCTCTGGGGTGGGGCAGTGTCTGGCTGCATTGTACTGATGTGCATTCTCTTACCACAATTGCAGTGCTATCCAGGCATTTGGAGTTTTTGAATTTTCCTGTGTTCAGTCCATCCTTTAACTCCTGCAGTGTGCATCCACCCTGCTAAACTTATGTTCCTCGAGTGCGCTTGTCAGACTGCTCCTCGCAAACTTGGAGTATGCCGTGGAGGAACCTGGCTGCCTAAGGAGGTTACAAATGTTTGGGATTTTCAGTGAAAGCTTAGTGACTAGCTAGGAGTATAAAATGTAACTTGCTGAAATCAGAGACATGGTCTAGTGAGTGAGAGAAATGACGTAGTGCCAGGAGGTCTGTGTTCTATCGCTAGCTCTTCTATTGTTTTGCTGCAGCATTATGCATGTCATTTATGCTATGTGACCCTTTAATGACACTTTTTTTAAACAGGAGAAAAATATGAAGAGGGATAGCAGTGATGGCCAAATGGCTCCTTTGATAACAGTTAAAAGACCTTATGTATTTAAGTCTGTAGAATACTGGCAATCTTTGTCCGTGGAAGGGGTATATGAGAAATATATTTTTATTATAATTCTGTTGGAACTTGATACAACAACGGTGGTGTTCAGCCTGTTGAGATTGACCATGTTCAAACTGTAGCTTACATGTTCTGAGTTTGAGTTCAAAATATAGCCTCTGTATTCTGTCCTAAAGCTATAGTTCCTTTCCCCTATTGTTTAGCAGCAATTGTATGCCTGTCTCCCCTTACCACTAGCTCTGAAAGGCTGCTTTTCAAAAGTGATGAGTATTCTTGAATTTAGTACTTTGTGTTATCAGTTTAAATTTGTGGGTTGTTTTTTTTCTTGGTAATAACATACAATATATATAAATTATATCATGTTTTTGCCTTAGGTAGTTTAAACTACATTCTGTTAGCATTTGTGTGGAAGGCCACTTTTTTCTGCTCTTTCGATGTACTGTGTTGTCCATTTGCTTCAAAGAGCTTGTGATTTAGACTCATGTATAAGAGACAAATTTAGCGACAGGATGGTGTTAAAATTATCTTGCAGTGTACCAATCTTCGTCTAACTTAACCTGGCTTATAATGCTACCTTGAGAGAAAATAGGACAATTAACAGTATTCTCACATCCTAAAATGTAAGACATTTGAGTAAGTACAATTTATATTTAGCCACTGAGGTATTTAGAAAAATACATCTCCTATAATGTGCAAATTTAAGGTTAACATCCAATTGCTTTATTATTTTGCTTGATGTACTTACTACTGACTAAAACTTGTAATCAATTATCTATTACATGCATTCTAAATTTTCCAGATTTAGTTTAGTCTTTGTCTTTTTTTCCATGTGTACTCTAGTGCTTCGGTTTTTTTGCAAATTTACATAAAAATAAACTCTGAAGGCCTTGAGAACGGACTATGTTAAAAATGTCATGTTCCTGGACTGCTTCTCAGATCTTCTACTATTGTCCTATTGAAGTTGCGGAGAAATTTGCTGATAGTATTGTTTTAATTATGTAACAGAAGCATGGTCTTTGTCTTCCTTTTTTGAACACTGTATTATGCAATGACTTAAAGGTCTTGCCAGAGAAAACTTGTCTTTTTTTAAAACTAGTATTAAATTACTGATTTTCCAATACTGTGAAGCTGTCTGTAGTTAAGCAGATCTTAGAATTAAATCATGTTTAAATCATAAGGCGATTGACTATGTTAAAGTTCTGGGGATAGGACTGAAACTTTCCTGAAGTTCAACAGTGTTTGAATTGTATATTTAAGTCAAGCCCATCTTTTGTTCCTGAGTTAGGCAGCAGCCAAACTGTGCTATTACTATATATATTTCTATGTCTGTAACTCACTGAAGGAGTTTTCAGCTTTATTTTATGCCTCAGTTGAATATGCTGTATTTCTTGGGTGGGGATAAGGGAAGAGAAGAAAAGAACCAGTGTCTGAATGCTCAGACATGATACAATAAGCTATAGAACATTGCTACTGAAGGATTTTTACTGAATTCAAATAGGTGCTCTGTAGCTTCCTGATTTGAACCCTCCATATCTGGTAGCTGCTTTGAAAAGATGGGTGGTTATATATATCACTGAGAGACCTAAGCTTGTGCTGTCGAGACTACAGCCATTAGTGTAACAGTACATGGAACACAACGTTGTTTGAGAACAGTTTTGACTCCTCCATATGACAATGCTCAGCTTAATTTCTGGAATTTTGTAATTGTGTATAAATAATTAAGTCTATCAACCTGTAATTAACATGTTGCTTTTTCCCTTACCTGCTTGATAATTTTCTTTAAGAATGTATGTGTGTGTTTATTATATTTCACAGGAAAGAAAAGCAAATCAAAACATTAATTTCTGCTATTGAATAAAAATGTCAACCTAATGATGTTTTAAAGATAAAGTGTTCATGCATAACTTACTATCAAGATTTACAGTGTTCTGTACATAGTCACTTGCTTCAAAAATTGCTTTGTGTCTGGCTGGATATTTTCTAACCCTGTTACGAAGGTCATACTGTCTGCTGGTAGAGAGGACTTGCTGCAGTACGTAAGTTATGGCCTAAGTTTATATTACATGATTTTGATGCATGACGATATGATTATGCAGTAAGCTACAGTGTGATTCATGAGATCCAATTTTGTAGTGCCTGTGATGTTATTGAAGCTGGTGCTATGGTTATGACTTTATGTTATGGTGTTATTTCCAAAACCAATTTTTCTTCCTCTTACAATATTGCCAGTGTGTATTCTTATGCCTGCTGAGGTTGGAGATCTGGTTGTGCCCTTAAATTGACATTAAAGTTTACATTTTGAGGTCAGAATATTAGATTCTGAAAAGAGTAGTCATAAGATACAAAATGATACTGCTAGCTCACGGTGAGTACAAACCCCTTGGACAAATTGCACAAGGTTTTGACACATGCACGTTTCATACTAGGAAGTAAGACTCCCAGAAAGTAAGTGAACTAACACCATAAATAATCAAGGACACACCATCACAAAATATTCTATGGTCTATTTTCACAAATGTAATTTAATTTTAATTATTTATGATTCTTTTATGCTATGGTATTCCATAAAAGTAATGAAGTCTTCATAATATGAGAGCTTTCTACAGCTCAACCATTAAATCTTAGAAAGGTGTGGTAAGAATGCCAGATTATTAGTAAGAATTATTATTCTTTAATTTGGTGAATTTTATGGCTCTTACCATACATTTTCTGTATTTATTCTGTATACCTTTTAGACCAAAGGCCGATTCCACTTCTGTTTTGTAGTTCTCTGCCACTACGTGTAGTATGAATTAAAGTACATGCCCACCTTAAAGGGAGAGGGGAAAAGGAGACACAACAGCTGGACTCTCTTAAATCAGATGCTGCCAGAGGAAAATGACCACATATTGTCCTGCTCTGGATATGCAAATCTCTTTGCTGTCTAGGAAATAGATTTATACATCCCTGGAGGTATCCAAAAGATATGGAGATGTGGCACTTAAGGTCATGGTTTAATGGTGGACTTGGCAGTGTTAGGTTTGTGGTTGGACTAGATGATCTTAAAGGTCTTTTCCAACCTAAATGATTTTGTAATTCTATCTAGTTTGTGTGGCTTGTTGCTGCAACATTCTGGTATGCTCTACTGTTTTGAGAGGTGTCTGTTATTATAGTTGCTCTTAATATTAATTTAACACTTTTGGAAAAAAATGCACAAGAAATATATGCAACTTTTTTTCAGCTTTGACTTATGTTGTGAACAATGAAAGCTTAAAGAATGTGTACTTGCTATAAACCTGAGAATTGTATTGCTACTCACAATACATACAATAGCATGTAATCATGTCATGCAGTGAAAGTGCCACCAAAAAAGACTTTACATCTTTCTTTTGTTTAGTATGTGTGGCAGATACTCACCTGGGGAAGAGTTAGAGGTGAAATGAATGAGGGCAGTTTGGCAATTCTTTCCTGTGCTAGAAGCTATCGCTATGCAACTTAGATATAAACACCAAACTATTTTCCTTAGCAAATCGGGGGTCTAGTAAATATATATGTATATATGTTCTGGAACTTTCTTATCTGTAAATGTGATATTTTTATCAACGTGTGCTAACTTGCAATCTGCACAACCTGCAGTCAAATTCAGCAATGTTAAGTTAATTAGTGTTTAATGACCAAGTTCCATTTGGCAGACAGCAATATGTTTTAGGTGAACAGCATAAGAGAATGGGTTTCTTTGTACTCTTCATTTATAATGGTATCTTTGCCGTGGTGAAAGTGTATGTGTACATACATACAAATATATAATATGTAAAAATAAATGTAACTGGCTTACAGTGTTTCAGGAGATTCGTAAGTAATTTTCAGCTAAGATTTTTTTTTTCCTCTAGAATGCATTAATCACATATATGTGTGAGCATGTATATATGAATGTCATAAATGAGATGATCTACACAGCAGATTTAGAAACTACTTTAAATTAGGCATAACAAAAATTAGCAAGGAAACAAGTGCATTTTTAAAAATTAATGATAATGTGAATATTGAAAAGCAATATGTATTTTTAAATAGGGATATAAGATGAAAAACGTTCAGCCAGATTTTGCAAGTGTCAGGTGTGCAGTTATGTGGAAAAAAATATGTATAGTATGTAGCTAATGTGATTGGGATTCAGGGATTTGTTATGTAAGAGAACTCAGGGATTTGTTATGTAGTAAATGCTTTGGATGTGCTCACAACTGCAATGGAGGTGAAATTTTTGAATAAGACACGTAACTGTACACACGTTGCAGGCTTTTGTGTGTGTGTGTGCTGATCTTTCCCAAATGAAATTGCTAACTAGCAATGAAGCTAAGTAGTGTAAAACTTCCTGTAAAGACTAACTTCACATATTTCAGTTTTATCATAACAACAACTTTAGTTAGAAACATCCATATATGATTTTATGGCAAATAAATTTAATTTACAATTTAGTCTGTAAATACATAGGTACATATATACCATATGTAACTACTATATGCTTAAACTGAAGGAGCATATAATAAGGAAAAGCTGTTCAGAAATCCAGTGGTTTGCCTTTAGTACAAATCTGTTATCTGATGATGATTTAATCCTTTGTCTGCTATCACTGGACCAGACCTAACCCAAGAACGCCTGTGTCACCCCACATACAGGTCAACTGCCTAATTAACACTGTTGTATTTGTTGTCTTATGGCGCAAGTAAGGTCTAGGGCTAGTCTTATTTGATGTATATGTTGAAGATGTAAAGCTACAATAAAGGTCTTGGGTTGCGCTCGTCATAACGGGATTTAGGATTCTCAGAAAATTTCTTGACCCAGTACAGATCAGGGTTGGGCCTTTTTTTTAAACCTCTCACCCTGCACAGTGTCCAAATTAATTGTTAGTGATTTGATACAATTGCACATGTCAAACTGTTCCTCGGTTTTTGAAGCAGCTGTAATCCAGTGCAGATACGAGTGTTTGAGTTGTTTTCTGTGAAACTTAGTTGAAATAAAATAAATTCCATTTGGCTTTTTTATAACTGTTTAAGGCAGAAAGTTCCATAATGCTGGAATCCAAGTGAATTTTCTATTGGTTCTTTGCCTCAAACAAATATGGGAATATTGGAACTACTTACCTACTCCCTGAAAGTCAGTGGAAGTTGGTGTTAATGAGGGAAATACAGTGCAGAACTGTGATGGAGTCCACCGCAGTTTCCCTTAGGGTATTAATTACTTGGTAGACAGGACTCGCTCTTGCTCTCGGCAAGGTGCTAGGAACAAAGCCTTAGGGTGTGTTTGCACCAGCAATTAGGCCTTCCCTCCGCTCTCAACACGAACCAAGCCATGCAAATAACTTCACCTTGACAGCACTTCTCTACCATCCGTTCTGACTGCTGGGAAAGTCTATGGGAGCAAGATTTGGAAGAGCCAGCCTCTAAGGGACTGTGTCCTTCCTGTGTGTTAGTTAGTACAGGGAGATGGGACTGGGTAGGTGCCTCTGTGACACTGTGTTTTGGCTCCTTACTTGCAGAAAGTCAAGCACGTTATTCTCCAGGAGCAACAGAGCTGGGAAGGAACACTGATCTGGGCAATCGTAATTATGTTTGTACTTAGTGTTTGTGTAGTTGTGCTTCATGCTACTGCTATGACCCCAGCTCTAGGATTACTGGTTAAGGTTAATGTGGTAAGGACTACTACTACGACAAGGAATTGCTTTATTGAATGAGCAGGAAGGGACGGTGGCTTGATTGTGTGCCCTAGTCAAGGGAATGAAATCTCTGCTGGAAGTTACAGTAGCAGTGTGAAGATGTTTTGCCAGAGAAGTCATTCAACCATAGCTGCAAGAAGTCTTCTAGGAATAGTTTTCATGTATTGATAAGATCTAAGAAACAAGTTCTGCTTTCAGACTTGTGTTTGTGTAAGCATGAGAAGTTGTATGAAAAACTTCAGGTGTCATTTTATAATTCTATGCCCGTTTACTCAGTACAGATACTGGAAGAGACCCTATCACAGGCGCATATATATATATAGGGTATAGGTGAATATTTGGGATTTGACATTCTTGTATTTGAATACCCTTTTTCAGTTAAAGTATGTGTCTAACGTCAGGCATGTACTCTAGTTCGACTAACACTAGATAGGATATGAAGTATTAATTTATTTTAAATTATGTTTCTATAGGATAGGTGATAAGAAAACAAAGAGTTCTGATTTTACCAAAGCACTTGACTTTTCTAGTGCATAGTGGAAAATAGCTATAAGGTACATACTTTTCTTTATAGTAAATGTTCAAAAATTACCCCAATCTTTAACTTAATAAATAGAATAATCTTTCTGTTATGCATTTTATGTATACAATTCTACTTTCTGGAAAGAGGCCTTTAGCCACTGAAGAGTGAATTAATTTAAAATAAATTGAACACATTTTGATTTAATGTACAGAACATACTTTATACAATGTACTATTTTTGGAAAATGTAACTGAAAAATCAATTCCAATTTCCTTTCCAAATAAGCTGAGGAATTTAAGAATCCTTTCCAAATAAGCTGAGGAATTTAAGGATAAATAAAATGACTCTGTAAATTGTCTTCCATTGTTGTTGTGTACTATAGCCATAATTAGTTAGATGTTTGTGCACTGGGGAGAGAAAAGTACACGATAGTATTGCTAGAATAAAAATGTTTAGCATGTTTTAGCTGCCTTGATGGCTGGCAGCCAGCATTGAAGTGGAATCATTAAACACTGCTGACGATGAACAACGTATATCAGTGTTGCACTGATACGGCTTCGTTTGGATTTGCATAGAGGGAGCAAGTGTAAGTAAGTGTGATAAGGAGCTCCAACCTCTATCTTAAAAACTGTTCGCTTATCTGTGTCTTCTGATCCTAGAAAAGTAAATTGGCCACTTCTAACCCAAAACCACACAGAACGATCTGATAGCAAAACTCAATATTGTATTGCTGCAAGTTGCATGGATTTGTGGGTGGTCAGCCAGAGCATAATAAGAGCAGTGCTGCTTTTCTTTCCAGCAATGCTTTAGCATGTTGGATAAACTTAATTTACGTTTTGGATCTTCTGAATTGATAATCGCTTTTGACCAAAAATAAAGATTGCAAATAAAATTAACTTCCTTTACTAAAAGTTAAGTATTTAGCCTCTCTTTTTATTTATTTATTTATTTAAAGAACATTATGTTTGAGTTTTCCTGATATCAGTAGGATACTGATTCTCCAGTCTCAAATTATTATTCTGAAGTAAACATCCTTGCTCAGATGTTTGTACAGCACTAATGAAGATCTTTTCATACTTCTCTCTCTTTCTTTCTTTGGTATTATAATAGTAAACCAGTATACCTAGCAGATAATACAGTCAAGTTACTCAGCTGGACAGTGATCTTTTTTTAAATAGAGAGCTAGCCTTAAATACCTGACTGTGTTTGACTTAGCGAAAATAGTGGTTAAGAAGCAGGTAGACAGTACAGGCAGATTGTCAGAAGAGCCCAGGGTACCAGTGAGGTATGTCCTCATCTGGCAGTCAAAGTTAGGGATTCTTCTCCTTAGCACTCACAAGTGGGATCCTGGAGAGGGCTATACAAGCATAAAATCGTTAGAATTCTTCAGTAATATGTGTGTCGTGTAGGTACAATAAGTTTACTCTCTGTGCATTCTTAAGCCAGTCTAAATTTGATTGTATCCTGGAAGAGTTTCCCTTAGGTGTCTTGCTGCAGCTGCAGCTCCATCTTTTCTGGCACACTCATTAATCTGAAGGTGAATTATCTGAGACAGAACCGAGAAACTCTAGTTGGTTTCTTCAAAAGCATTTTCCACTCCTTAGGAGACATGCTTTACAGCTTCTGTTTTTATCTGCTTGACACTTCCCACTTCCCAATCTGAAGTACAGCTTTAAAATGGTTAAAAAAAATTAAGTAACATTTTCTTTATTAGAGATGTTGGATTGCTGCTTTAAGTAGTAAGAAGAGAATAAGCTTGGGATACTCCTTTCTTTTTCTTCAGTTTCAGATATAAATGCCCAAAGCCTTTAAGTCCTTATATTGAGTGTCCATCTTTGTTACTTGATTTGCACCCCTCTTGCAAGTCCTTCTAAGAATGCATTTATTAAACAATTATAACTATGATTATATAACTTTAGAAATACAGGTATATTTATAATACACACCTTGGGAAGACAACTTGTTTCCTAGCACGCTTATGTATGCCTCTGTTCTAGTCATCTTTCCATTTCAATGTTTCATTATATCAGGTGTCTAAAGTAATGCTCTGTACTTACAGTGAGCACACTGCTTACTCTTCCAAAGGATTTCATTGAATTCAAAAGAACTACTCACAGTAGTAAGCACTATGCTGAGCTTTTCTTTGTGCCTATAAACTATGAGATCTACAGCATTGGCTCAACATCTTTATCTTCTCTGTAGGACATAGCATGCGGCTTTAGCACCACATATTAAGTCGTGGTACTACCTTCTGCCTGTGGAGAAGGCTTTATTCAAGATACCTATGTGGTTTACTTCATTTGCCTTCAAGGCAATACCATTGGAACATAAAAGTAAGGAATGACATTAATATTAAAATACCAGCTCTTGATATGACAGGTATGATAGCTTATGTACATAGTATGGTACTTAAAGAATCTGAAAGACATTTTTAGATGAAAATGAATTTTGACTTTGTCTACTGCTGACAGATTAAGGCTATTTAAAATGGAGGATTTTTCAGTTTTGTGGCTTTTTTCCAGAATACTATTAACTCTTAATTTGCCACAGGAACTAAAATACGGAAGTTTGTTCTGATGCTGAGTTTTAGTGTGAGACTTTGATGCATTCCTGCTAACTTGTTTACATGATGTTGAAGAAACAGTTCACATCTTGTCATGAATATCACAATAGTCTACATTGCCAGAGGTGAGATGCTTTAATTTCACTGGTAGGATGACAGCACTCTGTTGGAATCCATCCATTTACCCATCCATTTGAGCACAGCTGAGACCCAGCAGTTATGTTTAACTCTGTCAATTTGCAGAATGATAGTAAGCTTTGATGAAATCACCTCACTAATTCAGAATTCAAAGTTACTTTCTCAAGGTTTGCTGGATATTTTACTGTAAACTTTTAAGATTACAGATTATATTCCTGTGATTCAAAAGGGAAATGTTCTTTTTTTTCTTTTTTTTTTTTTCCTTTTGTTCAAGACATGTTAAATTCTTCTCATTTACCTGGTGACAGCTATGATACATTAGGTCCTTTTTGTTCTTGACTGCCAAGTGTAAATTTTGCCTGATGGTCTCAGGCAAGTTACATAACTATAGTCAAGTAAGTGACAGCAGAAGATGGCTAATAATCCTTGCTCCTAGCTTAGTGCTGTGTTTATTGACGTGATAAAGCTGTTGACACAAAGAAACTGATTTGCAAATTCAGATGTTAAGATTTATTTGGTCAGACATTACAGAGAAGAATTACTTTTACATAGCAGTATTGCATATCCAGTAAATTAATTGAAAATAAAAGCTCATACTTCTCTTAAAAACCCTGCAGAGTCATAAAAATTGTGTATTAATGCCTTCCTCTAAGCAATTAAAATCAGAAAGCATTATATGTTAGGTATGGACACCTTTTTTGTGTGTTTTCCTATTGTTAAGGAAAGGACTTGATTTAGCCAGATCATACATAGGCTTTTAAAATCTGCAATAGAAAATTTCACATTAAATCTAGACCAAAACCAGCCCTGTTTAGTTTTAGTGGACCCTGGAATCATGGTCTTGAATAACTAGTTTTTTAAACTTTCAAATTTTGATGGGTAGTGATTTGAGACCAGTGGTTTCTGGACAGGATCTTGCAAACTGCTTGCTCCTTGTTTATGAAACCAAGGTAAATGATCTGTGAAACCATTTTAAAATGCTTTCAATAGCTTTTAAAATGCAGTTTTATGAAGACAGTATTCTACAAGAGATTGGAGAATTTGCAGTTTGTTTTTTGATCTGAAATTTAAGATTACACTTTTCATTTTGGTGGAAAAAAGTGTAGTTTGATTAAAACCGAACAAATATGTTTAACAACATGAACTGATATATTACAGAGATGCATCTGCTTGGCTAAGAAAGAGGGCCGTGTAGAACAGGAAGAGAAGACTATGTCCAGTCCTTGCCTACTGTTAGGAGAAAAACTATGTAGGAACTGCTGAAGGTACAACCGATGCCTGATATTAATTTGCTGAAAATTTAATTCTATACAGTGTGTCCCTAGAAGAAATACTCTTTACACATTTGAGTAACTACTCTGGAGTGCGTTTGCCTATTAGCTTGTAGAGGGAAAGTGTGCCTTTTTCCTCTCAGCAATATGTTTTAAACAAAACAGCTTACACAGTTGGACTCTCAGCAGGGAGAAAGTCAGAGGACTGACATGTTATTGTAATAATGGCAAGGTCAGCAGTGAAATCTGCAGTGTAGCACAATTGAAAGATTAATCTTATATGAATCTATTTTTAACATGAAGCATAAGATAATCTGTCTTTGGCTGCAGAGTATGTTAGTAAAGATTGTAAAATTACAGGGCCTGGTTATCTGTCGAGTTTCTAACAAGAGGGATCATATTTAACTGATAAACAGATTAAGTTTTGCAGAAAATAGCCTCCTTGTTTAATTGTGAAGATTTCAGTCTGAATAAGTACTCTATATGAAAAATTCATTAAAAAAAATGACTGTCGTTGTACCTGGTTGCCTGTGCTCTATATTTAGGAAGAATGGCCTTAAATTTTTCCTAACTTGTAAAAATATATCATGCCAAATGTACCTAAGTATGGACAACCTGTTGTTCCTGCGTGGCTATCATTAGTATTTTTGTGAACATATATGCTGGATCTGCAAAAGAAGCTTTGTTTTTTCTCACGTAATTGGGATTTTTGTCATAAACCCATTAACTGTAAAGGAAACAGTAAATTCAGATTTATCAGATCCATGGAAACAGTACATTTACTTAGAAAATTTAAACTTTCAACAGTACTTTTCCAAAGACCCGTTGATTTCATATTACAGGTTCATATTTCTTTTTTAAACCTCTATTGGTTTGTGCTTAGTTTGGGCCAGACTCTCTGGAAGGTTAATCACCGTTTCAGGAATTCCAGGTTGGTCTTGGTTTTTCTCCCACACACCTTCCTGTGGGTATTGAAGTAACAAGTGTGTGTTGTTTGCACTTTGAATATGACAATTTCAACTATAGCATGATTTAGTAACTACAGTTGGGCTCGTTAAGTACACAGGAGATCAATTAATTTGTTTCCTCATGACTGTGCAGCAATTGAGTCTGTATCTTACACAGCTCTGATGCAACTGTCTACTGACCATTCCTTATGTGCTGATGCAGATAACCAGCTAGACCTGTGTCCTGTTGACATACTGTGTCTGATTCATGGAGCATTACAGAATAGGAGGAGAGACAATATGAATGTGCTGTAACTGGAGTCATGCTAACCTGTGAAGGTCTGCCTCCACAGACATGATCCAATGTGGCTTCCACGATGTTTTGGAACTTGACCCCACACATACCATAACAGTGTTTTGACACCTTGAATAGGATGTCAGTTTGTTGTGTTCCTATTCCTTTTTTTCCCTGCTGCCAAAACACCATAAGCAAAAGTGCTTACTTGAAAAGAGGGATCCTGCTTAGTATAAGTTTCTATAGAGCATTAGTCATGGTCCATGCCTGTCCCCATGTGATAACTAATCTTAAAAATCCAGTTTACAGTTCTGCTAATGTAATTGTCTTTATTTGTTATGTCTTTCTTACTTAGCTATTGCTAGAGATCAGATATTTTTTTGATGCCTTCATTGGATTGTGCACTGGAGAGAGAATAAGCGATAGGGGTCAGTAGTGCTTGACTTAGTCTTTTGCCTAAACTTATACCAAAAAATACAGAGGATGAGCAACTTCTGAGTTAAGCCTGGCTTTGTTGTTTTTCTTCAGAATTGTTTAGTTTTTCTTGTTTATAATTAAAGAACTATTTTCTCCAGCTGACAAATTCAATGCACTCCTAGAAAAAGTGTGGTTTGAGTTGCCCCCTTCCTTCATTTATAAAAACCTCTCCTGTGCTGGGAGCTGAAATATAGGGAGCTAATAGGCTACATGATAGTCTCTTTTCATTCTAATAGTTGATTCTATTCTCTTTTAAACAGTTTATTCTAGTTCCCTTTTAAATGTTATGTATACCAAATATACGAGGAAAAAAGAAAAACTATTTGAGGGAGATCAAGAATATATGTATATATTTTTTCTCATCTGTGTATTAGGGGTATTAAAATTGATCATGAGCATGAGTTCTTACCATTCTTTGCTTTTTGACATTAAAAAAAAAATAAATTCCCAAATACTTCCTTGCCCAGATTCCCACTTGAGGAAGTAGATCTGAGAAAAATCTTTGAATAATAGTTGGTGTGACTGACATGAAATTAGATCAATTGCAATACTACTGACATTGATTGAGAGGTGTTAAGTGAGGGCTGGGAAAAACATATTTGATCAAGATTGATACTTTTTTCACCAGTGCTCCTGAGGGTCATATAAATAATTTGTTTCCTGTAAAGCTGATGACAGAACACTGAAGAGCCAAATCACAACTTGCTGAAGTCTCTAGGAATTCTGGACACAAAGATCTATGAAGACTACACAAAGGTCTTTAAAGACCTTTGAAATTTTATAGCTGTGCATCCTTAATTCAGCTGAAACATCAGGACAGTTCAAGATGCTGAAACCATTTAGTATTATGGATGCATAGCTTTGTCTTAAAAATCCCCTTTTCTCATCCTCCTGGGAAAACTGAAGTGGAAAGTAAACTTATAAATGCTTTGAAATGATTCATGTTTTTAACTGGAAACCCACCCACAATTTTCCCAGAGTGCAGAACACTGAAACCTAATGCTTCTGTTAAAGAGAAGGGAGCTTCAAATATACGGTTTGGAATCTGAGTGGGAAATGAAATTACTTCCTGCGCTCACTCAGTGCTGATGAAATTAAATCTGTTGTATTTGACATGTAGTTGAGAACTTTTAAATACAGCGCTAATGGTTGAAGTTATCCAAAAGCAGGTTTGGTTGCAGGGTTTTTCTGCAACAGCCAAGGAGTCACACGAGACTTCTGCAAGTCTTGGTTAACATGTACCACCTCCCACTCCTGGACAAAAATATTAAAAAAAACCTTTTTAATCATATCCCACCTTCTTATCTTTTGATCTAAATGTTACTGTTGCATACAGCAGAAAGTGTATATTAACCTTGATAACAAAATTGACTCTTACTTCTTTGTGCATTATGAAAGTAGGACAGTTTTGGCTGACTGTATTGGGTTTGCATGGCAAAGTTTTGGTAGTGGGTGGCTTCTGTGAGAAGCTGCCAGAAGCTTCCCACGTGTCCCACGGAGCCAATGCCAGCCGGCTCCAAGACGGACCCACGGCTGGCCAAGGCCGAGCCCATCAGCATCAGTGGTAGCACTTCAGGGATAATGTAGCCAGGAGGGGCGGGGGGGAACTGCACAACTGCAGCTGCAGAGAGGAGAAGATGTGAGAGGAACAGCTCTGCAGAGACCAAGGTCAGAGAAGAAGGAGGGGGAGGAGGTGCTCCAGGTGCCAGAGCAGAGATTCCCCTGCAGCCCGTGGGGAAGACCGTTGTTTTCTGAACTCTTGCTGACAAAGTAGTTCAACAATAAATCCAAACCTGTTTGTTTCCACTGGAATTCCGCA
Source organism: Aramus guarauna (assembly GCA_013400195.1). Classification (NCBI taxonomy): domain Eukaryota; kingdom Metazoa; phylum Chordata; class Aves; order Gruiformes; family Aramidae; genus Aramus; species Aramus guarauna. Next base: position 378,079 of record VXBL01009141.1, on the reverse strand, counting down.
AGGGTTGCACCAGGCTAGTTCCACAACTGTACTGCCGACAATGGGAACTTTGCTGGTACCTTCAGTCCAGATAAATTAATTTTGGAATTAAAAATCAGTGGTGACTTTAAAAGGGCCTTTGCCTGATTTATGGTTAGCATTAACCACCAATTTTACTGTGGCAATAGTACCAATCTGCACTGTTAAACATTTCTTTTAACAGCCAGCTGACCTAACTGGAATAGTTGGGTTAAGCAAATTCGGGTGTGGAGAGCAGTAGTTGCAAGTAATTCAACAGTGTTTCCTCCTTGCTGATAAATATTTTTGCATCCCTCTCCTAGTGTTTGTGTCTAGTAGAGCGTTCTGTTAAGCACATGCTTACTTATTATTTTCTTCTTAAGTTAGAGTATCTATAAACTTTTATAAAGGTAGATGTACATAAGGATCATCATATCTATAATTCAGGAGAAAGCTATGTCTGCAGAATCTGTATTCTACTCATCTATGAACAGAAGCAGAATAAGCAGAATAAGGGAAGAGCCCTTCACAAGAAGCCACTGTTTACACTTTGAAAACTTTTTGTTTAAAAAATAGAATGCTTGTGTTTATTTTAGTTCTCCTAAAATTTGTTTTGCTGTTGTACAAGGTTTTTTGTTAAGCTTAAATTCCAAGTTAGCACTGACATTTTTGTTGATAGTTGACTTGTTTATAACTCCTTTTTCTTCTTTGGATAAGGCCACAAAGCAAATGTTGGCTTGCAGTATTAAGACTTAACTCGGTCCCTTGCAGTGCAAAATTAATGTCTGTGTCATCTTTGTTTTGCACTCTTAATTGCAGCACAGGAAGGTTTAGAAAAAATAAAAATAAATTCCAAACAAACAAACTGGGGCAGCATTGTTCCCAGAAAGCTACTGGAGAAAGTCTTTCAGGAGTGGGGCTCTGAAGAGAACTAACCAGTGTGCAGAAGGAGCAGATTTCCTTGGGAAGAGACAGGATAGCTTTTGTTCTAGTTCATAAAGAACTGCTGTGCTCCAGCGGTGGTTTCTGATGATGTACCGATAGCTGTTCTTCTCCCTGTGTATTGTACTTAAATAATTCTGAAGTAGTCGCTCTTGGTGTTGTGAAAAGAGCAGTTGATCTAAGCCAGGCTGTTTGCAGCCTGGGCCAGTTGTCACCCATCGAATGGTTTGGGATGCAGCCTTGTAGCCTTCCTATGGAGCCCCAGCTGCTGCTCTGAAACACCCCTGTGACGGAGGGCAGAGACGAGGTACCTCCCTTTCTCCTGCAGAAGGGGAATGCCCGAGCAAGACGATTTCTGCTGGACTCCAGAATGTGGATCAGATCAATGACCCGCTCTGGGAACTGCTGAGTCTTGTTTTTCTTGGTGTCGTGCTTTATGAGGAATATATGATCACACAGTATAACAAAGATACAACCCAGAGAATATTTTTAGCAGTACTGACATGAAATACTAACTTCAAGAAACATGCAGTTTCTGTAACATGATCATAGTTAATGGTTACAAACCAAATTAAGTCTAAATATTTGAGGAAATCAGCTTGCAAAACTGGATGTGAAGGAATGAACACAGACCAAATTGTTCTGATGAACAGAAATTACCTTCTGAAGTAACGTGAACTTGGGATGACTTTTTACTCTTTGTGTAATGAGGGGAAAATGGTTCATTTTTGCTCTTTAACAGATGCTGCCTTTGAATTGTAACAAGAAGGGGGGAAACAGATAATGATTTCCAGTGAAGTCTAATTTGTTAAAAGGCACAATTAAGCTTTGAGATAAACGATTTAGCTTTTAAAACACTGAGAGTAAAGGAATTAAACTCGATTTTCACCTACTGCCTGTAGGGTAGCTTTTTGACTTCTGTAAAAAGGAGCATTGTGCATTTGAAAAAAATTGATTTTTATGGTTGTATTCTGTCTTTGAAACTACACATGTGCAGTGACAGCTATTTTGCATCTATTTTAGGGCAGGTTATCTTATTTGATTCTTCTCAGAAGCTAAGCACGTTGCTATAGCTACTGAGCTTGTGGCTCTGGTGAGGTTTTTTCATCAATTTCTAAATGTAATTGTCGAATAAGGCTGGTATAAGGCCTGTGACGTTCTGCTGTCGATTCCACTTGAAGATTTTTTCTTCTTCTTCTCTTCAGTTTATTTAATTCTAACAGGTACATGGAAACATGTATATACCATTTTGTGTAAATATGTAAAGATGGCAAAGGAAAAAATGAATGTGCAGGTTTTCTAAGCCAGTATTTGTTTCAGAAAGCTCTTATATTCCTCTTGTTCAGCTTGTGGTTGGATGCAGGCTTCTGCTCTCCAGTCCATAGTACTACAGTCCGAGATGCTGGTGAACCTGATGGCTGTGCGAACCATATGCTGAAACTCCGTTTCTGAAAGTGTTCTTTCCGGTGTACTACATCTAAACCAGATGCACTAGTGAAAGAAGTACTGCTAACAATATATTGCAGATATTAGGTACACATTTTTAACATGTGTAAAGAGCCCTTTTAAACAACATTTAGCTTGTCCTCGGATTTGTAAAGGCTGCTTCTCATTCTTGAACCTGCCTAGACCACTTGATGAATTCTGTGTTCTCTACAGTTGTGGTCCAACTGTTATATTGTCATCATTAGTATCAGGCAACATTACTGAAACGTAGTATTGGTTTTGTTATGAGTGGGTGTGGTTTGGGTTTTTTCTTTTTTCATCCAAAGTCCACCACAGGTCAAAGCCCTGCATGATCCTTATGACAGGGTTGATTGCTGCAAAGCTACACACTGTAGGGTGCCCTGGAGTATGGGCACTGACGGAGTTCATCTGCAGAAGTGGAAGCCTTAGTATAAACCTATTGCAATGAGGGCAGGGTAGTGGGTATTAGATGTTACTGGCTTTTTGTCAGGCAGCAGTAATATGGGCTGGAGGGAAAGTACCCTGTAAAGTAGCACCATCACTGGAAAGCCAAAATATAAAAGGAGGAGCTGGATTTGCAAGGATATTTAGGGATTAAAATATACTGGTAGGTATCCAGTGAGATTTCTCAAGCTGTTGATATAAATTAAGAGTCTAATGCTCATTGACTTTTAGAGAATGGGGGGCAGCTCTATATTGGGTCTTTTAGTAAATTCCAGAAGCTGCATATTTATATCTTTAGGTGGTTTATTACTGTTGTACATTGTGAATGCCTGACAAATTCTTTGGTAGCAGTGGTGGATTTAGTGGCTGCGTGCCAAACTTGTGTCTGGGATGCAGTGCTTTGGAGCTACTTGGGACAGTGTAAATTTATTCTTTACACAGGTTTTATTCAATTAAGATTAGTGTCCTATTTAGGCTGCAGTAGCTAATTCTGTTACAGAATAATTTATTCTGGTGCTCATAACTTTCAGAGAATGATCTATATACAGAAATTGTGATCCTGTTGGATAATACAAGGTATTCCAAGAATAGGAAGAAACTGTACTGAGAGATGATAAGAGAATAAAAGTACTGGAGGTTGACACTGCAAACTCCTTTAAAGATTGACTTAGACAGGTTCATAATAACCAAACTGGTGTTGCATTTTTAGCATAATCAATCCACTCCCTACTTCAGGAAAATCCCTACTTCAGGAAAATCCCTTGACCCTGAAAGCTCTTAGACAGGCTTTATTTGCATAAGACCAAGGTGTTACCAGTCATCTATGGGGTGGATGAGGTATATAGAAATCTGATAGCTTGGGACCTCTGCCTGCAAAGTGCTGGGCTGGGTGTATGACTTTTAAGTTGGGTGCTCTCTGTTTCTGTCACTGAAATAGTAACTTCATTTTTAGGGAACTCCCACCAATTCCATACACACGTACACGGATATATCCTGTTAGGACATTGTCACTGGCAGACGGCTCTTAAGGCAAGCAGCAATCATCCCTTTACGGGTTTGGATTACCTGCATATTTCCTGTCATTTTTTGTTGGTGCTTTCCTGCGGCTCCTTCTTTGTTGCAGAGTAGTCTTCACTTCTACATATATGATCTAAAATATCTTTTTAGAAAGGAGCTAAGAAATAATTACGCGTATAATCTGGGAAATGAACAAATGAATGCAAATCCTAGTGACCTAAGAGATATTTGATAAATTGTAATTGTGAAAATATTTTTTTCTAGTAAATGGTCACCTATCTGCTTTCTGACTGTAGCATTTATTTTAAAATGAGTAATTATGCAAAGTTTTTTAAGGTTTATATCCTAATCTTGGTTTCATGTAAATACCTGATTGTCAAATCATTTAGTAAAAATTACTATCATTCAAGATTGTCTCATTGTACTGTTTATGAATATGAGAAATATGTAGTGTCTATATGGTGTGTAAATGTATGCATACAGGTTAAATTCAGTTACACAGACAAATTTCTGTCTCAAAATCTCAGATATTTCAGTCATTACATTTTAAAGGGATTCAAATGATATTAGTCCAATTAATCGTACCAATATCTTTAAAAATAATATGGACATTTGCATGCATGCATAATCACTTAAGGTGCTTATCCTATAATTTACTGAGTGACTGTGACCTATGACATGAGAATTCTTGGCTTATAAAAATCCAACCTTTAATGACTACTGTAAAAATAACTGTAATTAGAGTTTAATCGGCATATAAAGTACAGAAATGTTTAAAGCCATCCCCGTGGCTTAGAATTTACTGGAGTACTGCTGGTAGATTACGTTACTGGGATTGCAGGAAACTAGTCGTTTCATAGTAAGCAGAATTAAATGGGGAAACACAACTTTTTATTGGCAAAATTTGACTAGGGAACTGAGTCAATTTTAATTTTTTATTTTTTTTTTCATTTAATCCCTCTAATGTATAAAACATGCAGAACAACCATTGATTTGCAGCTGAAGTGCAGCCAGCTTTGGGTGAAACATAGCGGCAGTTTAACAGCAGGAGTGCTCTGTAGCTTAGGGCAGGAAACAAGGATGCTCTTTCCAGTTGGAACTACTAGAGGTGTAACATGCTGGTGAAGCCTGTCTTGTGATTTGTCAGTGGGCTGATCTGACTAGCAAAGAGGAGACTGCTACCCGTTCCAGCTAAAAGAATTACTCATTTAACTCAAGTGAACCGGTGTTGGTGCTTTGGTGCTAAAGATTAAGGTTCAGTGCCCACTGGCAGTCGTTGGGGGTTGACTACCATTGACTATGTGGTGTAGTTGCTATATAATTATCTGTGTTGGGATTTGTTTGTGATGTTAGGCTTGGTATGTCTTCTATTTCAAAATCTGCTCTAGGATCACTGACTATAAGGTAGTTATTGTTTCAGATGAATTGCTGCTTATTGCCTTATTTTTCACTTGCATTTAGAAGAAGCCATTTCTCGGAATAAGGAGTTACTTTTCTAGTACAAGCTAAATTTCCAGCTCTCATTCACCTTATTCCTACAGGGAGATAAAATGATTTCACTCAGTTAATATCCTCATTTGAATATTAAAAATTATGCTTACCTTGCTTACCTGGTTATTAATTTTTTTAAGTCATTGAATACTGTAGTTAGAAAGTAGATAAATGGACAGTGGTATATAATGCACCTCTGTTACTCTACTAACAGAAATGAAGTCAGTTCCTCAGTAAAAAAAGCACTATTATCTTTCCAGTGTCTGATCTCTTCTTCTCTATATATTTCATGCAGAAATGCACAAGAAGTCCCAGGTTGATTTTAAACTTACAGTATTGAAATGAGACACAGATGTGAATTCTGCAAATAATCCTCACAGCGCCATTTTGCCAGTAGCCCTGATTCTTCTACAAGGGTGGGAAATCTCTTACTCCATTTTCTTCCTGATGCTATCAGTGACAGTTCTGCGTAGCGTGAAGCTGGTAGCAATAGTGGAAAACTATAGTTTTACTTCATCTTCAGATCAGGTAATGCTGTCTGAAGTATTAGCTTGCTGTCATCACTTCAAGAAGACAGTGTTGACATTCTGGCTTTTTGTAGATCACAAATTATTTATATTTGGATCCTCTGGAATGAAAATGTCTGTAAGTGGAAGAATATTATCATTCACTTAAGTTATCTTACCTCCCATTATCTTTAACTCTCAAACTTTTCCTCCATAACATTTTGGACATAATTTTTGAGAAGGATTCTCCATGCATTGACACCTTATTTCCTTGTAGGTTCCCTTGAAAGATGCGTATTCAGCACCTCTTTGGAGGACCAAGTCTCTGTTCCTCTTCTCAGAAGGGCTTGTGATTTTCCTGCATTTCCAGTAGAGCCTGAATTAGTCATATATTGATGTTCTACTGAAACAAGCATGGGACTCAAAATTGCCATGGCTTTTATTTGTAGCTTGTTTTGTGCATGGTCATAATCTATAACATTAGTAGCATGCTGCTTGCTGCAGAGGCTTCTTAAGGCAAGTCTGTATGTTGGTTTTATGGCAACACCAGCTGGGTGGCATGAGTTCCTATCTGGAGTCTTTGCAGACACATTTAGCATGGCACAGAGCCTTGCTAATGCAACTTCCCGAGTGCAGCTGAACCCAGGCTTTAGTGTGGCTTCATAGTTAGGGCTGTGTGGCTTCCCTGTGGCTTGTGCAGGGGCAGAGACTGCCCTCGAGAAAAGAGCATTGATGTGAATGCAGGGGGAATGCAGGGCCTTCACATATATCTCTATGTTCTTCAGAACTGCTTTTTATTAATTTCTCAATGGTAAATGTAGACATGGGATTTATGAGAAGAAAATACTTGCAAGAAGGTAGAATTTGGAGCTTTTGATCAGAATTTCTTGCCAATGTCTTTTTAAAAATTGAATGAAATACAGGTCCATCTTTTTTGTTGCTGGAATCTACTTATAGTCCACTCCTGTCACTCTTCCTCGTACCACACATACAACAGTTATCAGCCTTTACCATCAGAAGTGCTAGATCCTACTTGTGGATCACTGGAACATTATGCCAATGCTTTCACTGAATGTCACTGAATGCTGTCACTGAATGTACCCTAGAAGTGTAATTGAAATTCTGCGTATTGCCCTGGTGCCTCAGTGTTACAATGTACTGAGAGAGGTTTATGCATATGGCAATTGCATGTATTAGTGCTTGCATGAATAGGATGATTATATTTAGTGACCGGGCAATAACTGTATCATACTTTGAAGGGATCATCTGTTGGAGAGTTGTAGGGGTTCCACAGAGATTTTTTTTTTTT
>VXBL01009141.1:335573-370901 GCA_013400195.1 Aramus guarauna | reverse complement strand
TTTTTTTTTTTTTTCAATTGAAGATCTAGAACTCAGGGGAAATTCAAGTGGATCTACTGAAAAATGGAGGGGGCTTAGCAAGAATAAAATAATCCCTACAAATCTGTGGTCTCTATTTTCTGCTTTTGACCATAGTTATCTCTCTTCAAGTACCTAGTGATTCACTCCGACTGATTGCAGAGTCCTACCTGTGTGCGCAGCCACCTTCACGGTGTTTCAGGTAAAATATATGTTCTGAAGCTTACACATGAAAACGAGTGATTTCACAGAATTAAGTGTGAGCAGAACAGTGACCATTGTGTTGACTACAGATTGGATTTAATAGGTAGTGTTTTATTGTTTAATGGGTATGACACTGCTGCCAGTGAAATCTGGTACTTCATTTGGCCATAGCAGGGTTTCAATGACCCTTATTGATTTTCTTTTTTTCTTCCCCCCCCCGCCCCCCCCCTTTCTCCAACTCAAGGTCTCGTTACAATAAAAGCTGATGTGTGATAAAGAAATAGCAATAGATGCTTCTGGGACTCGCATACCAAGCTCATAATTGTTTCTGTGCCTCTTTGAACTAGTTGCCTATCTCCAGCTATAATGATACACCAGAGGAACAAATCAAAACCTGGTCAGCTCAGTACTAGAGTTTTTCTCTTAATCAAAAGAATATATTCTTGCTGCAGAGCCAGTTGCTAGCTGCAAGAAAAGCTGAAAAGTGCTGTCTGTCCCTCAGAAGCATTTCCCTGCAGGCATAGTTTTGATGGATGTATGAAGGGAATACCATCTGCCTTAGGGATGGTAGAGGGAGCTGTTCAACGCAGGGCTCCCAAGGGGTTACAAAGCTGTAGGACATTTAGAAATGTCGAGGAGAGAGAAGGGAAGGGCAAACAGAGTCTTTTCTGCTGAGAAGCAGGCTGTTGAAGCAAGATGTGGATGCAATTTGTCTTGTGGTTTTTGTATCACTGAGTACGTCCTGGCTATTGCCTCTCAGGATTTCTTTTTTTTTTCAGATTCTTCCTATCCCCAGAAGTCATTAGTGACTTATGATATAGCATCCTTTATAGCCTCTGCAGGCTTAGCTGTAATTTAGATCACTGTACCAATAGGCTAATTAGCTGCTTTCTCCTATTGTCACTTACTGACTCCATAGGTGTCCTTGCCTTTCCTCCTTCATGAGTTTCTTGATTCAACAGTCTTAAAGGTTGAAAGGGCTCTAACATGAATGCCTCGGCTTAGAAATGACACACATTTTCTTGATGAATTGATTGCTTGCATAAGTTGTAGAATTGGTCCTTTTGACTGGGTCTACTGACCATTCAGATCTCCTGGGATCTCTGTTGGGCTTCATCAGTTTCTTCTGGAGTAGTTCAAAAAGGAGTTTCAGCTCTATTTGATGTACTGCTATTTCACTTGTCCTAGAGCATCTGAAGCTTGAGGTGCCTCTCAGTTGAGCCCTACTATCTGAGAACATAACTTTATGTCTGAAAAAAAATCTGATTTTAATAGAAAATTATATAACTGGAAAAGAATAAATCAGACAAAAAGATGCTGTAGCTAATGTACACTCAAGCACAAGTGCTGGGGCACAACTAACATTGCTAGTGCTGGTAATTGTATCTGTATTTTGGTTTAACGCAAACCCTAATCATGGACCGTGTTGCATTATGTACTGGTCAAGAGGTCACAAACTATAATTCCCCCTGCTTCTGTAGGTCTGAAATAGACAAGTGGAAATGGAAGTGATAGTGTTTGGGAGGATTAAAGAATTGCTTATTTGAAAGCATGAAGTCACTGCAACGGTGACTGAAGATTGTGAAATAGTGAAGCATTCATGGGGATTATTCTGCAGTGAGGTACTGTTAGAACAGTTTCCTCCATCACTTTGGTATAAGTTGTCCCCATGAAAGTAGCATGAATTGATACTGCAGCTTAATAAACGAGTATTGTACATGTGGGTAGGTATATCTATTGCATCAAGACTTACAGCCAAATAAAAACAAGAGTGGTACATGTTCAGCCTTCACCTTTCATGCAGTAGTAGGTGAAATCAACAGCAAGAACAAACATTTTTATTTTACATCAGAGTAAAGGGTAATGTTTAATTCATGTTCAGATCCTTCAACCTTTAAATTTTCTTGTTTCATTACAATACTTCTTAAACAGACTTAATAAAAACCTCAATTCCCATGATTACCCCTTCAGAGATGTCACGGTGTATCCCAGCTGCAGAGGATAATTATGCACTGAAAATACAAAGAAAGCACTCAATGTTTTTCCCAGACTCATACTGTATTGGTTTACTGTATTTTTTTTTTAATATTATTATCTTTATTGATTCAAAAATTGTTTTTTGAAAACTTGTTCTAGAACTTGCTTTAGGTGTATAGGATTTTCCACACTCATAGATAATCACCAAATAATGGTCATTTACTGTCCCTGAAGATTGTTTAGGGCTATATCTGAAGGACTGTAACTAAACATGACTAATGACATCATTGGCAATTACTTCCTGTGCTTCCTTTCCTGGAAACAACACAAACAGTAACATTTTATTTGTCCATTGATTGCATTATTATTAAATAAGTAAATCAAACATGACGTTAGAACATTATCATTTCACAGTGTGCTCAGAAGACTATTTGATTTTCTAGTATACTCAAGAGCAAATTGTGTTTGGGGTCTGGTGCATGCACGGAGCTTTAGCACCATTCATGGCTTGTTAGCTTCTTTACTTTCAATTCTTTCAGGAAAGTTGAAACTGCCATATTTTAAAAAATAATTAGCTGCAAGAAAAATCAAAGTGAATTTGGTTTTGAACTACTTTTACTCAGTTGAGCTAGACTACTCTACTGGTGGTATTCTCATTTTATAGATAAGAGAACTAAGGTACAAAAGTAAAAATGAAGCCCTAAAGGCAATTGATAACAGGGCCAGTGATACAAACTCACATCATCTGATACAAAGTCCATTCTTCTGCAAGTCAGAGGAATTTAGCTCCAAGAAGCTACACTACATTTTTTTTCTCTGTAGCCTGGAATACTTTGAGAAGTAGCTGCAGAATGGAACTTTTCAATTAATTTTCAGATTTTATTTCTTTATAAAGGAAGTTGTCCTTTTAGGTATTTTGTAACAAATAAAGAACAAAATGTTTCAAAGAAATAAGTGGGAGCCTCTTAACAATTCCCAGTTCCTCTTAAAGTGCAAGCTTGCTCACACTTGCCACGTTAAGTCCTGTTCTGAGCAAATAAACAACCCCTAAGTGAGAGCCAGAGATTAACTATGTTCTCCTGTGGAGTTTCCAAAGCAGCAATGTCTTTCATGGGAGCAATTTGTCTGAGAAGCTGGCAACATACTCTTTGTTTCAGTGATGTAGATCCTAGCAAGTCCAGAGAGAGAGGATCCTCTGTTGCCTCTATTAATGCTGGAATTACTTTGAATAGACGTCTCCCATCTTTCTGTTGGTCTTGATCTCCATTCCTTGCAACTACACGCAATAGTAACTGTGAGGGTATTGCGCTGTGGCCAGCATGTAGCAGTATTCAGGCTGGATGGAATTTCCATACAGAAATCTGATAAAAAGATGGCAGTGGAAATTGAACTAGAATGTGTTATTTGTGCACCGTAATTGCAAAAATACTTTGGAGATACATACTGTGCTTTGAGACTTGCAAACAGATTTCATGTAAGTTAATTACATATTGACATATCAGTTAAAAGGTATCAGGAAGGACTCCTCCTGCTTGATGTGTTGCATTAACTATCATGCTGCTGTTGCAATAAGGTAAGTTAATTTGGAATGATCAGCTCGGACTTTATGCAGCCTAGGCATGGAATTAACAATGCTGAAACTGCTTGTTACCTCATTTTGGTTTCATATATCTGGCTTTAAAATAAAGCTTTGCAACAGCAAATGTTGTAGAATGAAAAGCAGGGGGAGCTCTTTCTGTCTTTTAAAGAGATCAGTATTTGTGCTAGTTCCAAGTAAAAATGTACAGCCTCCTGATAAAACTGTAATTAGTAATTCTTTTCCATGAAGGTATATAGCTTTGAGATTATCCCAGAATGAGTAACTCTTGGCTTTGTAGATGGATAGGAATGTGGAGTGATGTCAAGATAAGCCAGTCAGCCTTTAAGAGTGTATGCCATGTTTCCTGTGCTCTGATTGTGCTGGTTAGTAGTATGAGGAAGTGTTGTTTGTAAGGCAGATCAATAGGGTGAAAAAGCATGTCTGGTTTGGTGATGGAGACTGTATGTGTGAATGCATGCTGGGATGGGAGGGACAGAGTAAAAGAAGTTACACCAGAATTTGTGCACCAAAGTCTGTCTTCATGTTAGTAGTCACACTCAAATCTCTAAGCCAAAACCCACTGAAGGATGAGGGGCTGTAATTTCCATTGACTTCAAATGAATTGCTAATGCTTGATTTCTGTCAGCATTTGACCTCCAGAAAATTCACAGGAATAAAGCCTAAAGGTGTAGGTCCTTTTGGAAGGCTTTGGAAACCAGAGTGTGTTTTGCCTTAGAATCACTGAATAATTTATGTTGGAAGGGACTTTTGGAGGTCATCTGGTCCAACCCCTGCTCAAAGCAGTGTCTTTAAACCTTTTATGACATCCTTGTAAGACTGGGCATATGTGAGTAGTTTGACCTTTGTTAGGTTTGACTCTGCCATAAACCATAAACTGTAACCCTTTTAGCTTGAGCTAAACAGTGAGAAGAAAAAACACCTTGACGTACTGAGCACTCACACTCTCCATGGCTAACATACAGTGGAACAGGCTGCCCAGGGAAGTGATGGAGTCACCATCCCTGGAGGTATCTAAAAGATGTGTAGATGTGGCGCTTAGGCACATGGTTTAGTGGTGGACTTGGCAGTGTTAAGTTTACAGTTGGAGTAGATGACCATAAGGGTCTTTTCCAACCTAAGTGATTCTGTCATTCTCATGTGTTTTCACATGCCAGAGTTTTTGACTGTGTAGTCAAGTGAAAGCATGTAAGCTGTTGCATTCAAGTTGCTGTCGTAAATCTGGCATTCTTTTAAATGCATGGACTATTTGGGTCTGCATCCTATGTAGTTGAACCATTTTGTAGCAAAGAATATAACTAGAATACTTAATACTGATTTCCAGATCTGGAGTATTGCAGAAGGATCTCACTTGTGAAGAATAACTTCCTTTGTCAGCTGCAGAGTCACTCCATTCATTCATTTAGTCACCAAAAGTACTAGTCACCTTTCTCTTTTGCCATAGTAGAGAGACAAGATTAGAAATAGTGATCACAAAACTGCAAAGCAGGAGGCGTTCCTTCATGCAGGAGGCATTCCTTCGTGCAGTGTATGGCCAGCCTGATATCTTAAACACACCAATTTCGGTTTTCAGATGTTCTGCTCAGCAGTCATAGTGTCTGAAGTGCTTGAGTGAGTTGATTGCCCTTGACCTCTTATATGCAGAGAGATAGCCATTTCTTCTAGGATATTCATAACTTATGCAAACATAGAAAAAGAAGCTAATGGTACTTTTAGTTTATTATCTTTGCTTAGCATTACTGTCACTTTGTTGTTTATAGGCACAGGGCAGCTAGATAGTCCTGTATACACTCATTCAGATTTTGTAACTGATGGATAATGCATCTGTTTCCTCTAAATTGGCATGCCAAGATGAGGATGGGAGCAGCTAAATAACTGGAGTCAAGAATAAGCGCTTAGCCCTTGCTTGGGTAATCAATCTCACAGACTCAACAGGAGGCATGCTACGGAAATAGCAGGAAAGAGAATCTGAAAAGATGTGGGATGATTTCTTTAGCGTAAATGTGGTTTCATGTCACTTTAATTCCATGACTCGCTATATCTAATATAAACAATAAAAGACAGAAGAGGACTGGCTTTCTGAGGGTGGAATCAAATATGAATAAATTTAACAGGGATTTAAGCTGCAGAGAGCTCTAGTGGAGCTTTTTTGGGTTACGTCTGGCACTTATCCTGTCATTACTGGCTGAGAAATAAATGTTTCAGCTTTTTTATTCAGCAATGCTAGCCAAAAAAAAAAAAAAAAAAAGAAAGAAAAGAAAAGAAAAAGGGTCATTTTAACTCTCTGTCCCACTGTACATAGTTCTTATTTCATGCTATTCTGGGGGTAAGCTAAGCACCTTTTGGAACAAATAATAAATGTAAACTATATCCCCAGATAGAGGTAGTAACAGGAGCAGGAGAGAGAATGGAGGAGTAAGCAGTAAAAAGCAAGAATAAGCAGCTTTATTTTAAAAGTACAATCAAGTCATGTTTACCGTGTTGCAATGCTTTATCCTCGCATCTTTCAAGCTGCCTACTAAAACTGAGGAATTTTGCATTGAGCACATCAACTTGCTTGTCTGGTGACTATGTTGTGACAGTGCCTGGAGGCCTCAATTGGGACTAAGACCATACTGTGCTTGGCACAGTACAAATGAGGAAAATTAAGTCAGTCCTTTCCCAAGAAACTCACTAGAGAAAAATCTAGCTGTGATGACAGTTGTGGTTAGGTCTCTGTGGATGCATATTAAACTGAAAAAAGTCAGCTCCTGCTGTAACGAATATAAAGTACAAAATATTCCTATTTCTGTTTTGCAGTTGTCTTTATCTGTATTAATGTATGATAGAAGACAGCAGAGTAATCTACTACAGCATATCCACATACAGAGCATGCTTGTTGTATTTGTCTTGCATATTGATAGTGATTGTACTTGGATTTGTTTTTATTTATCTGGCACACACTACAGGCAATTCTGTGAATGGGTATCTTGTAGGTTTCTCTGGCCAGGTTGGAAGGACAGTCCTGTCTGTGGGTTTTTTTTGTTTCTCTCATATCCTCAGCATCTGGTGGGAGAGGCCTTTGCAATGGGAGTATTTTTCTGACTGCAGGACTCCATCATTGCAGGCTTTTTCTTCCTGAGTAATTCCTCTTTACATTCTGCTCTGAAATCCCACTGGGTGCCTGCTCAGCAGTGCTTTAACTTCTGAATATTGAAACCAGCAGGTATGGTGAGAATGGAATATTTTAAACAGCAGAAGAGACACTTGGTGTAGTGTATAATATCTGTCTCTTTATATGTTGCACTGGAGAGAAAAGCTCTTTGAGAGTCACTTAGGGTGCAACTGTTTATGGAGGAATGACTAGGGTATGCGAAAGTTTCCAGGGTATGCAAAAGCTCCAAAATGGGAGAGTGGTGCCAGGTGCTGGGAAAAAAAGAAAACAGAAAGACATCTCTGGATTAGTAACACTGCTTTTAAGACAAGGTGGATGTAATTCTAAATACACAAATTTTGCTTGGCAAGGATGTAAGATGAGAGACATTTATCCAAAGGTAGACATTTATGGGTAAAGCATCTTATTTTAGTGCCTGTCAGCTGTACAATGTGAGGATCATTATGGTAAATGCTCATCCTTTTAGATTAAGTTGTTGGCTGAGATATGCTCAGACTTTGTTACGTTCTAAGGTTTTTGTAACAAAGTGTGACTTTCAGTGGAAAAAGAAAAATTCAGTAGAAACTGTATGAGCATATAAAATAGGTTTGTGTAGGTCAAGGAAGCAGAAAGAAGGGTGATTCTGGGCTAAAATATGATAGCTTCTTGTCAAGTCCCCGAATTAATGCTTTACTGGCAAGCAGGCATGCGTGCATGTGTAGGGGTGTATGGGAAAAGAGTGAAATAGATTACAGTCCAGAAATCGGATTCTTGAGCAAGGTGGTTTTCTTTTTCTTGGATGGGAGGAATAGCTGAGTAGTAACTTTTCTATGGAGTCAAAAGAGGCCCCCTCTGACCTAAGGTCTCTATGGGGAGCAGTACAGAAAGTGATAGAGAAAATACCAGGAATGTTTTTTAAAAGGGTCTATTTCTTTTTCTTAGGAGGACTATTGAAATAGAAAACCTCGCTGAGCATAGCAAAAAGCAAATTCAACCTAGTTATGTTACTGATACTCTTCTTCTGAAATGCCTTTCTCAGTTGTCTAACAAACAGGAAAAGAAATGCTAATTCTGCCGGGAAGATTGTTTCCTTGGTATGCTTCATTTCTTTGCATATTTAATTCACTCTGAACCTTCAAATAGCTTTCTGGTGTTTGCCTTGGTGGCCTCTTGTTGCTTTATTTGCTTTTGAATTGATTTGCAAGCTTTCACTCGCTTCCTTTTTGCCTGAAGATCGGTGGGGATAAAGGATTGTATCTCTTCCTCTCTGCCCTCCGTTGCCTTGCTTCCTCTCCTTCCTCTCCAAAGCATGTTTCATGCAACATTGAGCTCATCAGCTGGGTTTTTTAATACTCCAAATGGAGCAGTTCTGTAATGGGAGTTGGGAAGCAATACTGTAATACAGTTGGCCTTTATGACTAATCAGTTAGATAAAGAATTCAGGCTGCAGAATAGCAGAACCTTCATGCTTGATTGATGATAACAGCAGCCAACTGACTTACTGCCCTTACTGCTAGCATCCCCCACACTATTAGAGAGGATTTCCAGCATAGTACAATAGATTTGTCCTAGTAAGCATAATGCCAGGGTTTGTAGCGCATGACATCAAAAACAAAAGAAAAGCAGGTCAAAATGGATGATTCCCTGAACATACTTGGAAAAGCAGGAGTGGAAGAGTCTGGAATGAGTGCTTGCTTGTCCCATACCTGCATACTTCCTACCAAAAGGAGTGGATTAGCCTCTGTGCTCAGCACAGTGTAAAGAATGTCTTTTATTCCTCATGACCTTTACCATGGAGCTTGTTTTTCTTTGGCAAATCTCCCAGACCATAGGCAGGGCTGATTTCTTTGGCGAGTAGAAGTTATTCAGGGCTTATGGAACAGGCATTATACATATGCATAGAATATATGGAGTGAAATAAAATATCTTTTATGGAACCCATAAGAAAGGGGGAAAAGATACACTTGTTTAATAGAAATGTATCTTAATTTCTTCTGTTTTACAAGCTGTAAATAGCTCTCAGAAACACTTATTGGCTCTGGGTTTGGGGTTTTTTGTGTGTCTAGTGATGTAAACTTACTGCACTATCCACAAAGCCATGAATCATACTGTTATGCTGCAAAGAACAGGTTGAGGTGGGAAAACTTTCTGTTGCAAAGAGAAAGATGGAGATTTTCCTGGATGAAATCAAAATCTGTTTATGAATCTCAGGAGAGCAATTCCACTCTCCTGTTTTATAGGAGAGTAAGGAGCCAAGAATATGGATGTTTCTCACACATACACGTAGTGATACATTTTATGGACACTGTGAACTTATCAGGTGCCAGGTGTTAGCAGATTTATTGCATTCTGTGTCATTGCAGAAACTTAGCTGTATTTCTTATTAAATATCATTGTAACCACTGTTCTCATTACACCTACTAAAACAGGAGCAAAAGACACCTAAAATAATATCTAGCAATTGGATACTTGATTTAGATAGATGTAGATGTTGTTTGGAGCAGAACTCCACTGAGTGCATAAACTAATATTTAAGATAGTTCTGTAATCAGATTTCAGTTGCTGGATTGAGTTATGTACTCTGATTTATTATCTGTACAAAGAAATTGCCTAAACTGTAAATAGCTGATGATGCTTTCTGTCCAGATCTTTGTGTTTGACTTAGTACTTGAGAAAGAAGTATTATAGCTACAGTACTGATTTTGATTTGAAGTGAAATGGTGAAAATTCATTGTGAAGTTGTTAAGAGCAGGAAGCTTGTTTTGTGAAGAACTAAATTAGAAGCTTTCAAATCTTTTAGTACTGACAGACTAAATGACCTCAGCAAATGATTAAGTTTTTGTTCTATCACTGATTCATCAATCGTTGTTTTCCTTTCTGGGTCCATTATTCATAACAAAAAGATTTCAGTATAAAAGAGAACTTTACCTTTTACAATTAGCCTTCTCTTCCTTCTTGCTTCATTCCCTGTTGCCACAGAAATACAATTTCAATATTGAATGACTGGAATTTATAAGACAATTTAGTTTTGGGAAGTGAATTTGTTGTTTGTGATGTAGGGACCTACCTGTGTCTGAGCGGCTGAAAGCTAGATACCTGTGGCATGGATGACAGACAACCCTTCCCAAGGAACTTTGCTAATGGGAAGATTGCCAGTTGTGCTGCACTGCATGTTGCCTGACAATGGTTACTCATTCTTAACAGTGTACCTTTTGATCTACGTGCCACAGGAACTTAACATCCAGCGTATCACAGAAATGAAAAGCACTATGTGTTAACCTGCAGCTGAATCTAACAACCATGTTGATGCTGTCATAAACCTGCAAATTCTCGCGTAGCTTAAAATATACCAGATTGCATCTCTTAAGCTGTTATGTTAATGCTCTGTATTTATGTATGTGTATTACCTAAAAGATGCAAAGTTCTCAAATGGAAAATAAAGAGCCTACAATATCTACTCTGAAATGCATCGGCAGCATCTATTTATAAATGAGGTTTGAACTGATGAACTTGCCTTATGCTGTGCCTCCCAAACAGATGCCAGAGATAGTCAGTTCAGTTACAGCGATATCATAAATCTGGTACAGCTTGAGATGCTGTATATTCAGTGTTTGTCTAAGTCAGTAGTACTCAATGGCATGGCATGGGGCTGAGGGGGAAATCCTAGATATAATGCCTGGATGGCACAAGGGATGTTCTGGATATAGGACCACTGTGAAGATGGAATTTTAAGCCATTTTGTCCAACAGAAGCAATTGCATGATCTACTTAATACTGATTTTTAATATTTTTTTCAGGCTAGGCATATCTTATAGACAGCTCTGAATGGCAAATTAATTTTACTTTAGTCTTTTGTGATTGACTTGGTCCCCTGGGGCTATAAATCAAAACAATTGATGTTTAGCTTGTTTAAAGTTCAATCATGCCCAGGCTTTTGGCTGTGATGAGCATTTTTAGCTGTAGAGCTCTGCACCAATGAGGAAGACATGAGGCAAGAAATATTTTGTCAGGTTTTTTTTTCCTTGGGGAGAACAAGTTGGGGAAAGGCTTGTAATCCTCCAGTGGCTTGGTGAAATGGCTGGATGGTACAGAACCTGAAAACAGTCTGGAACAAGAAATCTCCTCTAACCAGAATGTTTCTGAGTTAATTCTGGTGCTCTATGGAAAGTAGAGGTAGGAAAAGAGGGACACAGAACAAAAATTGTGCTGGCTGGAAGAAGCAATAACACTTCAAAAATTCGTAATGAAGCATTATTGTGTGTTAACAGTGATCCTTGCTGTGTGTCTAGTGAACAGTGTTCCAGCATCTGCCAGGAACCAGTTCTCGTCCTACGGATCTCAGAGCAACATGGCCCTCTGCAGGAATGGATTAATTGCCCGTTTCTGTTTACTTGCTGTAATTCCATATGGGGAAATGTGCAAAGACAGGCAATGTCCTTAGAAAAATGCAGAAAGGATGCAGAAGAGGGCAAATAAGAAGGACTATAGGATGCTTGAGATTGTGTAAGATGGATTAAGGAACTATGATAAGTAGAAGTCATGCCTGTCCTACAGTTCCTGCACCCGAAAGAAGAAAGTATAATGTTAAAATATTGCAGAGTGGTTCAACCAAGAGAGAAATAGATACTTTTTTCTGTTATACTTACAATGTGTGTTTTGTATTTTGCCCATTTCCCTTGTACTTCCACTTGTAGAGATCTTTAAAAATCTTTGCTTGGATCTCTTTGCTAAAGTCTCTGCTTTAATCTTCAGAGAAATCTTAGAAACCTCAAAGCCACTCCTTCCTGGTTAGTCCAGACACAGGTTGTTCTGCCGATATCGTACTTCCTGACTCAATTAAAGGTTGGTACCAGTTCTGGGTATTAAGACTTCATTATCAGATTAGAGTGGACTAGCACCATTTTTGGCACTGAAAAGTATTTTATCCAGCAGTGTGATCCGGAGGACACAGAAATGCATCTGCCCTTTGTCTGAGGACTTTCATTCCTTTATTTCTTCTAGGAGGTGTCTTCATATTATTGTCTCAAAGACCAATATTGTACAAGCCAGTTTGATCTCTTTGCCTTAGATTTTTCTTAGCGCTGACAGGACATTTACTTTTAATATCAGGTAGCACTTATTTTCCTGTATCAATTTCTCTTAGCATCTGTCTATTTGTATTCCATAGTCACAACCTATTTTTAATACTCAGAATTTGAGCTGGTCTGGACTTGATAAGGTACATGCGCCTTAAGATTCATGCACCATACGTAATTTGTTAATGATCCAAAACTTGCCTTTCCAAAAATGTTTTTAATTTTTACTCAGTGCTGGCATTTCTGTAAACATTCTCTTGGAAGAATTGTTTGCCTTAAGGAAGTGGAAATAGCATGAAAACTACTGAGAACAATTAAATTGCATAAATAAAGAGTCCCATAAAATATTTTGAGGCAATTACTCTAAACATGTTGTAATGATAAGGTTAAAAAGCATGATACAAGTTCTGCTGACACTCTGTAAGTCCATTTTTCAAAGGAGGTTAGTTTCAAAGCACCTCTTCTCAGATTTACTGGGCTGCTTGGTGGAGCCTACTTCAAGGCACTAATCAATTAAACGTATGCTGTTTAATATTAACAGCATTCCTCCTGTCCTAACCTGCTTTTGCTTTACTGTCTGCTCATGAGTCGCAGAATTTTACAGAGAAAGAGAGTATCATGAATTTTATGGAGACAGTTCTTCAGTTGAGCTAAATGAATACTGAATTAAATAATAGAAAATCTTACTTAGCTTTTTCAGCTGGGTGGGGATATGAACCCTATGGAGTAATGCTCATCGTTACCTAGAAATATTAAAACCAAGACAACGTTTTATATTCTAGTTTGTTTTTTTCCTCTGTCTTGGTCCTCTAATGGACATTTTGATGACTAATATCTCCTAGCAGTCCTATGATTTTCCCATATGTACTCTAAGGCCAGACCTATTTGAAAAATGCCAGGTTATTGGGACCGTATGTGTTCAGTGTATTTTCTACAGCTTTAAGAACGGTTCTTCGTACATTAATGTTTACTAGAAAAGTAATAATAAAAAGCCTCTAGTAATGTGCCTTGCTATTACTAGCAGAGGCACTAGTTTTTCTTCATCCAGGCAGGCACCACCAGCCATCCTGGAATATTGCTTGGATCTGCCAGGAGAGGGCACGTGTTACCCAGAGCAGGCAACGTCTCCCACTGCTCTCCTGCCTGCTGCCATATACCACTGAGTAACTCCAGAGCTGGAGCAATTTCAGACGCTATCCCAAAGAAAGGCTTGACATTTTTCCAGTTTCCAAGGTAGGTTGCTCGTTCTTACAGGCTGATGTTCCTCATGGCAGTTTGCCCAAAAAATGTTAAGTGACCACCGTAAAAGACAAGCCTTAAGATTAGCTGCAAGAGTTTTTAATCCTGATCCTACTTTATCTTAACAGGGTTCCTGGGAGATGTAATTTCATTTGTCTTGTGCGGGGTTAATGGCTTGACAGGTACAGGGATATTTAATAAATAATTCTTAATTATAAGGTGTGTTGAATTGCCAGAAGAGGAGATTATATCTCTTTATGACAATATTGTGCATAAACCAGCTAGCCTACCAAATGAAAAGGGATAAAATAATAATTTGCACAGTCAGATGTTTTGAAGCTTCAGAGGCAGGTAACAAGATTTGACCATCATTGATTCATATTTGAGCAGAACCAGAGTACAGGCAGTGAGATCAGCAAAATAACCTGCTGGTGTGTCAATTAAATCTCTCTAGTAAACAATCAAAACAAGTGAAATTGTGCTTTAGGCATTTGCTGCCTGTTTCTACAGCAGTAGCTTATTCACTACTAGAAAATTCGAGTGGTTAAATAGTATTTGGGATTTTTTGTATCTTCAAAGAACTATCAAACAAGATTTTACAAGGACTATTGGATTACATTTCTAAATTATCCCAATTTTACAGAGTCAGAATAAACAGTTATCAAGCAAAGTTTTAAATGACAGGCAAAAATGGAACAGAAGTTAATAATTTTCAAACATTTACCTGCTTGGACCACTATATCTTGGACACTGCCTAAGATGGACATATAGTACATATATTGAAAAAACAAGTGATTTAGTACAGAAAAATCCCAATGTGATTTTGTTTTTAATCTCCCTTCAGTCTTTCGATTTTTAAAAATAGGTATGAAGATTGAAAATTGTTATTGAATGACCCAAAAAGTGTTAGGTGAATTTTATGAGTGGTTGGGTGGGGTTTTGGTTGGGGGTTTGGGGTTTTTGTTTACCACCTCTGATGCCTCATCATGGACCAGTACTGCATTTAGGTCTTAGCAACAGGAAGTTATAACCGATTGCTTACTATTTTGAAGTTACCATGAAGGCTAGGAGTTGAGATCCAAACTTAATCTCTCTGTGTCACCTTAATTAAACTTGATTCTTCTGTATTTACAGAAGCAGAAGGACTCAGTTCAATATAGAGACATGTTACAGGAGAGCGCCTTAGATTAGTTTCATCCAAGGTTAAGTGTACAGCAGTCAGGGATATGTTTAGAACTTTGTTTCTATTGCGTTATGAAAGTCCCAGGTGATGTCTGAGATTGCAGTGCACCAATTTCTTTCTTGTCCTGGAGAACATCCAGAACAAATTATCCAAAGTTGGTTGCAGGCCAAACAGACAGCTTTAGAAGACCCATCTGAAGGGCAAAATACTGTAAAGACTAGGACTGTCTTAGCTTGTAAAAAAATAAATAAAAGTAAAAAAGTAGTTTTCGATTACATCCCATTAAAATGTAGGACCATATGGCTTAGCTCTGTTTAGCTTACTAAAAATACAGCATACTCCAAAATGTGCCTCAAGTTTCTCTTCACAAACTCTGTGCTTCTGAGGTTGTCATGAGAGCTTATGACACAATACTGAGAAGAAGATTAAGAAGAAAAAAAGAGGAAGCTCAGGGTTGCTCTGGGCTCAATGTTGTTGTGGTGGAATGGAGGAAAGATAAATCTGAAGTCACTTTGCCAGTTTCTCCCTGAGAAAACTAGTATAATGCAGTAGAGGAAATACGCAGAAAGCTAATACCTTCCATACTCAAGTGTTCAGAAGCATCCCCCAAATTTGTAATTTGCAGTCCATTATGGATTGTATAATTCCCTGCCTTTCCTTGCAACAGAGATCTTTGACCGAAAGATTCCACATTTGGGGATCTAACGGCAAACCACTGTATTGCACCACGTTGCAAAGAGTTCAGAAAACTCTTCCTATGCAGTCCTGTAGTATTTGGGCTGTACTATAGATGCTTCTGCTGTAGTAGAACATCTAGGCTCATTATGCAGGATGGCAGCCTACATTCCTTCTGCGTGTAACATTATCCTCAGAAAGTACTACTGTAAGTAGTCTCTGTACTTTTCCTTGGCATCAGCTATTGGCCACTGTTAGAGAGCAGGAGTCTGGAGTACTGGAATAGCCGAAATATTTAAGGCCAGTCTGATACTTCAGTAGACTTACACTGACATTGAATTTCTTCCAGCTTCTACATATTTTTAGATACTGTGGCATGAAATTTCACACCCCCAAACCATGGCTTCAGGGCAGTAGCACTCGTGTGGCCAGTTTTCCCATCTTCAGCAGGACTGATGATGGGAGTACAGGGTGCGATTCTGCATCCATTCTTTTCTCATTATTTAATAAAACATGTTGACTCTCATAGCTTTGTTCTTCAAAGTAAATTTTGATACAGGCTATACATGTATTTATAAATTTCAAGTACAAAGGGGAATAGTTCTCTGTGTAATGAGAATCTTCACTAGTGCTCGTGGTCCTAGGCAATATGTGTATTAATAAAGAGTGGAGAAATTTAAGTCAAAGGGCTGCTGATGCTGAGCTATTCTGAGTAAATTGGTATAATAAAGTGAAAGGAAAACATAGCACTTAGAATGACATTTTTAGCTTTGTTCATGTGTTTCTGGATAAAGAGGATTTTTTTAATGATCTGATTTCTTTCTCAATTGGACTCAGAAGAGCAGTTTTACATAGAGAAGGAATAATGTGAAGGTTACACAATTTTACAGTAGATGTAAAAACTTAGTAGAGCTGTGGCAGGGGAATGAAATTTCAGGGTTATGACAGGGTAACTTATATTACTAGGTATGATTCAAGATGAACACCATACCTAGTTTACCTCATTTGATTTAGCTGCATCTCTTTAATGAAATGGAAATGTACAATGAACAGATATTCACTTGGGGATATTTTTCTCTAAATCATGAAAAAGTGATTACTCTACCCCTCAAAGTTAGTTTAATTATTTCGATTTAACTGTGATTTTAAGAAGTCTCACAGTTTCGTATACAACTTGACAATTTTGGTTGATTTTATCTTACTCCAGTGTTCCACTTCTGTAACTGAGTGACTGTACCTGATCCTACCGTTAGTAACAACTGTCGTCATTATGTACGTGGGGCTGCTGTTGTGTCCATCAAACTCTGATGTGTACATTGAGGGGACACAGGCACAAAGGGTCATTTTTGTTGAGACTTATTGCAAACTAGTTTTATAACCTGAAGTACTGGTGGTACATCAACAGAAGGGAAATACTGTGGCTGACTTAATCGTGAAGAGCAACAAACCAGACTGTTCTTCATACCTTCGCTCTGTTTCTGCTTCAGTGTGCTTTCAAGATAGGAATGAAACTGCTCTGCACGTTTTGAAAACACAGTCAGACCTCAGACCAAAAACCCCTGAAGGAACACTGCACCCCCATCCCAAACCAACGCCCACAATCCAGCCCACACCTGGTTCCATACTGGACCAAGTATTTGGTCTAGTTCTATGCTGCTGTGTTACGTTGTTCTGATAAACCAAGTCTTCATCCTTTCCTTCTATTCCCAGTTTTCCAAATATATTGATGATAGTTTCTGCAGTCTAATTCTTAATCTCTAATAGCTAATTAAGGTTGTCTGATTTTACAACGAATGAGCTGATATGATCTTTTTCATGTCAATGATATGAAAAATCATTGGAGTTAGTGTATAAATTCAAAAAAATATTATATACATTGAAGTGAAATACCTGAGTTTAAAGATACATAGAAACTGCATGAAAAAATCTATTCATCTTCTAAAATTACAGAAGATTTCAGCTGTACTGTTGTAATTTGAAGCATACTCGTGAATGTGTGTAAACCTGTATGTTTATCTGCCATAGATATGATAAAAATGAAGAAGTTAAAATCTTCAAATTCAGTTCCATTGTTGAGCTGTGCACGCAGCAGGTCGAGTTACTGCTTCAATCTCTTGGCACTCACATGCATTGAAACTACAGTTAATGAGAACTGTAGTTACTAAATTTTCACAGAGGCTCTGAAAATGACTTCAAAGATGTTTGAACACACCAATTTGCCTGTGCAGGAAATAATAAATGCATGGGGCAATATGTGCTGTTATCTATCGGTTTGAATTTTAATGGAATTTTTTCAGTTCCCTTTTGAGCTGCCCCATTCTTAGGAGGCAGCATGGTGATCAAAGAATAGGAATATGGATATGAAAGTAAACAATTATTTCTAATCCCAGGTTTTGCTCCGTATTTTACCTTGGATACATTATGGGGTGTCTCCAATAGCATTATTGGTGATAACTTTACTTCCCTTGGAAAATACATTCAAGTTTCAAGTTGAAAAAGCTCTATAAATGTAAAATATTTGCATTATGATGTTAGGGGTGGTATTTCATTAAGTTCTTACTGATGAATGAAATTACAAAAAGCGGAAGAAATTTCTATATATTCAGCATACTTGTTTTTTTGACATCAGACAGTATTTCAAGTTTTCTTAGGGATTTGAAACTTTAGAGTTGACTTTGCTGTGCAGGTTGTGAAAAGGACTTTGTCAAAGAATTCAGTGAGTTAATTGTCTTCCCCAATTGTCATTTTGGAATGTAGCAAGATGTCAGATCACTTTCCTTCGTCTTTTTGCTTCTGGCATAACTGACTGATCGATTTCAGGAAGGGGTTAAAAGGGGTTAATATATGTCATACTTTCACTTCAGTAAAGATGGAATCTGGAGATGCTGTTTGCCACTGTATATGATCTTCTCTATAATACAGTTCTCTGTCGTCTTAACGTTTTGGGAGAGGGGTGGATGCCACCCTTTTGACGTGTATGCATATTCTTCAAATTCCTCTTGTTAGTCTGTCACAAGTATGGACTTAGGTAAAAAGAAATACTAGAATTCTGTGTTTGTGGTGTCTCCATTGTAATCCAGATTACATATGCATATGAATTAATATATTTATTACATTATGAGAGTCAGCTCCTGAAACTGAGCTCACAGTCAGTCTAAATAATTTCTTTTTGCATTATTATGTCATTACAGATACTAAGGCCCAAGCATTCTCCTGACCTTTCTGCTTTGAATTACTTTGAAAGTGTCAGTAACTGCAGCCTGTGAGAAGGGTGAGCTTTTAATAGCAGACCACTGCTTTTACAGATCTCTTTTTCAGAGGCTAAAACATTTGCTCTAGGATTTGAAGGTTCATGTAGTGCTGCAGCAGAGACACATACTCTGTGCAAGCCATGTGCAGCCTGGAACACACCTGCTTTTTCGTATGTGCTGCATAGTAAATGTGTATAAATAAGGAATGTGGCTTTTTTAATTTCAGTTGCCGACTAGTATGTGCTCATCAGTTTCTAAACAGTATGTGCTCCATCTGCAATTTATTCACAACATTAATGAAAAAACAGATAACC
This sequence comes from Aramus guarauna, assembly GCA_013400195.1. Lineage (NCBI taxonomy): Eukaryota > Metazoa > Chordata > Aves > Gruiformes > Aramidae > Aramus > Aramus guarauna. The sequence continues at coordinate 352,235 of VXBL01009141.1, read as the reverse complement.
CAATCAAAGCATGGATAGCAAAACAGGAGACATAACCTGTGTGCATAGGTTTGTAAGAAGGGGAAGAATGGCTGGAGTTCAGGGCAGTAATATAAGAACTGAAATACCCAGAAAAAAGAAAGAAAATAGGAAGATCTGGGAAGACCTATATGAAAGCTTATAAGCCTCCTGTAAGTTTTCTGCGTTACTTGGTTTTCTGTTTTACTTAGATGACTTAGTCCTGACTCCTCAACAATCAGTGAGGATTTAGGTACCTAAAGAACTTGGTGAACTTGGGTCTGAGTTTCTCTTTGTTTCGTCTCCCAGTCTGCAAAACAATGCTAGTAGCGTTGCACGGCCTCCAAGGTAACACGCGTCCTGTTGTTGTGAGGATAGCCATAATTCAGATCACAAGGCAGATTTTTGAGGAATGGTAGCCAAGTAAGTGGGTTTCGTGATTTGGAAAAGCAATTCTGACCTAACCATTGTGACTGCTTTGAAAATCACTTGTCAAAGATATAAGGATATCACATTAATTGCTATTATAAGAATCACAATACTTACTTGTCAAAGCAGTATATTAAACCTGATATCCCTTGCTCATGCCTTAAATTCTCGATTGACCCAATTAACCTAATTAGCCATGTTTGAGGGTGGACAAAAACACGGGAGTCTCTCAGAATTGAAGTATACCCTGTAACATCCTGCTAGCTTAAATACAATCAGAATAATGCATGTTTTCTGCAAAGAATTTAAGTATCAAATCCATTTAAAGTCTTGGCAGAGCACTGTGTCCAGCAGCATGGCCATTACTGTGATTCCATTCAGCTTAATATATGCAAACCAGACAGTTTCAGTAAATTGCAGCAATAAAACTTTTGTTCTAGCAGCCAAGTTAATCATTTGACTCTTCATTGGAATGACTGTGTGTTTCCATGACAATTGGATGGGTTTATGAGTGACACACATACAATTAAAATCTGCCCTTCCAAACTGTAAATCACAGAGACCTAAACTCAGTCAATACTCTTAAACAACTTCTTGTGAAAAGAATGTTAGATTGTGGCTTCCACCAGCAATTACAATTTGTAGGCCTAAAGACCAGTGAACGCAGCAGAGTAATTTTAAAATTTATTGTGGCCTTAGCCTGAGATTTTGATCCCACCTAAATGTGGACTTTTATTCTCTTATTGATTTAAACCTCTGTGGGTTTAGTGATTTCTTTTAATTAACATCTACAGTGAAATTATGTAGTTCTTGGACAATCTAATTTCCTGTTGCCTTCGTATAGAGCTGTGTGTGGTTAACAGTCGGACAGACTATTAGGTTTTTTAATAGTAAGGTTATGTGTATACCAACTCTAATAAAATATATGCTTTAGCTTTACCAAAATTTACAAAAACTTATGGATATTTTGGTGGACGATTAAACTTTATTTAATACAAGAAAATTAATTTCATGTTATTAAAACTCTGGTACTATTACTCAAAGTATGTTAATAGCAGGGTTTCAGTGGAGAGTGTATTTGCTTCTGTGCTCTCTTCAGTGTCTGATTGGCCTCTGGACATGTGGAAAAGTCCATCTCCCTTTCTAAGGCACCAGAGAACTAAGACTTAGGTAAAGCCTAGAGAGAACAGCAACTTGTTTTATTTTATCATGGGGATTTATTAGCATTATATGAGAAGCTTAATATACAGAAGCTTTGCAAATTTTTTGGGGGCCTACTCAAGGTGATTACATTTTTTTGATATAAAATAGTATTTGCTTATTCATTACAATTATTCTAGCAAGTCGTAGACAAGTATATTTTTGTGCAATTTTGCAAGGCTGATATGGTGTCATTATATCTGATACTGTATTCATTTTGAAGCACCTACAGCCTGTGACACTGTTGTGACTAGAAATCAAAATATCTTGCTGTTTTTTGAGGTACTTGTATGAAATACATATTATTTTTCTAACAAACAACTAGTCAAGCTGAGGTTTTTTGAGACCAGTATTTTTTGCCTCATGAATCCTTTGCTGCTTTTTTGATGCCACGGAAACCAGAGGCATCGCTGAATCATTCAGGAGGAATAATATAATGAGAGAGGAGAAAACTAGCATCTGAACCTTCACGATCTGCCACAGCCTTCTAACGATGGCATCAGACTGGAAGCTGGCTCGCAAAGTCCCACGGAAGTGTCATGGCTGTAGTATTTGCAGTTGCTTAGCTGCTTACATTAAAAGGCATGCGTTCAGATTAAAAGAACAGATGTGCAGCTGTATTCTATCTCTTAAATCTGAAGATTATAAATATTTAAGATGCAAATAAGACTTGTGTGATAGACTTATTGCTTCTGTATTTTTGACAGTTAGGCTTGTTCATCAGTTTTATCACACTTGGTGCTTGTTAAGAGGGTTCTGTCCAGGCTGGCAGAACTAAAATTAGATCTTTTTTACTGCTTTGTGGTTTCCCATGTTGTCCTACTCCCCGTTCTGCCTTATCCATTCCTGTGAACTTGAACTGTAATGAGCAGCATGCTTTGACAAAAAGGTTCTGTAAGGCACAGTGTCTCACATCTGAGACCAGAGAGATCAAGAGTGCAGCACGGCGTATCTGCACTTTCAAACCCTATGCCACTGTTTGTTTCTCTGACCTCTTCTGTTCTCATTTTATTTCTCCCTGCTTGGGAGCAAAAAGAGAAAGGTTATGTGGTACTAAAACCTGATTCAACAGGTATAGGAAATGTATACAGACAAATGTATAAATTTTAAAAGCAATGTGGTTGCACACTTACTAATCTTACAAGGAATGTGCATTAATCCTACTATCAACATGAGTAACAGGAACTATAGCGTGGCACAAACCTAAGTGAATTGTTTGCCTGTTTATTTCTCCGTTTTCTTCACTGTTAACTTTATTTTCCTTGTTTGCCTACTTGCATGTATTTTTTTTCTCCTTGTTTTTCCTCTGCCTAGCCACAAAGAAAGTTCTCTGCAGTCACTAAATCAGGTATCAAAGATATTACTTAATTAGTCCATTGCTACTGATAACTTCTAATACTTACCTAGGTGAGTTATCATGGCAGCTACATGAACCGCATGCATGGAGAGGGATAAATACAATGATTTGTCAGGCACTACTGACAGTGCTCTGGTTTTGACTCCAAACGCACTTGGGCACACGCTTCTGTTGCCAGTTCCCCCCGTGGCACTACTGCTGCTGTTTGCAGTGGAAACACGGGTCTGCTGAGCGCCTTTCCGTGCCAGCGTTCCTGTGTTCTGCCCCCTCACAAATCCACTTGGCGTCAGCACGTTTCACCGCCAGCCTTTCTAGTAGGTGCTGTACTCTTCAGTCCTACCACTGCAGTATTCAGTTGGTGACTTTGGCTTTTCAAAGACATCTTTGGTCTCTTGTTCGTGTCTCCGCTAGTAACAAACTGCAGTATTTGGGACTCTGTGAGGTCAAGCTGTCACTGAACTAGATTAACCACTTTACTGTCATTGCCAAATTTTTTGTGAGCTGAGCCTGCAGGTTTTAAAAAATAGGCAACTATTGAAATAAATCTACTAAAAAAACCTGGCTTGTACTCTCTCAGAATCCTAACACACTTTATTGTTTAGGTTTTCTCTAGCACATCCCTCCCAATATTTCTTAGAAAAAGCAACAAGAAGTTGCTTGAAATTGGCAAGTTGTCAGAGTTTTAGGAATATGATTTAATTTAATCTGCCTTCATTGGCCCTAAAAATAAATGTAAAACCATCTGGATCCAAGAAATTGTTTCAACTTCTTTACAGTAGTATTGTAATAAATTTTCTATATCAGAGGAGTTAATGAAATACATGAAAAAGATGAGAGCAGTCACCATAAAAAAGGAAACAGTATGGCAAAGCAAATAGTTCTGCTTCAGAAGTGTCTGGATAACCAAATTCCTACTGCTTTCACATTTTAATCCTTTTAAAAGAAGAGGCTCAACTCTTTTTTAGTGTTTAAAGACCAGATGAAACCAAACAAACTGTTATGATTCTACGGTCCTTGAACTTATGAACTGAAAGCAGTAGGAAACAAGCCGTGTGAATAAACCTATGTATTTACCATGCTTCAATTAAGGTAAGATTGTAGGTACTTACATAACCTTTTTGCTAATGTGGAAACACATACTTCTGGAAGCTAATATTGCATATTTTAGCTGTTCTTGTTTGTCCTGGGAATTGAAAAAACTGTATTCAGGTATTTGAATAAGTTGGTGTTATCTTTAAATAGCTTAAGTAATATGACTGCCCAGTAGCCGGAGTGTATTAAAAGGAAGCATACAGCTTGTAAGAGTTTTGGGACTTGGAATACAAATATTCTTTGTATTTCCTTCTTCAGTCAGCTCTCTCCGCTTTGTGTGTGAATTCCCAGTTTGCCAGGAAAGGTTACTGAGCTCTGATCTGTAACAACTAGAAATGATTGATTTCTTCTATCCTTAGATATTCTTCCTAGCCATCTCTTTTACATTCATACAGCAATGAGTTTGGATGCTATTTATATCTTTCCCTGGCAATTGTTTTTCATTTTAGATTGCTACAGTACTTCGCCTTTAATTTTCACCTTGCTTTGTGGAAGCAATGTATATTAGTGATCTTAATCTGTGCTAATGTAAGGCTGGTTTGTGTGCATGACTGAGTAGAGATCCTACCTTTTCTCTTTGAGCTTCTTCCTTCAGGTCATCGTTAATAAATAGAACTTAATAAATTATTTTTCAACAAAGATAAATGGAAACATTGTTATGCAATTAAATAGAATGTACATAATTTTCGTGTAAGTTAATCAGATGTGCCACACGCTTTCACTGTCACCCAGGTGACAGATTTCACATCCTTGCAATTTCTACTAGTCAAAACCTCATTAGTAAAATCAGTGCTTCTGTGGAACATAAAATAAAATTTAAAAAGTGCCAGCACATCTGAAACAATCTGACCACTTGTCCCTTTTGGTTTCCTAACTATTTGTATGCAGTTTGTTAGTTTGGGAATGCTCATTAGGTTTAGCTGCATGCACGCACCTTACAGCAAACTGATCAAGTGGATGCACGTGTGTCTCCTACCATCCACGAGAGTGCTGTGCATCCTGCAGGATTGCTATGGGTTTGCTTCCAGTTGTTTCAAGCTCGTGTTCTTTGTTCTTGTTTTAAAAAAAATATAAAGAAATAAAATCTTGCTTCATGTAAATAACTGTAAGAGTTGGAGATGTGGCTGAGGCCTCATTCAGTCGTCTGTCTTTCCCAAGGATGAGAGGAAGGCATCACTCGTGTAAGAATTAGTTTCGAGATTCAGGAGATAGACTTCTCACTTATGGCTGTGACCTTCAGCAAATTGTCATTTTCTATGCGATTTCCCCAATCTTGCCTGTATTTTACATTCCATTCTTTTAACTTTATTCGCATGTAAGGGTAATCTGTCTATGGTAGAAGGTCTTCTGCCAGTGACAGGGGTTAGGTACAATTGTAACAGTGACTACTTCAAGTGTTCTAGCTGTCAGCATAGACTAGTAAGACAGTTCAGTATGAATGCAGATGTATGGAGAAAATATAGTTCTTAAATTAAGCTAGACTACCCTATAACTTTATTCACAAAATATTGTTAGTTAAACTTTCTTTCAGCCTGGTTTTCTTCTTCCGTTTGGGCACAGAGAGCGTGCTCAGAAAGAACTGGACATTTTTCAAGTACGTATTTTCGGTAAGAACTTTCCTAGCTTGACAAAATATCTGGTAGCTGCCTTTTGTTCAGAGTTGAGACCTTGCCAGCTGAATTGCCAAGCCAGTGGATGTTAGCCACTGGCAGTCAGTGCAGCATAATTAACGTGCTAGAATGATGTCAGATCAACACAGAAACATCTGACAGTGTTGACTGCAGAGTGCTTCTGGTTATTGTAATCATAGTGAAACTGTTACAGACAGCATTGTGCCATTTTGTAGCAGCTAATCTATATTGTATGAGTACAGTAAGATAATAATAGTAAATTACAGTTTTCTTTTTTGATTTTTCTTTTTTGTTTTATAGTTTACTTTTTAAAACTCCAGCTTGCTTTAGGAAGTCCATACTGAAGGAGTCATTTAAAGGGTCTCTTAACTTTATAGTTTGACTGTACAATAAATGAGTTTAAAACACGTTAGAGTAGCCATGACACACATGTACACGTGTTAAACTTTGGGGGGGTTTTTTGTTTGTTTTTTTGGTTTGGTTTGTTTGGTGTTTTTTGGTTTTTTGTTTTTTTTTTTAGGCAAGACCTTTCTCCTCTTCATGAAAATATTTTCAGATAGGGGCCAAATGGGAGAGCTTAATTTCTCAGTTCTTTTTGTCTACTATTTCACTTAAATATGACAGGGAGATTCCTCCTTTCTTGTTTTCTTTCCTGGTCTCTTTTGGTGTCTTCCGTCCTTCTGTTCTGTTTAGACAATAACCTCAAATTAGGAAATCAAGCTCGGAACCCATTTCTCACCCTCCAGACTGTTACTTGGCCTTCTTGATTGGTTAGGAAGCTATGCAACACTGAAGCTAAAAGTCTTCGATAAGCAAAGATCATTTGGCTTTTCATGACTGGATGGCTGCACTGAACATTCATATTTTGAAAACCACTTTAATGGTATTTATATCACCTAGAAATGTTAAAATTAAATTTCATCCTGTAAATTCACTGTATAGTATAGCTATTAATTAACAGGAGTATGATTACTAGTACTAGTAAGTAGATACTGCTGTTTTATTTAGAAAACAGCTCTTCCGCAAAGCACATTTTTCAAATCTAAAATAATTAGTTTAATGTAAAGTTTGTGTTTGGAGTTGGTGTATAAAGTAATGTTGGGAAAAAAAAGTGTAAGCTGTAAGAAGAGAAATTAAACCAATACTCAGATCTTACATAATTAATCTTACTGATTGACGCTTTGTGTCAAATTCTGTATTAAGTGCAACATTCTTCAGCAGATGCATTTGAAAGAGGAATGATTTTTCACTGCCAGTCTTTGCAAAGCAAAAATGTTGGTTTGGGAGTTGTTACTTACTGAAATTTGTATGTGGTGAGTGATTCAGGTGGGTGATTCAACCTAGATTAAAAAAACAAACTGGAATTCTATTTAGAATCATGAACCTAAAGCTTTGTCTTCAACATAACTCTGCCAGGAGCACTGTCTGTTGTTCTCACGTTGTCCATTGTCGCTTGGCTTTGTTCGATGCTCTGGAAGGGCCTCCTCACACTTTGACCATATTGTGGGCCAATAGCTCTCATTCTTGCCTAGCAGGAGTTGAGCTGAGGCGTATGAACCTTGCAGTAATTCAGCTAAACCACCAAATCCTGCAGCAGCCCTTTAGAGCTATGAAATACAGGTATGATAAAGATTTGATTTTGGGGTAATCATATGCTCATGGACACAACTCTAGGAACAAGAAACAAAGGCATATGCAGAGGTTCTTGGTGTTCACTCGGTAACTTCAGGGCTGTTGTCACGGGGGTTTTACTCAGGAGTTACAGGCCAACCTGTGCAATTTCTAGCCAGGCTAAACAGGCATGGAATGATTCCTGAACTGGGTCTGCCTTGCTTTATGCAAGGAATTTCTCCCCTGGAGAATATAACCAGCTGCAGCCAGAGCATCCCGCAGGTGTTGTGAACTTTACTGGCACTGATGTTGCATTATCACTAGAACCAGGATTTAATTTTTTTCTTCTTTTTTCAAGATTAAGTTTCATTATAAATTTTTGGAAGATCACCTTTGCCTCCCATTTAAAATTAATAAATTTATCCTGTTTCTGTAATACATGTAAGGTAACTTTGGCTACCCTATGAAAAGCTCTCATTGGGATATCCTTAGTGTATTGGAAAACAAAATTAGGGTAAATTAAATGAAACTCCATATTAGCGTATACTATAACAAAATTCCTTTTCAAAATTTGCGTAAAAGGTGATCAAGTGCTGTATCAATTGAATTGGGTGTGATGAATTCTTATGCATATTAGGCTGTAAAATTTTAAATTACATTTTTTATAAAAGGTGTTCAGCTACAGTTTTATTGTTATGTAAATTCTTGAAACAATGTTGTTGGCAAAGTCTCGCTTATTACATATATGTGTAATATATATGCACACCTGTGTGGAATTAGAATCTGTATATACCTGCTTGTTTTTCCATTCCTAGATGTCTGTTTTTAATGAGAAATATTAGGAAAGTAGTACTAGCAGCCATCAGCAGGCTCTTGATAGGAAGATTATTATGCATTAACTTTAAAGAGTTAGAAATGTATAATTCATGGCTATTTGGTGGATTTTGCAAATCTCCTAGTTGTGTACAGTTGCTAATCTGTATGACATGATGGAAAACAAATCTTGGAAATACTGTCATTTAGGTTTGTGGCAATCAAGAAACTGCAGTTTTAATGCAACTTTTCCGTTTGATGTTTCAGAGAAAATCTTAGCTGTATATTAAACACACTAAATTGTCTGGGCTTCTTATAAATATTAATTTACCAAATGCACAAAAGTCTGTGACATTTCCTTCAGCAGAAAGGATTAGCTTTAATTTTACTTGCTTGTATCATAGCACATTAAAGTGAATCACCATACATTGGCTTTTGTAGTTCTGTATTTCATACATTTTCTTTTAATATGTCATGTCTTTATCAACACACTAACGTAGTCAAGGAAATGGGTGCCTCTAGTTTGCCAAAGTTAGTTCAGCCATCCCTTCCTCAATAAAAGACTTACATCACTGTTAGCATGTAATGACTTGAGGAGCATTGTATAGGCTGTTGTACGTTTTTGGTCCTGACCTTTTAAAAAGCTGCAGTTCTTATCTCTGACATGTCTGTGTACTGATGCATGGGCTCTTTACTGCTTTTGTAATATTTATATAAAATTTATTGGCGGTAACTGCTATTACCCAGAGCATCTATTTGGAAAGGTCTGTGTTATCTATCCCTGTTGACTGAGCCGTTTGAGGGTTTTGTAACCTTCTGGGCATTTTGCCACTGCTTCTGTCCGAACTTCGTCTGCGTTTGTATCAGCTGGTTTAGTTAATGGTTGCTTGCTTGATGTTAACATGCTGATTAACATTATAATGAAGAATGAGTAGGAGTTTATAAGGGAACTCAAAGCTCATAAGTAACACAAAAATAATGCTGTTTTGAATAAATTTCTAAGGATAATTGAGTGTAAATAGTAGAATATCAAACAGCTTGTAGTCTGCCTTTTTTGATGGAAAGCCTTATAATGAGTGAACAGTGTTGCTGTTGTTTAGCGTGTTGTGTGGTGGCTGTGTTTGTGTCACATCTTTAAGTGGAGAGACCTCACTTCCCATGACTGTTTCATATGTTTTGATGCAAGTTGTGACAGAGTATATACCCACATACTGAGTTGTATAATGTAGATACCTCATGTTTGCCATCTGATATCTTATGTAAAAGCAGAACTATGTTGTCAGTCAGAATATCCTACGTTTATCTGTGAAATAAAATAGCAGTTTAGCAAATTAGGATAGAAAGTGAAGGAAGGAGCTTAGGGAAAAACATTCCTTCTCCTTACCTCCTTGTCTCTTGGTTAAGAAGAGTAAATCACAGCAGATGCAAAATGCAGCTCAAAGAATACTGTTCAGCTCTCCCTATACCTCCAGTGATTTATCTGTGACAGAGCTCCTGCTGAGGAAAACATACAGTTCGAGGGTATGAGCTTCTTGCAATCAATACGTACAAAAATGGACAGACAAATTTAACTTGGTACCAAGCGAGCTCTTTTCCACTGGTCTCTTTTCCGTGGGTGTAACTCTTGTTAACTGAAGTTGTGCTGTCTGCGACACACTGCTGTAAGCAAGAGAAACATTGGTCCATTAAGGCTGATTTTGGGTTGTAAATGTGCGGTGAAGACTGTAGCTGTGAATCTGCAGGTAATTTTTATGTTCCCAAATAAATTACATCATCCAAATTCTTTATTAGCTATTTTAGTACCAGAAATGCCAGAGAGAAGCTCATTTGAGTGACAGAAGGAGCCAAAGATACAGGCTTTCCATTCATGCCCTTGGCAAGATTTTGCAATATGTGCTTATAGTAGTATTGCAGCTGAATTGAAAAGTAGTCTGCTTGTCTATCCACACCATTTTATTGTCTCTCTCACCTATTTTGGACTTTACTACTTGCCTCACACTTGGCAGTTTTAATTGCACCTATTTCTACACACAGGCAAGGAACCCGCTCAGTGCCCAGCCTGCATTTCATTAGTAGTTCTGTGTAACGCTGTCTCCGGGTCACTAACTAGCAGACTAGCGTGGTGTGAACCACGGGCCAAGCAAGTCCACCGAATTCAGTGGATTTACCCGTGCTTTACCTGTGCACAGACTGCTTCTCACACAACTGACTTGCTGTAATTGTTTTCAAGAACTGGGTGCATGTCCAGAAGCTTTTTTAATAAGGGACCAAGAAGGTACTATGAGTGGATTGTCAGCACAGTCCAGGCTTAGTGGATGATGCAAAGTAAGACATTAGGAAAAACGAATGGTAGGACAGATTGCCACAGGACTTTCCGTCCTGCTGTTTCTGTAAAACTGCTGGTCTGTCCCTGCTGTATACACTTGCGATGGTGCAGCTTCAAAATGTGTCCCTAAGCTTTTCTGTAGTCCAATAAGCTACTCACATTCTCACCACGTTAGAAAGTTTTAATAACTAATTATGTTCACTGGAGTAGGAAGAGAATGAAGTGGTGGCTGGGATGCAATTGTGGAACTCGCTGAATGGCAAGAAATTGTTTGCTGATAGATGCTTTACTTTCCCATGCGTTTTGCAGTGTCAGTGTCTTGATGTTTTGTTGTTATTCTGAAAATATTTATCTTAATTAGTTGTTATAGCTAGAGACTAATTGTCTAATTTCATTTTTTTAGTCGTTTGTTGGCAAGCAAACATAAAACTGCTCGGAATCTCTAACACTGTGACTGGGGTAATTAGTTACAAGTGAGAGATAACAAGCAATTTGAAAAGGCATTACAGGTTTTTCTCCACCTTTCTCATCTGAGAGCTGTAAGATACTTGATTAAAATCAGCAATAAAAGTATATCACTGGAATGAAGTAGCATTTTTGTAATGAAGTAGAGGTGTTTTATTAAATGTGATGTGGTCCAGTGAGTTTTCTCCTCTCTCCCTCTCCCCTGCAGTACAGTTCATGTTGTCAGCTGGACAGCAATCAGGGGCTGGAAAATGGACTTTGCAATACAGCTATGAGCCTCAGCAAGCTCCAGGAGTTTGGGCTCAAGGTCTCAGCCGGCATCAGCCAATATAAACCAACACTAGGTTTCCCAAAGTCAGTTAGACTGCGCCCATGTGAACGTGAGGAGAACGGCAGGGTCTGTCAGCATTAGCTGATACAGTTGTTTGCCGTAACCCCGGCAGCGCGTTACGGACTGGCACTCGTGAGATGAAGTAGAATAGTGCCTGTCATGCAAGAGGAGGGAGCCAGTGTGGTTTGGAATTACTGTCCCAGCTCCTCCTGACCCATCTCTTTGTTTTATCCACAGTGCGGATGTGTTGTATCGGCAATGCAGCCTCCTCCAGACTTGCCTTGATCATCTGTTCTTATCTGATCTTACTGCTAAACTTTCTGTTTGCACGTGGTATCAAAAGTTTTAACAAAAAAATTAAAGAATTAAATGGAACAATTAAATTTGTATTGAAAAGAGAAGTAGTTTTCTCTTGATAATCAACACTAAATTTCAGACTATACAAATGTGATTATCACTAGAAGATAACCAGTAATAATGACCAGGTGTTTCTTTTCTGAAGTACCTGATATCTCATGATATTTTACATATATATTTTAATGAGATCTTGTGAAATAGGAAAATGCAGTTTCTTCCCAGATTATATGATAGAAAAAGGTTAAATAGCACACAGACGTACAGGAAGGCTATGGTGGATCTGGGTCTTACCCAGGACGTCCCAATTCAAGACAAATGCCTTGGGCTGCTTGTCTTCTTGACTCTGAATCAACTAAAACAAAAAATACAGGTGGAAAAGGAGGAAGGAAAAATCAAGCAAAGTATTTTTTCAGTAGTTTTGTCTGTTCCAGGTGACACTAAAATCATGAATTATTTCTGCCTTATAAATGGAGAATATTTTAATAAAATACATAAAATTAGCCTACTTAGAGGAGGTAGTCATATTCTTGTTATGAGACAAAAACTAAAAGAAATTAGACTTCAAAGAAACCCTCATCTTACATCAGAGATGTATAATTTTGTTTTAGCACCTGTTTGGTTACAGTGAGGCTGAAGAGTTGAGGTGTTTTTCATTACCGACCACTGATACATGTATTTAGCCTTACTGTACCTTCCAGCCAAAGGAGGAGCAAAGGGGAAGGGTCCAGCGATGAAGCTATGTCGCAGGCTGGAAATGGAAGGGTAGTGGCGTCTCAGTTGTATAGGTAAACTTTAGCCTGAGTGGAACTAGGATGACCTGCAGGAATCATCTACTCAAAATGTTCTTGGTCTCGGAAAGAGAGGAGGAGACTGGACAGACAGGTCCGAGACAAAGGATCCAGCTTGTTATCTCTATGAGAAATTTCTAGGATAGAAATGCTGTAATGGGAATACCACCTGAAGCTCAAACATAAAAGGAGATGTTGAAAAATGTTGAGTTCTTTCTGGTGAATTTCAAAGGTGAATGTCTTCCTGCTCTAATTTCTCTTATTTCCTGCTGCTAGAAGAAAAAATGTCAAACAGGATGAGGTGTATTTATGTAGCCACAGTTGGCACTTTTAGAGTCACTAGATAGTATTTAGACCTGGATGACTGAAAATGATCTGATGTATGCTTATGAAGGAAACATTTTTGGCTTTGAAATCTATGAATCAATGGGGAATTAAATATATATTGGAGAAATGTTTGATATATGCACATATGAGTGGCACTGGGACAGAAATCAAGAGGACTGGAATAGCTAGTTAGCAAAATGAGCTCTTCCTATGGAGTTTACTTCTGTACTCCAGTTCTGTGGGATTTTCTTGGGGTTTCAGGTGATGGTGGAGTAGATGTCGGAAATAACACTTCTTTGCATGCCAGCATGACTCAGGAAGGGAAAGGGAACCAAGGGGAGATGCAATTAATAGATTCCACTGTATTATGTAAATATTTGCCATTATTTAAAAATAACCTCCTCCTGCTAATTCCCCAAGATGGAATAAAAATGTCTTTTTTGTTATGTTTGTTTGTTTCTCTGACAGAGTTATCATCGAACCGAGGGAGAGTTTCTATCTTAAAGCCACTACAAGAAAGGAACACTATAAAAGGTACTGTATTTCTGTAGTTGCTTACCAAGGCTCTTGAGTATTTTGCTGCTTTGTCATTATGTATGTTCTTAAATCATTGTCGTTTTATTTTTTTAAATTATCTCTACACCTCTCAGAAATTCATTAGTTTGCATGCTATTGAAGGCCTACTAAAATTTGGTTTAAAATAGTGTTAGACCAGTTGAGGGGCAGAAAGAAGGAAATACCCATGATAAATCTTAAGACTGTGGAACTAGGAGAGGAGCCTCTGCAATTCTAGATTGTGTTGAGAGCTGAGGCACTGGCGAGGGTAACATTCAAGTGCTGGCTGAGGAAAACAGGGATGGCAACTTTCTCTTTTGTGACTTGACACCATCTCTGATCCGTGTCTCCCTTCTTGTACCATGGAAATCCTCATTTAGTTTCACCCTAACCCTGACAGAGCTGGGAATGTCTCTTGCTGTGTGACTACTTCATACGGCCACATTTACAGGAGGTGGATTCTAAGGACTCACTCCCTATCCTGTTCTTGGCTTGTGCTTGTGCTTTCCTAAGGTTTTCCTGTACCTGAACAAGCTAAAGGATTAAAGCCCATGGTTATGTCTTGCATCTCACCTCTTCCCACAATACAGGCCATACTCTTGAGATGTATCTTCCTCTCTCCATTCCCTCCTGCCAACTATGTCTTAGCGTTCTTGAGGTGAAAAGGCCGGTCCTCTGGTTGCATAGAAGATGACCACAAGCTTTTTCAGCTGCTGTGAATTTGCTTCAGTACTTTGGTGTGTCTGTTTTAATTTTAGTGGCTTGGTGGTGAATAATGGGATTAAATATTATAGTACTCTGTTTGTTTTCCTGAAATGTTACTCCCTTCTGTATACTGCTTTATTTTTCTCAGTGTAGGTGGATTATAGTTTTAGCCAAGCGTTCTTCGAAAATAATCCTCTGAGTAACAAGTATCATGTTACTGATTTTTATAAAGTTCTTTCCATTTTCATTTGATTATTTTTAGATTAAACATTGTCCCTTTTATTTATATCAAAACTGAAAGTGTATATAGCCCATTGAAGTTTCAAAGCTGCAGGAAGGATTCTCAACAGAGTTTACATTGTATTTACTGTCTGAATTGTTTGCTACTTACCTCTGTTACATATATAGCCTTAGGGAAATGAATTAGAAGTGTTTATTATAGCTGGAATACATTCCTATTTATAGAGTGCAGGATTTTCATTTTGATATAATGGAGGGAATTTGTTTTAAACATTTGAAGTAGCTAGACAGTTAAAGCAAAATTATTATTTTTCCCACTCAGCACAGTTCTCAGCAGAATGGTTATTAAAAAGGGATATTTGAATAGAAAGCTGGTTCTTGGAGCAGATCTTCAGTGATCTGGAAGAAATACTTCTCCTTCCAAATAACTGTATTTAGGCACTAGTGATAAGTCCATTCCTGGAAAGAAGTATTATTGATGGGTGATATAAGCTACAAAAAGCAGGAAGATTTAGTCAAGGATGTAAAGGTAGGATAGCCTTGAAAGGGATGAGGTCAGTGTCTAACGATAGCTATCTGGAAGAACCTGATCTGTCCAAAAGACAATCAATAGTGACCCCTACATCCAATACTTTCCCCAATTCCTACTGATTTTCAGATCAGGGTCAGCCTTGGCACAGAAGACGTAGTTTAAATGTGGTCGTTGTCCTATTGAAATAGAGTCTTGTGATAAGGTCGAATTCAGAACTGGTTTCATAGGCAGGGAAAAAGTGCTAGGGAAAAGGAGTCGTCCCTGGAGGTTCCGTATAGATATTATACATATATATATATATATGTCCAGCGACCTCTGCCACCCTTTCAGCTGCACACAGAAGGGAGGCACCGTATCCCTGTTCTGTGCTGGCAGCCGTAGTGCTGCTGACTGATAGCAAGCTGCTTGGCCGTGACTTCAGAGCCACTAACGGAAGAAACTTGCACAAAATTTCCCTAACTGATATGAGAAACAGTCAAATTATTCTCGCTGAAGTTTTCCTAAAAGAGAAATTCAGCCTGAAGGAAAGATCTACCAGAAAAAACTTTGGCCCAAATGTTTGAATTTTGATAGAGCTACAAGCCAATGAATAAAAAGTTCTTATAATAAAGATATGAGTCTTAGTTGTGAAAATTGCTACTTGCAGTGATGTAATAAAACAATTTTTGATAAATATATGAATGTAATGCTTTGCAGACTAAGCACAGCACTGCATTTCTGTTTCATCCAAGTGAAGATCTAAATGAGTAAACGCTTGAGTTCAGACTCATCAATGGGGTTGCTATGGCATCTTGATTTACCCAATGATATAAACGAGTCCTGTCCTGAGCATTGTTCTCTGGAGGCTATTTTGACTGCCAGTTTAACCCCAAAGACACCAATATGCTTGGCTAATAGAATAGAAAATGCTTCTGAGTGATAAAGGTTTCTGCTTTGAAGATTCAGCAATGTCTTACACCTGAAAACAGAGACGTTAAATTGGCAGTTCTTGTGACATTGTTTCTGCCCCTCTGGAGCAGGACATTTTTGCAATGTGTAACGGAGACTGTTCTGTTGGCAATGTTAGAGAAATGTTGTGTGCCAAAATCCATCATAAGGAATGATGAGTGTCTCCAAGACTGTCATTAAAATGTATCTGTTTTTCTTGCCTTTATATGTTTATGCATGAACTGGATGATTATTCAGGACATCAGATGAGCTAAATACTTTTCTTTTGCTCAGATATTATTTATTAGTTTTCAAATGCATGTTTGCCTTGTAACAGTAAAAAGCTGTGGTGTTAATCAGCACAAACTTGGATTGCATCCTAAACTTCCAAGGGTAAAATGATCTTGGATTGCATTTTAAATTTACAGATGCTGAAACAGTGAAGGGTCTATCACTGCCATCTTTGAATCTGCACATACAAGTGCAGAAAGCAGATCTACAGCTTTGGTCTAACGGAGTGGTTTACTTAGTGCCTTAGGCTTCCAAATTTAGCTTGGTGAAAAAAATACTTGCTTTAGAATGAGACAGATGTTACTGGAGAGAATTAGAGCTAGTGGGCCTTATTCTGTTACTTCCCCTTTTTTTATTGCTTTAATCTCCTCTTCATTGATACTGTTCCTGGTTTAAAGCAATGTAAGGTCAAAATCTGGTTGTTTTTAATGAGAGAGGTTGAATTATGGGAGAGTAATGCAGTAGGTTTGGCTGGTAAGCAGCTAATAAAATTCATTTGATTTAGTAGCTTCAAGAATTAAACATGCATATTGACATTTTTTCTTTCCTGTTTTCAGTTCCCTGGTGGAGAATAGAGCAGCCACACAACCCACTGGATATGACTGAGAGTTAAACAAGACACACATTTAGAAAAACAGGAGAGGGTTGTTTTTCTTTTCTTTTTTTTTTTTTTTTTTCTTTTTAAAGA
>VXBL01009141.1:310501-335566 GCA_013400195.1 Aramus guarauna | reverse complement strand
TTTTTTTTTTTCCTCTTGAAAGCAGTAAGAAAACCACAGGGAAGATGCTTGCTCTGAACATGTCAGAACTGTGATTTTTTTTTTAAATTTTTTTATTTTTTTATTTTTTTCCTAGCAATGCCAGTTTGGTTTTTGGTGTAAAATGCTATGGGAGTTACTAAGTATTTGATTCATATGGGTTAAAAGATCTATTTCCTTTTGATGCGTTTATTTGCATTAATCTTAAAAGTAGTAATTGGAAATGCCCTCATAAACCCTGAGATTGGAGCCCTAGAATTAAAAAACATTTGTTATTACCCAGGAATGTAGCTATGCGGTTTTATTAGCCTTTCTTCTACTGTAATCTACGGATCTCATTTAGCTGCATGCAGCCCTGTTCTTCTGAAACATAAAAGGAAGGAAATCTCTCAATAGCCTGAAATCAAATTATCTCTCTGTGTTAATCTACATGTAAAACAGCCAAGCCCACTTCTTTAAAGGAAAATAGTTTTACTGATAAGCAAAGCTAGACTGTTGTGCTGTGGATAGAAGAATTAAGTGGATTTTTTTTTTTTTTTTTTGGTCTGCAGAGTACTATTTATAGCATCAATTAACTCCTCATGGTTGGGATAAGCATTTGACGCATCTGTTGCTGAGCTTAAACACTCACTGTTCCGTGGGGTCACAGCTGGATTTTTTTCCTCTCCTCTCAAACGTGTAGTGAAATGACCATTTTCTAACTAATGGCAGTTAGTTTAAATACATTGTCTACTGACAGTGTTATTGTAGCACTTGGAGTAGATGAAGCAGGTTGTTGGTCTACCTAACCACACAGCTGACCTGATCTTTGTTGCTTGCCTTTTATCTGTTAGAAGATAGCACAATAATGTCTTTTATGAAAGGATGATTATGACCATCTGCAGGATTTTCCAGCCTTGCTGTAATATTTCAGTTATTCCATTTTGCCAGTGAGAAACTGGTCTGACTATGGAAATTGCTGCCTACCCACTGACTCTCTTGTTCCTGCATTTTGTGAAATGGAGATTTAATGCTTGCAAATATATGGCAGTTCTCAGCTGTAGTTCCCCACATACAGACAGTTTCAGACTGCATTCCTGTCAGTAGCTTTTCTCTTAAAATGGAAGCCTTTTACCAAAACTCAAAACATCTAGAAGCCAAGAAAAATGAAGATACTTGTATATTGTTTACTGAAATCTTTTAAGTATTCTGTGGGAGTAATTGCATAAGGTTATAACAGTTTGTTTATGTGACTGGCTTGCTTATGGCCAAATTGGATTGTATATTAATGAAGCCAAACTTTAAAATACTAGGGGACAAACTAGGAAGTGATGAACTATGCTGCTTTTGATCTTTATCTTTTTCTTTTTCTCATTGAAATAGCCCTGTTCTAAGAATAGATGTATTGATTTTTGGTGGCTCTTCTTGCGAGGTAGCCTCTACAGTAAAGAGATATTTCTGTTGAAAATAAGCTGAGATGCAGTCCATCCATGCAACCCTATGCAGACAACAATGCCTTGATAGTTAATTTAATGCCTGATGCTCTGTAGCTGCTTGGAAGACAGTATTCTAGTAAAATGGTTATAGTGGAATTTTCTGCTTGATAAAAGTTGGCACAGATTGTCTGTTTCTGCTTGCAGCAGAAGCACAGCGGCTAAAGCGTCTATTGATGTCAGTGAGAATCAGATTGGGGTCAGAGGAAGTGGTGAAGCTTGGTACATATAGCTTCTGCTAAAAGCAGCTGTGAGAATACTTGGAATCCTGAATATACATGAATCAGAAAGGGACCACAAAGTGCAACCCATTTTTAAGTAGAATTCTGTATTGATTTCAGTGGGGGAGACCTTTGAAAAATCAATGACATGCAGCATTTAGGATGCAACGACATGTGTTCTAGGTGTTAAAGTGATCAGCCTATGAACTAGCCAAGCCGGTAGCAGTCATGTTTGCTAAGTTCCAAGGCAGAAGAAAAGGTGTCAGAGGTTTGAGAAGTGGCATATTTACTATTCATATTCCAAAAGAGATAGCAAGTATGATCTTGTTCATTCGAGCTTTAACTTCCAAGTTGCATTTTATTTCTATAGAAAAACAAAAAGTATAAAGGAAAATATAAAAGTTTCTGGGGATATGTAAACATAGGCCTGTTCATTATAATGTACAGTATTGAGCAAATGGAATTGCTGAAATCATCAAAATATTCTGATTTTTTTTCCATGAGATGTGTGCACATCATTCAGCTCAGCTGGTTACTTCAGACTTGGCTCCTTGATAGGAAGGAGGGGGTGTATGTGTGAAAGGCTGTCTCCCAAATGCTACCCAACTAAAGTAGATAAATAGAAATTAAGTTGTGCAAAACAGTGATTCTCTTTATGTAGGGAATGAAGTATTAATGATGCTAATATTTTCATGGTTGTGGCTGAGTTGACAGAATTAACACTTATTGAGACAGAACAATAGCAAGGGATTATAAGTGTCACATTTAAATTCAGCAGATGCCTGTTGAAGTCAGAATTCAGCCATCTCCTCCTTGTTCAGTCTTCTGATATTTACAAGATTTAAAAAAAAACAACAACTATTCCCCCTAGACACTCATTTGAAAATATATGGGGAGTGTTTGTTTACACAGAGAATTTACAGTGCGCGGTGTGAATTTATAGACTATCACATACCCCATTAAACCTGAGTGTGGACACTTACTAGGTGTGAGGTAACGTGATGCCACTTTGCCATGCTGTTTTATGCTTAATTAACACAAACACTGATCTTTGAAGGAAGTGTGGCATAATGAGTGTTCTGTAGTGGAAGACTTCAGCTTCCTCAGTGTAGACAAGTTCTTAGGTCTTGGAAAGCAAAAGCTCTGCTTCAGAAAGGTGCTGTTATGCTGTTCTGGTTTATAAATGATAGATTTCGAGGAGAAATGGAAATTTTTTACATTGGATAAAACTAATCATAGCCTAAAACATTTGCTTTAAAAATTGCCCTTGTAAAAATATATCAATTTGAAGCTCAATGCATTACTGAATTATTTATGCCATTATATGTATGCAGTTATTATAAAGGTGTTCTGTATTGCTCTAAATTACTTTTCTTTCCATGTGGGAGTACAGTATAGCAATTGAAATGTATCTTATTAGGGAAATAGAGCTATAGTATAATTAAAGCTATGTAGGCACACTATATCAGCAAGCCATGAAAAAAATGCATGAAATTTTGGAAGGAAAACCTGAAAAATTCCTAGTAACAAACTGCTGAAGTGAGGAATTGTTACAGAAGGGAAGCTGTAGAAAGATGACCGGTGTCATTTAAACATGCACTGATTAATCCAGGGGAGAGATTGTATTAGATGTAAGAAAACTGTATTAATTTTTGCTGAGGACTGTATCTTTTGCAAGTTAATACAACACTAATTCAGTACTTTTAATTAAGAGGTTAATTAAAATATTGATTTTTAAATGGACTGGGAACCATTATGGTAAGATTGGAGATGCTATGGTGCTACTGACCAGAGCCAGTTCTGTTGTGAGTGAAGTGTTGGAACTGTATTGCACGTACAAAGATGCAGGTGTGTCTGGATTCTTTTGTCGGTGTTGCCAAACCCAGGTCGTAGTATGATACTCCACAAATTTATTTCAGAATTTATTTATTTCTACAGAATGATCAGATGAAATTTCCTACTGACATAAACCCTCATATGTTACACATTGACATTTTTTCTTCAGTAATAAAACTGGTGAGCTGCAGCGTTCATTGCTATGTCCTTAAGATCCAGCGTTCCTTCTCAAGGAGTTTTCCTGTTAGCATTTCCTCTGCCCTTGTTCCTTCCCTAGTTTAAGCCTTGTTTCACAGACTGCTTCTGTCCAAAGGAACAAAAAACCCTGACCAGCTTTTTTTTTTGTTTTGTTTCTTTTGACACCGACACAGTATGTCTGTCTGTGCCTATGAGAGAACTATATTGAAATAGCTTTCTTTGTGAATTCCTCATTGCTATTCATTGGTGGAGATTGTCACGTAAGGGTCAAATTAGAACTCAGTCAACCAGAGCAGCGACGAGAGGAGCCAGGCTCAAGATAGATTTCGCCATAAGGTCTGAGAAGTAGTTTATTTGGAATTTGTTACGTGTAAAATGTTAATATATATATATATATAAAGTTATTTTCCAGAGCGTTGCTATTGTCTGTAGAAACTGAATTAGGCTTAATTTATTTCTTCTGGTCATTTACTTCAGAATTAGTCTTTCTCTCACTCTGCCTCCTGACTTTCATCTTTGGGCATCTTTGCATGGTTTTGTTATATCTCGTAAGTTTTGAGCATAGAATTTACTTTTTTTAGTTTAAGAAAAAAGAGTTTTCTGGCATGATGGTTCCATGCCCTCTGAGATTGGATCCATGCAAAGAAAGGATCCTATTTCTGGTAATTTGGCTGAAACACAAGAAATTTTGTTTATGCTGGCTTCAGGAAGGCAGACAGTACCTGGTCAAGCATAAAATCTGACAGGGCAAAATTACTCTGAAAATGTTCTAAAACATTTGAACCAGCAAAGTGAGTTTGTACTGGCTCTGCATTTCATGCCATGTGGTTGCAGCATTTTTGATGTGGTAGTAGCTTAAAGCTGGATATACTGCTTCACAGAACCATGCCTTTGCAAAATGGATTCTGTTCTGTACATTTTCCAGCAAAAACAGGTACTAAATTTGCAGTTGCTGACCCAAAGAAGTTTTGGTGCTCAATGTTTTAAGACAAAACATATCAGAGATTTATACAGCTACACAGATGACCTAATATCCCAAAACCTACTTGCACTTGGGTTTTGTATAGGATTAGATTACAGACAGGTAGAACAAACAAAGTGTCTGTAAGCTATTGTGCAGTGCGCATCTTTCAGAAATGAGTGTACTCTAACAGGTATCTGTGAAATGATCTTCAGCTATTTGGGGGCTCATACATCAAACATGGGGCCTAAAGTTGCATGTCTAAAGAATTGTTCTCATTTCTGAGAGTGTCGTGTGAGGTTTCTGTGTTTTAAAATGTTTGACTACAATATTCAGTTTTGAGCATTCCAAATCCTCATTCCAGTCCAGAGTTTTCTCTGATTTAGGACATTACCAGTAAGTCTCACAGGAACATGCAAGTATTGATCACTGATAACAAATAATATTAACCAGTTGTTGTTTTTTTTCCTTAAGAGTCTCAGGATTGGCTTCCCTATATGTTGCTTCTTTTTCCTCCAAGTTAGGAGGAAAACAGTATAATAAATAATTTCTAAAACTTAGTGAGGAGAACCAGGGAAATGGCTGGTACAGAAGAGACTGTAATACCTCATTAACTAACTCGATTTCCTCTTTCCTCTCTCTTGTAGCTGGTTCTGCTTGAGGCTGCTCTCCTGCTTTGTCTGTACTTTTCTAGTCTTAGTGGGTGATGCCACAGCAGCTCTAACATTCAGACCCCAGTAACCACTAGGTGTGTATCACTTCATTTTCTCTGCATGCTTTCCGGTATTGCATGGGGGATAACAGTCATTTTTGCTACTCAGCTCTTGTGGCACTTCAGAGTGAAAATATAATTAGCATGTGTTACGCTTCAGTTCCATAGATTATTTAAGCCCCGTTTTTGCCTTTATTCTGATGGTTTTCTTCCTTGTAGAAGCACATAGTTACTGTTTCCATGCATGCTCACAGGCCTTCATGTTTGCTCCTACAGCTGCTGATTTGCTGTACGTACAAGCTTCTTGTTGCTCATCATAGTACCACCTCTTGTCAGCAGGACTTAGTGGACTTGAATTGGGCTGGGAGGGAGCAATAGTGGGATGGCTACGGTCAGTATTCAGACTATTGGACCGGAGAAATCTCCTGTGTGCCCCAAGAGCAACTTCCCCTCCTGCTGAGAGAAGCCTCTGCAATGTTCCGTAGCTGACCAGTGGACACTGCTCCTTCAAACACAGCTCACTCAAGTACCTGATGGCCTCAGGCAGGCACAATACTTTGAGAAGTGCAGGTGTTTTGCGGTTCTCCAGGACTGCTAGGATGTAGGTGCCCAAATCTCACAGAACTTGTTCCCTCTTAATCTCAAGGGTTTTTGAAAAGCTCTTGACTATCAGCTACATCCTATATTAGCAGAATTAGTGTTCAGAGTTCACTCACTTTCTTGCAGAGTACCAAGTGACCCTAGGCACGTCAGTGTTTCCAAGATCTTCAAACTTGGGCATGAACTGGGGTATTAATGGTGCATAGGGGCCCCTTTTTAGCTCTTTGCACGGGGTGATTTTCATCCCTATTGAGCACTTGAGCTGTATTGACTTATAGAAGGCCTTTTGATGCATTACTTCTTCATATGAACAGTCAGAAAAAACAGATCCTCTTACTTTGCTCTAACTCTAATGCAACACTAATATATTTAGAGTCACGTAGGCAGGAGAGAGATTTGCTGCTGTCAGCGTAGCCTTTGACACTCCGTAGGCAAGCGTGTACTGTGTTTAGAAGTGCAGCCTAAGAAATAATCTTTACCTGGCTGCTATAGGTCTAATATTTTCTTTTATTTATACCCTTTTCAATGCACTTTAATTTATTTACAAATGGTAGCAAATTGCAAGTGGCAGCCTGAGTAACTAACTCATGAGTCAGTACTTTTATTTTTCTCCTCTGGTCTAGACTGCTGATAATGTAAATTGTTGAAACCCTGGGTAAATAATTGGGAGTGCAATCAACAGCAAGCAAGTATTTATCTGCTAATAAAACATTTGAAATGCAGAAGTCTGTCTTTGTCCAATAGTTCTTAAAAGGCAATTATTGGTCCTGCTACTGTTTCTGCATAGCAATTAGGATTTTTATGGTCACTAATTGTACATCTGAAAATTTATACAGTTTATTTTCTGCCTGTGTTTTTCTTTGCACAGAGAAAAGCACAATATTTATGGTTGTAAGGAGGTTAACATTATATTTTCTGCATGGAGGTCTCTGTAGTTCTCTAGAGATTTGTGCCATTTATAGAATCCAAATTTTCTAGGTTCTCTCATGTGTGGCATCAAGGGTTTAGAGCTCATTAAGAATTTTCTGAATGGGATCTGTGTCACATTCTCAGAATGTGACTTGAAAGTTATACACCAGCTCAGTCATCAGCTGTGACTTTTATTATTAAAGCTGTTACTGCTTCAGAATCTGTATTAGAGGAGGTGCTTATCAATTTTTCATGCTGCTATTGGTAATGCTTTTTCCTAGAACAGAAACTTGCATTACATATATTCTAAAGGGAACCTGTTTTTTTAAATTTAGTTATTGTAGTTTACATCTTGTCGTCTTCTTCCTACATCCCTACTTGATTCACTTTTTTAAGTTAGTCCATAGAAGTATCCAGCCCCTCGGGCCCTCAGAAGATAACAGCAATGTCATATCCTAGTCACATGTGAGAGCTGCTTTAGCTGCAGACAGTGAATTGCCTGAAAGATGGGCCTCTGCGGGGAGTGATTGAGGACGCTTGAGCTCCTGCTCTACAGCACCTTGAAGGAGCCTGTCCCTGTTCAGTAACGTCTGTCCCGTTCTGACTCTTTATCTTGGGCCTGGAGCATCCCTCCCCTCATCTGAGGCGTATTTGGATCTGCGTGTCGGTCAGGCTGTTCCTCTACTCTAGCATAAGGGCAGTGATAATTAGTAACCCGGTAGCTGTCTTTAAGAACATATAGTTAGAAATGCCCCCCACCCCAACCCCCATGTATGTCATTCCCAAAATATGACTAGAGTCTGGGTCTGTGAAGTCCCACTTCTTTCACACTCCCTCTAAGGAGTCTGTGAGCATGTCTGCACTACTGGGAGGAAAGACAACAAACAGAGCGGTCTCCATCTGTGCAAAGCAGGGAAGCACAAAAGCAAAAACATGCAAGTTGGCTGTGTGCGAGCCAGCTTAGGTCCAGAAAGTCTGGCTGTGTTTATGTGTAGCTGTGCCAGGGCTAAATCATGCTGAGATGTAGCAGGAGAGTCACGCAGTCCTGTCCTGCGTTATACAGACTTCCATTGAGTCACTCTGTCCCTTCAGATAGTTGTGATCCTCCTCTGCGGAAGGTTTTATAGACTTTTAATAATCTAGCAAAAACAAGGCTCAGAGTGGAAGGTCTCTGAAGTTGATGGCTTGGTCTCTATTGGACTAGTTTGCAACGTCTGGAAAACCCTTGGATGTTTTTTGGTTTTCTTTCAGAATCTCAATAGAAGTTACATCTATGCGTAAATGAGAAAAATTGCTTCTGCTTACTGATCTCAAAACATGAAAGGCTCAAAGCATGGTTATGTATAAACATTATGAGATTAATACATGGTAATCCTTATACTGTTTCCAATGTGATTTCATATCACCATGATTCCTTTCAACAGCAACTCCCTAGAAGTTAACAATGAACCACAGAGCTACTGGCAGGTTATCTCCCATGAAATCAAGGTGTACGCTATTGGCCGTGGGTCTGTTCCTTCTGCCCCAGTGTCTTTTGGGCCTCTTGGGTGACTTCAACCACATATGACAAAAGAAGGGAGACCTCAGGCCTACTTATGAGTTTCCAACAAACTGTGTGAAACATGCAGCTTAATATCTACTAATATTCCTCTTTTGGGAACAGAACAGTATATGACCATGTTATCATTAGCTACCAAAGAATCAGCACAGGAGGGAGACCTGATAAAAGTAACAGTCAAGGTAAATGCATCAGTGGAGAGCGTGCATCATCTAAAGGCACTGAATGATGAAATGCAAAGCTTAAGGAAACCAGGGTTTGGTACTGTCAGTGCTCAGGGAAATCCTTGTTGATAGATGGAAAACAAAGAATTTCTGCCAGCAGGAAGAATCACACATCTAGGGACTTAACTCTTAGCACAGAATATGAACTGTTCTTGAATTACAGGAGCTGGAGAAAATTCCGCCCCTGTGCTGTAAGTAGTTTAGTAGTAAATGGTAGTAAACTAGTTAACTTGTGTAGCTTTAGTGAAAGGGTTCTGTTGAAACCATCATTTAGGCTTATAATATGTTGCTGATTTTATACTCATGAAAAGATTTTAACTGATGTTTGCATGGTAGATCTGTGGAATCAGTGGGGAGTTTTGCTGCATGCATCATACAGATGGAGATAGGGGTTTAAATGGAATAATTTATAACCCTACTAGAGAAGACATAAGGTAGAAGATATATCCCATCTAGCTGGTTTCTGAGTTGTTCTTTTTCCTGCACTGAGAGACAAGCAGTCTTGTGTGTTTTCCATGGAAGATGTTTGATTTTGGCTTTTTCATTTGCATTATTAGCAAACAGCTGCATGAAAGACTGTTCCATTGGCTACCATGCTCAAATCATCAAGTACATTTCAACTGCAATTGCACTGTCTGCATTTAAAAATATTTTCCATGTTACAGTGTACTCCTATAATTTAAAAATGAAAACTATTTTCAGCTACTGTCTGCTAAATTTGGGGGGAGGGGGTCCGTTCACTTGGAAAAAATGGACACAACTGTTTTCTTGTCCCATTAAATTTCTGTCTTTAAAAATGTTAAACTTCTTACTTCTGCTGTTAAAGACAAAAATTCCAGGTGTCTGTAGCAAGAAAGGTTGTGTTCCTCATCCCCTCCAAAGCCATATTTTTTTTATATAGTTCTTTTAAGTACATTATTATTTGCACAGTGAAATTAGCTTTGCAAGAGGGATGAAAACCCCGTCAGAGCAATTTTAGCAAAAAGATCAAAGGAATTAAATATAAATTCTCTCCAAGGTGAGCATGTGGATTTTTTTCTTTTTTTGAACAGGGAAGCCTTGGATTAATTACTTTTAATGTAAAATCAAATCAATGGATGGAAAGCAAGGCTTTTGAAAGAGCAGTGCAGTTTGCTGCTTAGAGTGAACAGTATTTATCAGGGTGACTAACAATGTGCATTTTTATTCTTGACCTCTGACCTGTGCCCTCCCCACCCCTTTACCTAACCCTTTCCGTTTGCCCTGGTCAGTTAACAGGCAGGAGCATTTGAAAACAATCATGGATGACTATGATATCAGGTCTGCTGCCAGCATTTTAGCATCTGTTAAGGAGCAAGAAGCTCGTTTCGAGCGGCTTACCCGTGCACTTGAGGAAGAGCGGCGCAATGTCTCCTTGCAACTTGAGCGTGCCAATCAGCCAGCAGACCGAATGAGCATTTGCAACATTGGCAATGGTCAGCCACTGGCAACCGCCTGGCAGCAGCTTGTCCTGCAGGTAACAGCCTGCTCGTTTTACCTGTTGCTAGAGTTCACCTGTTCCGGAAAGTCAGGTGCATCTTGTTTGTCATCAGCTTTTCATTCCGTAGCTTGTCTTCTGATCCCCCCAGACTGGTATGCTTCATCGATTAATTTGGTAGCTCGGACTTCAGAGCCTTGGCTTGGAAGTTGCTCTTACTTCCTTCTAGCTCCTGGGATACTTTTAAAAATGTATGCATCCTTAAACCTTAAAGAGAGATTTTCACACCCTCCTCTAAATCTGTGCACTTGCTGTAAGTATGGTGATGTGGTGGTGATTGAAAAACAAGGCTGAATCATAATCTCCATAGCAAACAAAATTTCCATTAGAAACAGTTGGACTTTGAATAGAGGGAACTGCATGAAAAGCAGGGATTTCCCTCCTGCAAAGTCTTATTGTTTGTGTAGGGAGGACTTCATAATTTGTTTCTCATGTTTATGGAATTGATAGACTTTATTTTAATAATGCAAACTGGCTTTGTGGTAGCCTTAGATTTCCAAATATTGTTTTGCTTGATATGTGTTCTTTAACTGTTTAAATGTGCAATGATAAACTACTTACATCTCTAAATTACTTAAGCTAGCAAATCACTCTGACATGCAAGGTAAGTCATGCAGAAGCAATAGTGCCATTTGTGAAGGTCTGTTTCCTAAGAAAACATCATTCAATTCAGAGGGAAACTCCAGGCTATGGGGATTCTAGAAGTTCTTTCCCAATTATACCAGACTGTTTTACAATTATACCTGCGTTGAGCTGTATTCAGGCAGACTTTACATTATACTCTGTTAGCACAGCTTTTCTATTAACAGCTGCCATGTTTCTGTACGTATAGATGTTTGAATATGGGACTTCACGTGAAGGGAGCAGCCTGCGCTGATTGGGCGAAAAGTATGACAGTAGCTGGTAGGAGCTGTAGGTTGTTGTCCTCTTGGTGAGCACCGGGGCTGGGGAGAGGGGAGATGTGCTAACGTATTTTTTAATAGAAAAAAGGACAAGTTCACCTTCACTTTTTCTGAATGACTTTGTGCAAAGTGCCTGATTAATAGCTCCAGAATGAAATTTCTTAT
This sequence comes from Aramus guarauna, assembly GCA_013400195.1. NCBI lineage: Eukaryota > Metazoa > Chordata > Aves > Gruiformes > Aramidae > Aramus > Aramus guarauna. Next base: position 324,274 of record VXBL01009141.1, on the reverse strand, counting down.
CCACAAAACTGATGAAGCATGAGTTTTCTGTAGTGTTATGGCTTAAGGTGTAACTGCTTCCAAGAAAACTGAACAAAAGAGTGAGTTACTGGGGTCTACGTGGTGCTTATGGAGCAACGGCCCCTGTAAGTGACCCCAGACTGAATCTGTGTACACTCAGCTCCTTGCCACTGGGGGGGCTGGTGGGGGGAGCTTTAGTTCATAAATAATTAGTGTTGAGGTTTCTAGAGTAGTTAGTATATGAAATAAAATGGTTGAATAGCTAAATATGCACAGCTAAGAATTAATGTAAGGTTATTTGTGTGAATTTTCCTTAAATGTACTGAGGACCAAATTCTTCCCTGACTTACTAGAATTAATTAAATAGCATTTAAATGAAGGATGAAAGCTGTATGTACGTTGTCTTACGCAGAATACATAAAGATTTCATCTTTACTATTATATTTCGCATTTCATTGTTAGGAGTACACAAAGCAAAAGGCACTCCATGGTCTGCTGTCTGTAAGGATTGCTCATGCTGTATGAAATGCAACTGTCTCTGAAGCTGTGTGGTAGCGAGGACTGACTGATTTCTGCTTATCGCCCTACTCCAACCTGTTGTTGAAAGTAATATTACAAAATAACTTGAGGAGCAGCTTTTCCATTTGGAAGTTGCATAGGTGATTATATGTAATCTAGTTATTCTGAGTAGAATTCAGGCAAAAAATTGAGGGTTAACTCCATTTTATGAGACTTCCAAATAATCTTCAGTGATCTCCACAACCAGGCATCAGTTTTCCATGTTGTTTGATTGTCAAAGTGGAATCTGTCAAAGGGGTTTGTCAGGGAAGTGTATATAGTCAGGGCTTTGTTAACAGAGTCTCTCTCAGTATTTCTTGTAGTATATACTCCCAAACTTACTCCCTTCTTAGAAAAGTAAGCTGCTTTTTTTTTTTCTGCTGTTAGAAAAGAAAAAATAGTATATAGGCAATGTGCCAGAAGTGTAACAGTTTTCTGAAGTCCTCAAAAGACAAAATCAAGGTCTTATGCAAATATGATTCTAATTAATTCATTCTGGATTTTTTTGCTGGCCATTTTTTTTTTTTAAATACCAACTTGAAACTCATTCCATAATAGCTCCTTGTCTTCGGCAGCCCATTTACCACTTCCTTCACTTCACTTACTGACGAGTTCTGCCTGTTCAGTGTGAGTTTCGAATACCCAAACGGAACATGTGAACTGTGGTGCACTTGTTGACGTTTGCTGGGAGCGTATCTGGCATTGTGTCTTTTGGCCCCTGACAAGAAATATCGGATCTGCAAATGAGGTCCAGGATATGCTGCAATTGCCAGAAAACGTGTGCCTAGATTTCTTAATTTTACATTAAGAAAATATGGGGTATTTTTCTAAAAAGTATCTTAAAGTTGTTTTTAATGGGAGGAATTGATTACTTGGACACAAATCATTAATGGGTTGTTCAGATATTAATTAGAAATAGCTGAGATTATTCTTTAATGGGAATTTTTCCCAGAGGAGGGGTTTCTGGGAGATACTGTCCTCACAGTAAGAGGTCTTAAACGTTGCCGAAATGTCTCCCATTAATTAGTAAGAGCCAAAGCATTTGCTCGTTGTAGAAGGCAGTGCCTGCCAAACCTTCGGGCTGTGCAGAGGTTTTGTACCCATCTCTCCTTCCTGCAAAAGGCCCTAATCAGCTACTGCCATACGGACGGCTAGCTTTAACCAGCAGTTTCTGGTGAACAGGGACGATGCTGTTCAACAAGTGGGTACGTACAACTTCTGCCCTACATAGCTGCCCCAGTCTTAAAAGCTGCCTTCAGTTAGAGAGTGTTGCCGAGTGTACAGCCAGTGACGTGAATTAGGGTGTTTCAACTCTAGAACTGCTGGAAGATGTGCAACATTATACATGCTTTACTGCAGGGTTTGAAGTGGTCAAATAAAGTGCTCTTCCAGACTAAGAACCCTCTGGACAAAAGGTCATTACTGACTCAATGAAAATCTTTGCATTACTCTGAAAAATGTAACATTTAATGAAATTTTAATCATAGAGCTTTTATCTGGTTAATAAAAATCTCCTACAAATCCTTCAATTTTTTAAGGATGTTCTTGACTCTGTTTCCTACTCTGGCTTTGAGTGGTGGGAGCCACATGACTGGCCATTGCTATTTTTTTTGAAAATGAAAATCTGGTTCTACTAAAAAGAGCAGAGCTATCCATTAATGTCTATTTGTGTTTGCTTCTCGAATTTTTGCAGTAAAGAATGTAAAAAAAATATTTTTTTGGTTGTTCTAGCACCCCAAGCTGTGGGAGTCTTGGCAGTCTTTGCCTTTTTATGAGTTTACTCATATGGACATAGTCCAATAAGCTTCTAAGTCACTGGTGAGCAGCACCTAGCACGTGTCTTCTACGTGTTGAAGTATGTGGTTGATAATGTTTTTTACAAGCTTGATAAATCTTAATACTCTTCATGTGTGAGGTATTTAGTTTCATCTAGCTGGTTCTATTTCACTTCTTTTCAAACCAGCCTTGTGCTGCTCTTCACAGTGGGAACTAAAATTGGACAAGGGGAAGATCAGAAAGTGCCCGTGTAGGGTATGTTGTGTAGTGGCCTGAATGCACAAAGCTGCAGTATTATCACTGGATGGCCAACCATTGAGAGCATAACTTTTTAATAATAAAGAATATTCTCTTTTTTTCTTTTTTTAACTTTTATTAAAACATCAGACATGTGAAACTTGGTAAACACAAGGCTATATCCTGAGTTGGTTTAAATTGGCGTGGCTCCATGGGTTTCAGAGAAGCTCTGTCAAGTTTGATCAGCTGGGGAACTGAACAACGTTTGCATTCAAAGATTGTTTCCCCATTGGTACCCATTGACGATTTCCATTCCTGTTAATGTTTCAGAACCAAAATAAAGTAGGGCATTCCATAAACCTCTTTTGCCAACAAATACACGGTAACAATACTTTGACTTCAATGATCTAGCAGTGACCTATAGGGATTTGCGAGGGGTTCCCGTTATCACAAAGGCAGGTGATATCCCCCTTGTTGCAGGTAGCAAAGCTGTGGGAGTTGCTAAATCTCACGTGGTGTTAAGAACAGAAACCAGCCCCGTGCATGCCGGTGCAGTCTGACTTACCAAATTGGCTCTTAGGCCTGTAAGAAGTAGCAGCAGTTGATCTGAGAAGTCTTTGCACTGACAAAATCATCCAATAACTAAAAATGTATTTAATTTGACTGTTATTTCCATTCTTTTAGGTTCCCTGTGGTGGGTTTGTTGGGTTGTTTTAATGTTTGGGTTTTTTTGATATATCATCTGGTACATTTGGCTATGGAGGAACTGGAATAGATTAAACCCAAAATGGAGATTGTGTGTGTGCATATATATTACTATAATACAGATATAGATATTCCCCCGTGCTTTTTACAAAGCCTGTTATTACAAAAGCCTATGTGCAAATATTCACTCCGGTGTACATTTTTTTCTTAGAATGATATTTTTGTTTAAAACCTAGTGGTATTAAATTGGTAGTCTTGTTGTAAGTTTTATAAAATTTTGCTGTACTTTATGGAATACTTTTTACTTGTTGAACAGTAGTTTCCGTACGAAGGAAGGTCCGTTGCAACCCTGATGCCACAGAATTGGCGAAGGCTGCTGAGCAGTAAATAGTGATGGAACAACGGCTGACAGTTTCTGGTACGCGTTTTAGAGGTCAGTCAGCAATGCGTGCCAAGAGACCTACGGCTGCAACTCTAAGTTAAATCGGCTTTAGTGACTGATTTCTTCCCTCTTTTGGTGACTAGTTTCTTCACTCTTCTAGGGGTAATAAAATAGGTTCGTTTTCAAAAGCAAAATGCAAATTTTGGATCACGTTTTGACTTTCAACTTCAATCCAGCCAGCTTCCCTGATAAATTTTTGACTTGCTGTTAGGCCAGTAGCTTCAAAGGTTTCATCCTGTCAATCTGTTGTGCGTTTTCACACCGTGTAAGAATCAGGCTTGCTCAGATTCTTAATGGTAAAGTCTGCGAGTGCATTGTATGGGCTGAAATTTCAAGTAATCAAACCAAGCTGAAACAGCATGATGTGGTACTGATGAATATAGCTTAATATCTTGTGTTTACGTAGCTGTTACACCTAGAATATACATTATTACACAAGCTTGTCACTTGTAAAGCCAGCCCTGTGTGTGATTGTGCGATTGCGGTATTTAACATGGCATGAGTATGGCGTTGGAGGCAGAACTGAGCTTGTCTGTACCTTTTGTAATAGTGTGCACGATAATTTGGTCCCTTAGAGGTGACCGAGACAGACTTCTCTGAAATAGGGCTTGTGGCTATGCCATTTATAAAGGCTTATTAATGATTCACTGCAGCCTGCTCTACCATCATTTTGTACTAGCTTAACTATTTCACTACAGATTTGGATTTTTTTCTTTCTCTCTGTTGTTCTTTAAACTGAAATAATATAATTAGTATGATGCCAGGTATAAATTACACTGTTATAAATATATCTTGTGTAAATCCTGTTAGTGGATTGTCTCCCTTTATCCACGGCCATCCTGAAAGTGATGGAGTTAGAGCGATGCAAATGCTGTTGCTTCTGAACTAAGGAAATACATGTAATAATAACCATGAAGAAACAACTTTTAAATTATTTAATTGATGAGGGGTTTTAGTCAGTCTTTTTTTTATTGCTACCATGGTTATTAATTTGTTAAGAGGTATGGTAATGAGCACAGGCTCAAGATTCTCTATCATGTTTAAATACTACCCTACAACTGCTAAGAGCTCTTTTCATATGTTTCTCCAGGTCTGACATATGTTTGACCATGCTTTTTTATAAATTGCTGTATAGTTTTGGTGCAGATGTTCCCTAACTTTCTGTTTAATGAAGGTAAACAAATTAGTTGAAAGGAAGGCAGAGAGGTAAATGGGAATGAAGAAACTTAAAAAGACATCACATACTGGTTTGCTTGTTTGGTTTTTTTTCTATTAACACCTTCACCAAAAAAGACCTGCAAGCTCCCTCCCAACAAATAATACCCCAGAAGGCCATCTTGAAATGTCACTAATCTACCAGGATAACAAAATTCATTTTTTTTTCTTTATTTTGCAAATGCAATTATAGCTGTTCAGGGGAAGTCAGCTTATGGAAAAAGCTAGTGAATATCTTCATAGTTATAATTTGAATCATTTATATTTCAACTTATGTTCCAGAGACATAACACCTGTTTAAAAACTAACAAACACATTTTCCTTTTTTGTTTTATTTTTTAGGCAGGTATTTTGTAGTCATAATTAAGCACCAATGTTCTTCAGTCTGTATGTTAATCTGAGATGCCTGTGACTTCTGCCAAAAATGACATTTTGTGAATTGAGGGTCAGTATCAAGTAAAACGTGAACTCCAAAGCACACCAGAACACATGGCAAGAATTTAAAAAAAATACAAGAAGATTAGCTTAAGTTACTTTTCTAAGAACATACCATCAAGTTAACCTTTCTGAGTTACAGTTTGGGCAACAATAACTCTTCTGTCTGTATTTCATTACTTTTGTTTAAGATTCTCTGCTCCACACTGACATAGTGCAGGCTGTTAGAATATTGTTTCTAGCGCTTTGATAATAAGAACATGAGTGCATTAATATTGTATATTTGTTTGAACATATGCAGAGAAGAAGCAAAAATGGGTTCTGAGCTGCACTGAGTCATCAGCTTACTTTTTTACCTCCTCTCCATCTCATACAGAATGTAGTTCTATCTTTGCTCAGTGTGTAAAGTGCCCCTTGGCTTCCTTTGTTATATACCATATTTGTGCTCATATTAAGGGGCTGACAGCATGGAAAATGTCTCGTCTTCCCCCCCCCCCCCAACAAGTAAGGTCAGGTACAGAGGACAATGCTGTTGATTCATGATAGCTCCCCAGTGTTACAGTACTATTTCCCGTTACACCACGAAATACCCAGAAAAAAACCTCATCAATCATTAACCCGTGCATGTGCTACTGCTGCTAGTACCGAGCAGAGTGCAAAATGTTGAAAGAATTTCTAGGTACAGTCGTACTGCGCAGCCAGCTGCTGGTACCCCTGCTCTCAGCTCGCCTGTCTCTGTAATTCAGCTCTGGTGTACTGTCGGCCTGTGCACTTACACGTGCACTCGCTCTGCCGTCAGCCTGGTCCTGTCAATTCGGTACGTATGAGCAGTCTTACTGAATTTCTAGGAATGACCTAGGTCAGGTTTCAGCTGCTGCATATGTGCAACTATTCAAAGGTTCGGGGTGGGGGGGAGGAGGAAGGGAGGGAGATTTGGGAATATGATTCCCATGGGAGAATGACTTCTTAGATCAGAATTCAGTGTGAGCTGAGCGTATTTGCAGTAGCCATGAATCCCAGCACAGTTAGGATCTGGACCAGAAGCCGTTACTCAGCTGCTTTTCAGGGAGACGTGTTCCCCATGCAATGAGGTATGATCCCGTCTCTGGCTTCTGCTGTGTTCGGTGGTATTGGTTGACTTTAGCTTGGAGGTTGGAGCTTTTGCGGCCCTTTTTTTTTATGGACATTGTCCTACCTCTGTGAAAGCATCAACTCCTGGTTTACAGAGAGAGTCAGCTGTTGATAGCTCAGCAACAGTGGATACTGGAAGCAAGGAACTGATGTTTGTCAGGACCAAAGTACTGCAGATGGCCTAAGACAGCGATGCTGAGCCAGCCTGCACCTCGCACGCATTCAGCCAGAGCAGGAGCTCTCTTGGAATTACTGCAGGTGTTTCAAATAGAGACTTTCCAAAGGAACGGTATGGCACGTTGCACCACTGTGAGCTCAAGGAGCTCCTGCTGTTTGCCTTTCTGCTGGGATTACCCAAATTCCAAAAGAAATCCTAGAACCTGCTTCCTGTGTTGCAGGAGGAATGCGATGGCAAAAGGCTAACACAGAAAGTAAGTTTGTGCAGTAGGCATTGGGGTATATATCATATGAGAGCCTCTGACAGATGGACTCAAGGCGTATTCTTGTGAGAATTTACATTTCCTGGTTCTTCTATTTCTTGTCATAGCTTCTCCCCTATGATTATTTTTTGGCCTTCATTTAAGGCCTTAGCTGGTAAAAACATGGATACAAAAGTGAATGGGAATATTTGCATCGGTTTCAGCCACAGCTAAGAAGATTTGACCAGCTGCATCAGAAGCTGTGAAGTGCTTTCCAGAAGGGATTTATTTGATAAGCAAACCATCTAAACCCCACTTATTAGAGTTATTTGGGGCTCAGATCTGCTGGTGTGCAGCAGAATCCACTCAATCTAATCCTTTATCTGAGAAGTGTTTTGTCAGAAAATCCAGTTTTAAAAGTAGATACCAAAGGATTAATTAAAAAAAGGGAACCCAGCAACTGAGAAACTGACCCTCTGTCTGGTAGGGAAAGAATTATTTTATTCCTTCTGAGACAATGATTTGGGTGTTTTTTTCAAAATTTAATTACATGATATTTTATAGTTTCACATGGGCAGGTTGAAAATAAATCTTAGCTCAAAGATGCATGCTTTTGCAGAAATCTCACTTTTCTCTCTATGATCAACAGTACCTCACCTTCACGTCTCTCACTTCATCTCTGAACTATGTGCTCTGCACCTTTATATGGTAGCTGCTAAATTCCAAAGTGCCATCTAATGTTTGTCAGCAGGACAGCAACTGCATTATGCTAACAATTATAATAGGGCAAAGCAATAACCACACTTACCTGGAGCATCTAAAAAATATTTTTGCAGTTTCATTTGCCTTGAAAAGTCTCAACTTTCTTTGTTTCATGTGAAATTTTATTGAATGAGGTTTTGGAAGCAACTGAAAGGCAAGATTTTTCTTATTTTGTTTGTCAAGATTTGTGAGAGAATAATTTTCCACAAGTGTTAACCTTACCAGCCTGGAACTGTGCCAGGTTTAAATTAAAATTATTTCATTTGAACGATAAATTCACAGTTTCATAATAATTTTCCATGATTTTACATTGCTTTACTAATAGAACTATGTTTTATTCTACAAGTGTATATAAGAAAACACATTAAAAATAAATTCTGCTTGCTGTGTGTACCTTAAATAAACGGGCATCTAGGTTGTTCTTTGCATGACGTCTCTGAGCGTTGCAAGATCAGTAAGTATAACTGCAAGTAATTATTAAAAATGTCTTAAACCAGGAACATTCAAATGTAAACATTAAAACATTAAAGAGTAATATCAGGTTTAACAGGATAATTTTAAAGACCAACTTTCTAGTCATATTACCACATTTGCTTCTTGATAATTAACATGAAAACAGCTTACATTTTAAAGTTGTGATTTATTTTTCATGTTCTGATGCTTGTTTATTTCTCAGCTCAGACAGCAGAACTTGATTAATTATAGTGGATTTTTAAGATTTTTTAATTCTGCTACATTTTTCAGCTGGGATGTTCAGTAAGAAAGGTTTTAAGCCTTCATGAAACCTTTTTGCACTGTATCTCTCTGTTTTATGAAAAGATTTTGTTACTAATACAGGCCTTGATCCGTACACGTACAAGCGAGGCAGACCTTTATCCCTACAAGGCATTGCACAGGAGTCGGTTGGTCTTCGTAAGCCTCTACCCTTGCAGATCCAACATGTAGCCGCAAGAATGTTTTGCAGAAACTTTAAAACCAACAAGCAGGCAAACAGACAATTTCCTCTTCCCCTGAGCCCTCTGAGCTTTGGACCTGAAGGGTTCAACCTGGCTTTTAAAACCAAAAATTTTCTACAATTCCATTTCAGCTGTCTCCAGTATCTGTAAGCTCTTGTGAACTAATGCTGAAAGAGCCCAAAATGAATGTTGGGTTATGGTGACACTGATAAATTACTGAGCCTTTTGCTAGTTTAGGCTGTCTTGTTAATGGTTCAAATTATGCTCCCGCTTGCTTTGTCGCAAATGTGGAGTAATTCACTGAAGTCATCAGCGTGACTGCGAACAGAATGGCCAAAGACGGCCATGGGCAGCCTGAGGCTGCGTGCCAGCTATAATTAAAGCCTTGGATTTAAATAAATGTCACAGTTTACTCTTTTTATATATATATTTAAAAAAACCTCCAAAAAACAAAACAAAACAAAACCCAAAAATAAAACCCCAAAACTGCTTCCCTTTTTCAGCTACCAAATTACTAGCTGAAGAGAGTATTTCTGAACCATAGTTGTGGTGACTGGGAAACGCTGTGGAATACTGTCAGAGTTCATTTTAGGGACTTAATCTAAAATATATCTTTAGCTGCTGGCAGAGTGGCATTTTTGGAATGCTGTAGTTAAAGATTGACACGAACTACGCTCTCCATGTTTCTTAACCCATCTCATTTAGCTCTTCTTCCTTTTTGCAGTCTTATTTTCATATATATGTATTTCAAATACAAGAAACTTGCTCTGGAATAAGATTTCATACACAGAGACCTTAATTCTCTCTTCAGAAGAAAATCCAAACTAGCTTCAGGTTTTGGTTTGAGGACAATAGTAATTACCATAAAAATCGATTGATCGTACAGACAGCTATCAATCCAGTACATAATGGCAAACCACATTTTTGCCCTCTGGTTTGAGAGAATGACACGTTAAGCTGGTGTCTTCTGAGCAAGTGATTGTAATGTGCAGCTTGAAATACAGCACAAATAATCTGGAAAATAAAAAAAAAACCAAAATAAAATCCAAGAAATGAAAAATCATTAATCCGAGGTCTTTCTTTCCTACATTTGAGTATCTTTGTTTTCCTTTCCAATAGCTACGGCATGAAATTATGGTCACAGTACCAACCTGAAATTTGATTTGTTTTCCGTGCTGTTGTCATGCCGTTACAAATGTGTATTTTAATTATTTTCCTCTTTTTATCCCTGTAAAATGTAGTTGATTCTTATCTAAATGAAGCTGCTGGGAAGAAACATAGGTCACTCATTCAACTGCGACCTATATGCAGTGACATGTAGCTTCCTCTGTCCTTTATTTCTAATGTCAGCAGTGCTGTCACCAGACTGTCCTTGTTCTCGTTCTGTCATATGACAACTTGGATGAAATGGCGTTGACTGATATTAGATGTAGCAAGATGGAAGCTGTGTTTGTATACAAATGAAAATCCCTTGAACTTAATGAAATACTTAATGGTGTCCCTTTACAGAAAGCATCTCCTTCCTCTTTGCCATTCTTCAGCCTTATGATCCTTTAGAACTCTTCTTTAATACTGGCTTCTTAAATAAGGATGATACGTAAAATCATCCTCCATCTATATACAGCTGCTCTCTGATTGAGGCCATCTGGCTTCCTCTCCATTTCTAACCTTGCAGTATGAAAGCAAAATGATTGTCAAAACCATGTTGATGGAGATGTTAGAAATATCCTGGTGGATTTGTCCTACTAGAGTCATGCAACCATTTTGGAGCAAGTACAGATGCTTTGAAAGGGCTCATGTAGCTTTTCAAACATATTTAGAAATGATGGAAGTGCTAACAGGGAAAGATTTCTAAATGTATCTTGGAGAGAAAATGTTCTGCTTTCATTTGTCTGTATTGAAATCATTACAGTAGGGCACACTGACACATCACCGTATACTCTTCTTTAGTTCTCTTACCTTGTTTATTTGCTGCATGAATTTCACACAACGACAATAAAATATCCTCGGCATGGGAGCACCTATATGAATATAGGCTGTCTAATTCTGAGAGTTGCCAAGGGTGATCGTGGTGCTTCTGCCTATATGGTTACCTGGGATTCTTGATTCATCTTGTGCCTTCTTGCTCTGTTGGGTTTATGGAAGTTACATATCACTGAAGCCATATGTTATGTTTCCAGGCAGAGCTGTAAACCATTTCATTTTTACTGCCTCTGAGAGCAGATCAATCTATAGTGCAGCACTAGTGATGGAGAATTTTTTAAGGGTAATGGGAGAAAATAAAAAAAGAGAGCTTGGCCAGATACTATAATACTCCATCTTCAGAGAATTAAATCCTTTCCTTTTTATAAATTTTTAATTTCTCAGAGTGAAGAAAGAAGGTTTTCACCCTACTTTTGCAGCTGGGAAAAATGTGACAGATTAAGAAATTAAGGTTAATTCAAAAAAAAGAGGGGGAGAGGAAGTTGTGATGTAGTCAGCAGTCTGATACTAATGGATAGAGTGTTTGTTGCCAGAATGTGGAAGTTCAGTATAACCTTAGGGATCCAATCCATAACTCTTATTTAGGTAATTAGTTCTTTTACTTCAGTATTGCCAAATCCCAGCGTTCAGAATTATATGAGCTGGTAAAATATTGCAAGCAGCTAAGAAATAAGGGGACTTAAGATGTATTTTGCCCTTAAAAAAATAATAATTAAAATCTTTGGCTTTGAGTCAAAACATTTTCAAAATTTACTTTGCAACCAGAAGGCCTACAAGCATCTATTATATTTTTGAAAGGAAAATTAAGTTTTTAAACAACAACCTGACTCTAGAAGGTGGGACTTGAAAATTCAGCAATGCTAATCTTGCATGGCTTGCACAAATACCTGTGGGTTTACAACATGAGAGATTTCTTATGTGAGTAAGAATTGGCAAGTCCATCCAGGAAGGTTTTCAGTTCCGTCGTTTTGCATGCAAGAGTAGCTACTTCAGTGCCCTATGGATATAGACTTTATAACGTTTTTTTCTTTGACAGTGTATAAAGGTCTGGCACATATCCATGTGCATGCCTAAATTGAATGGTACTTTTCTATGCCAGCATGGCCTCAACAAAAGTTGAGCTATTTTAGTTTGTTAACTGAAGAAAAGTTGGACAAGGAGAAGGGGGCGGGAGGGAGAGTGCTATACAAAAGTACAGGAGACTCATACAAAATACATTCCTCTTGCTTTGGCCTTTATTTTATTAAGGGCCACTATCAGTTGGCTCTAAATTATTCTACTGTAGATAGAGCATATTTTTTCCCTCCAGTGAAGCAAATACTTTGTTTCAGCTAAACCTTGTGGAACATCTACCGTTGCCCTTGCCAACCTTTATGGCATTTATTTTTAAACAAACTTGGATCAGAGTCGGGTAAAGTACTTCTGCCCTGTGCTCTGCCCCTAAATTACAAAGCCTTAGCTCTACTGTTCAGCTGGAACTCTGACATTGGCAGTAACAGTAAGGCTGAAATTAGGATTAAATAAATCTGAAACATTCCTCCTGGTTTTAAATGTCAGTACAGGAAGTGCCACCTTTTCATGTTGATCTGGTAGGATTGATATTAATGAACATGTTGATTACATTGACACTGGAAGCATGTTTGAGAATTTTCAGGGAACCTGAAGCTGGGATGAAAAGATACTTCTGTGCAAAGGCGCCTATTCTGATAATTAAAGAAGATTAAATGTAATGTACCTTCCTTTCTGCTTTATAGCTGGCCTTACTGTCTCTGACTATCCCTGTTTTCCAGGGATAGTCTCTAATTTGATTCCAGTAGCTTTCAGTCCCTAATTACCATTGTTCAGCCACCAGCTGTTACAGTGGTGGATTTATTTATTGCTTTGGTTTGCTGCAGGAACCTAGTTCGAAAGAAGAAAAACAAGCACTACCCCTTGGCTGGTGACTGCAAGCAGCGCTGGTTATTTAGCACTGGAGGAGGACTTAGCTGGCTGCCTCTCAGACCTGGTTAACTGCATACATCTGAAGGGCAAGCCTTTAATTCCAGTGCGGGGTAAGCGTGCCTTCCTGCCTCGCTGGTAGGTCCAGGGGGGAAAAGTCTTCAGGTTTAGTTAAGGTTGGTTGACACCTACCTACCTAGGTCTCTTTCTTATAAGACTCGATGCCTTAATACGTTTATTAATACATACCCTTTCTGCAATTTTGTGGAAAGGCAGAAAGAAGGATCAGATCCTAGAATAAGAAGTATGGGAGGCTTTCCTCCTTCCCAGGGATTTCATGGAGGTTTTCAGCCTGGCTGCCTGTTCAAAGACTGAACCTTAAAAGCTGGGTACTTTCAATTTATTAGCAATAAATGGATGGGAAAACCATGCTGTGAAGTCCTAGTTTTTGTTGCAGAATGTGGTGGATGCAAGGTATAGCACATCTGGCATTCATTTTGGTAATGAGTAATTTATCAAGACAATCTTTAATGAATGTGGGACAGGTTTGCAGGGGCAGGTGAATGGTTTTAAAAAAAATGAGGCCAGTTGTACTTTGAGCTATAAGCCTCCCTGCTGCATCTCTGTAAGATGGAAAAGGGAGGAGACTGTGACGGAAGATCATCTCTCTGGCGTTGGTGCATTAGGGATGGCGTTAATCTCGAAGTGAAGTGCAAAAAATAAGCAAGCAAGAGGATATCCTCTTTTCTTGTGCGTTCTTAGACCTCCCTGTAATTCACGAGGCAACTGCGCTTTCGGTGCAGACGGCATCCGAAGGACTTTCTGCCTCCGTGGCCAGCAGGTTAGCGTTTTTAGAGACGCTGGTAACAGTTGTTTCGCTCAGTGACATTCTCCCTCTTTGTCTTTATAATCCAGCAGGAGCAATCCAGCCGGGGGGGGGCGGAGCGGGCGGGTCGGGCAGCGTGGGAACCCTGGGGGGCTCCGGGCGCGCCGAGCCGGTCGGTGCCCTCCTCGCCCGGGGGCCGCCGCCCTCCCGCGCCCGGCCGGAGGGTCCGCACGGCGGCGCTGGGCACGGAGCGAGAGGCTTCTCCGCGGCAGCGCCTCCGCCCGCGCCTGCCGAGCGCCGGCCCGCTCGCCCGGAGCCAGCAGCCCGCCTTTCCAGCAGAGACGCCGAAGCCGCCGGGCGCTTCCCGCTCCCCCCGCGCGCCGGGCGTGG
>VXBL01009141.1:294308-310397 GCA_013400195.1 Aramus guarauna | reverse complement strand
AGGGAAGAGCCACGTGAAAGGGACGCGTCCCGTGTGGGAGCTGCTGGCGGTGTTTTCTGTGCCATCGGAGTGGCGTTGGTCGGTGGTCTCTCTTCCCTGGATGGGCTCTGTCCGTAGGGAGGCTGCGGAGGGGCTCTCGAGAGGCGAGGTTGCTGGTCAGGTTACAAAAGGAGCGAGCTTCACGGAGGAGGGAGGCTCTGGAGGCGGTCAGAGCAGAAGGCTGGGTCCACAGAGGGTTTGCAAGAAGCCGGAGGTATTCCCTGCTAGGGGCTGTAAAGCTGGCACCTTGCATAAATGCCTGCGGAACTCAAACAGGTTAGTGCCAAACTTGGGTCCTTCCTTCGGGCTCTGGCAGGTCTGTGCGTCCGCGTGTGCGGGGTCCCGCTCGTGTGGAGAGGAGAGAGCTGTCAGGGGCGGAGGGGATTGTTTACCAGGACTAAGAGCAAAAGCTGAGCCGCTCTTTCGAACAGAGCGTTCGAGAGAGATTTTGCTTTTGTCTCTGTTATGTTAACTGATGAAACACCCGAAAAAGCAAGCCATTGTTTTCGTTGACCTTCTCCTTCTGCTCAATAAATCTGGGGAACTCTTTGACGTGAACAGCTAGAAATAGTGCTTTTTAAAAAAGAAAGCTTTGCTACTGTTTGCTTTTGTTAAATGTTTGCCTTTCCCATACAGCGTTCCGTTGCTTTCTCTTTGATTTTGTTGTTGAACATACCAGGGAGATAACGTTTAGAGTGAAAATCTGAAGTTATCTTAAACCAAAAGCCCTCTTGGCTGTCATCTTAATTATTATAATGGACTTACAGCTCTGTGCGAAAAGATTTCAAATATTATTCTTTACCTTGGAGTGTCATTGGGCATTGCAGAGTAAAGCTGTTGCAGGCTAGATTTAAATAAACAGAGATGATGTAGACTCCTGTAATTTACAGGTGCTTACTTTGTTAACCTCCTCCATCTACCTTGTAAGCCTCAGGAAACCCCATAAATTCAGCTGGCGGCAGGGTAGAGCTGCTTTTCAAACTAGGATGAGGTGTTACCTTTTTCTCAACCCTCCTTTTTCTTCTCTGCCTTTTTAATTTAAAATAGAGTATTTTAGGATAAAAAAATATGCAACAATAATACATCTATGAATTTGCTGAGCTTCAGTGCACTGGAGCTGTTAGAGGTGCTCCAGTTTGGTGTAACCATGCTGGGTTCAACTTGGCCATGGCGGTAACAGCTGAATCATTTCTCAGTGCTAATACGGTGTTTGTTGGTCTCCTTGAGGGGAAAGTGGCTCTTTCAGCTGGGCCCTTGAGTGATGGGTTCTTTGCCTGTAGGCAGTCCCTGTACTCACTGCCAGAGGGGACCAAATCCTGGTTTTGTTTGGGTGCTTGTTTGTGTGTCTCACTTCTTAGTGAGGAAGGGATTTTATTTGTGTGTGTGGCCTGACCTGAAGTTACTGTAGCTGTCCGGTCACATGCAATGGCTTGTTGATTTTTAGATAGATAGATACAGTTAGCAGCTCTTTGGGATTTTGGTTTTGGGTGTGGTTTTGTTTTGGGTGTGGGTTTTTGGTTTTTTTCTTGTTTGGTTGGGGGTTTTGTTGTTGTTATTGTTTTCCCCCTCAATACATGAAGAAAAAAACTGGAGGTAAGGAGTAGAATGCTAAGTGTGCAAAAGGTACGTTTAATGTCTCTTGGCCTGTGCAGTAGAGCTATGTTCTTGTCTTCTGGGTTTTCTATTTTGATGGGAAGAGAAGCTTGAGCAAGAGTGAAAGATTATAATTAATCACTTCAGGTCATGCATTTCAGTTAACTTGTAAATTCTTCTTCCATATCAAACCACAAAAATCACATGGTTTTAATTTTCATGCTGCCTGTCATAGTTGAGGATCAGGCAGAGATATGTTATCTTTTCTGATGGGAAAAGGGTTTCTGATTCATTCTGAGGTCTTTTTGCAGTATAACTGATCTGACTGATACCACAACAGCGTGTTAGAGATTGCTTTGCTTAATGAAAGGCAGTAGTTTTAAGCCGTGAATTGTCAGAGAAATTTATTGTGCAGTTACAGGGCCTTTAGAATGTAATCTTTTAGCTTTAATGATCACAATTAAGTAAAATTAAGCCAAATGGATAAATGATTTCAAGGTGAATGGCAAGTTTACACAATACCTACGGATAAAAACAATAGAGATACTAGAAGGGACTTCTGCCACGTTAACTAAAGACCTAATGTGTTTAGAGGCTCCTCACGTTACACTCTGAGTAAAGACAGTTATGAAATTGTAATTAAAAAGATCCAAGAGTCACTTCTAACTATCTTTTTAGCTTCTACTGGGAAATAGTCATGGTTCATGAAGTTCTGGGCCACAAAACCAGCAGTGTACCTGGGAGCACTGGTAGAAGAAACAAATGCTGAAAAACTATTCTCATGGCCATGAGCGTGCAGGGCAGGTGTCACCTTCTTGGTGTTCTCCCTTGGCCGTTCCCCATCCTGCTGATGAGGGATGAAGACTGCTGAAGTTTGTGCTGGTATCTGCAGTCTGACATTCTGCAGTGGCCTGAATGTAAATACAGAGTTCACAAAATTCAGAAGGATCTTGAAGTCTGGAACTGTTAAAATATGTTTGGTCGCTGTATGATGTACAGCTTTGAACTGGATCTGAAACCTTAAGTGGTGGCTTGCCTCAGGGCCATGAAGTTGTGAAGGAGAAAGGAGTCACTTCAAGTGACTTTTGTCAAAAACTCTTCAGTCCTGTGTCATTCCTGCTTCAGAAAATAATTTGCTAACATTCCTAATTCAGGCACTGAAATCGGTAAGGCTGCCCTTCCTCAGTACTTTGTCCCTGCAGGGTTTTGCTAGAGGATGATACTGATATGAGCAAGTATGAGATCTTAGATCTGGCAGGATGAAAAAGTAGTTAATGCATTAGTGGTTAGACATCATTCTGTACCAGTGATGAAAATCTTGTGGAAGAAATGTTCGTGGAGGTGCAGCATGCAAAAGCGTCATCATTTTCTAAACAGTTGGGCAAGTCATACTAGAAAAAACAAGAAAGAAGAGAGCTTAATTTTTAACATGGATCTCTATATGGATTCACACATGGATTCTTACATGTAATGGGCTGCCCAGTGTGACTATAAGGCTGAAACAGCTCTAATGTGTTCTACTACCTTGGAGTAATGAGATGCAGCAGTTGACAGTGCTGACTCCTCCCTGCTCCCCAAAGTAAACCCTTCGCCAGCAGTTGTGACCTCTCTAACAGAGCTGGGCAAAGGGAATGTGTTTCGTGACTCAGTTACTGAGATGTTGAAGTACGTACTGGAGCAGTGGAGCGGAGGCACACGTTCCCTTCTGCTAGCTGCCACAGAGGCAGTAATTCCTGCAGGAGCGTGGATGTAACTCTTGAGCAGTTGCTGCCTAATTCGGGTGCAGAACTTTGGAACTCAGATGTGGGGATGAGCCTTTACCTCTTGATAGAGGGGCTTGCACAGTGGGGTCCTTCACCATGACTAGGGTGCTCTGGAGCTGCAGCAGGACACGACATGTGGGTTGGGAGAATGGAAGTGCTCTGTTTCCGAAAATGCTCATCCAGGAATTGTGTTCTAAAAGTGCTGTTGGAGCTGTTGGGATATGAGGGTTTATAATGTCTAATTTGTGTGTCTGCCTGTGGTTTGTAACAGCAATAGACGTACTGAGCAAAGTATTCCAGCGATTGCACTTCCCGAGGCCGTGTTGCTTCACCACCTGTCCCAAAGGTTGTGAGATGAGCTGGTGTACAGGGAGAATCAGGCTGGCTGCATTTTTTTTGCTTAAGTTACACTGCAGTTACTAAAAATAAAATATACTTAAAAAAAAAAGTATGTGCACTCAACATCTTTCATAATGTAGAAATACTCATTATGGAAGATCAAAACAGGAAACAAAGCATGTTAAACAGTCACATTTGAGACTGCACGGGCTGGACGTTTCTAACAAGGCTATTCTCAAACATGTAATCTCTAATACACTTCTCTGAGGAGTTCACTTCTGCCACTAAATTAAGGTTTTGATACTGACTTCAGTAGGAGTAGAGTCAGAGCCACTTGTTGAAAATAGTTGTGACGTATATAATGTCTCTATATTTGGGTCTTAAATAATAAGGCATTTCTCTGAGGATTTTAGCGTGTTCTCAGTGTGTCTTTATCTGTTCCTGCATCTGTTCCTTGGTTGCTCTAACTTAATTTCATCTGTGATAGCAAAATTGTGGAACTATATGCAGGGAAACTTCTAAAAAGCTCCCATTTCATTTGAAGTCTGCTGTAAAGGTGATGGGGACATACCATAACATATTTCACTTACTGCTTCTTCACACCCGCACCTTCTGAAATGCCTGTGCTGATTTAAGGAGGTATTAGTGCCTTCTGTCATGCCCCAAGATACTACTCTCAGACGCAGGGTTAATACTCCTAAGATAACATGGATTTAATTAAGGAAACTAAAATTTCAGACTCCACCGCTGCTCCTTGCTGGAAATATTTGTGGGTATGGCTGTGGGAGACGGGAGCTTCGGTGTCACTGGGTTAAGAAGTTCTTGTCCCTTTCTGCTGCTGGCTGTTGGTTTCCCAAATTACGCAACAGGTTGCCCTCTCGGTTATGCGGACACATGTTTTCAGCACCATTCTGAGGACAAGTGAACTGATCCAGCTTCAAAACTGAAGCAAACCCTATGTGCTTCAGGAAAAGAGGAATGGCATCTTGAACCAGACTGTTTGAGGCCCTTGGAAAAGCTGTACCTTCCTCCTGGGGGTGAAACAGGGAGGAGAAGTAGCTCTGTATTACATAGGTTAGTGGGAGGAAAAAAAGGGGCAGGGAATGAAGAGATGTGTGCGTAGGATCTCATGGAACTACTCTTGCTGGTGAAACAACAGGACAACACGGGGGTTTCTTATCTCAAATAACTTGACCTAGGAGCTCTGTATACACTTGGTTTGGTCAGATCTTCCTGAGGACACAGTGGAGCGTTAAAAAGACTCTGTTCTTCCTGTTTTTTAAAGCTACTCTTGTTTCAATAGCATCTTCCACATGACTGATGTTGTCCAGCAAAGCTCAGCTGTGCCCAACAATGACACTGCGGAAAAATAGCAGAAAAAGTTAAGGATGCACATGCGGGTTGGGATGCGTATGCGGATGGGAACTTTCATCTTCCTCCTAATTTCACATTAGCTTCTGTTTTTCATAGCATCACACTGACAGGCTTATACTACAGGAGGTAAGAGAAGGAAATTAATATTGCAGTAGCTTTAATAGTCATAAGGTTAGGATAGCAGAGGTGATGTTTAGTTTATGTTCAAAGGTTTTGTTTCTAGTGAGAAATGGAACACGGGGCTTTGCTAGTAGGTTTTCTTTAGGTTTGTTTTTCCTTTTAAGGATGAGGGGGAGCTGATGTTTCCTCCACTGTGTCCCAACCATGGAATAAATAGCACGAGGAGAGGTTTAAGAGTGAATGGAGTCCCTGAAATAAATCCTGAGACTAGAGGGAGCGTATTTCAAATTCTTGGATAAAAGGACAACTGAAACCTAAACTTCGATAGTTTTAAATTTCACAGTGTCCTTTGTGCCTCACATATGTCATTAGGTTGCAGCCAGGCTTTGGGATTTATTTTTTTATTCATCTGTCTGCATGCCTAAGCAGTGAACAACTGTAAGTGTACCTGAGAGAAGCTTGATGAGCACGCAGAGGCTAAAATCTCACTTTCTCTGGGGAATCATAATCTCTTGTATCTACGAATGGGCGGGCAAGATCTCTTCTGCCTTGCTAAGGGGTGGTGACTGCTCAGACTCAGTGCTCCCTGTATACTGCAGTAATGTGAAAATTCATTACTTTCCGTGGTGTTCTCTGAGTCAAGCCCACACCTGCTTACAGCAGGAAATTGAAATCCTGGGTTTTCCCTTTTGGCTCATCCCACACATGTATCCTCAGCATCACAATACTTCTCTTTGGCATTCAAAAAATAAGATTAAACTGTTCTAAGGAAACCTGGGGAATTTTTGAGCTTGGGAATTTCTGCCTCCACAAGCTAGATCACTTGGCACAGCTCTGAACTTTTATTTTTAGTAAAACTTTTTTAGTCAGACTATTGTAATGTTCAGAGGAAGCGATGTTCCTGAAAGCCTGAAATGAAACCAGAATGTGAGGGCTTATTTTTGTACTGTAGAGAGTGTATTTTTGTGTGTGTTAGTGTGTATAAATATATATGTGTATAAAAATGTATATATGGAGGAGATGAGAATATGATTTAATTTAAGTAGCATTACTCTGGATGTGAGTAGTGTAGCACTGATTAGAATCATCCAGAACTTTCAGAAGACTTTTCAACTTAGAAACTTGTAATTTATTAAGGAGCTGATAAAAGATATGCAGCACAATTTGTTCATGGATGGTAGAGCCCTGAGATGTAAACAGTTCCTCTGTGTGATCAGGATTATTCTGCTGTTTGAATTGTAAACTCTTTCAAATTATTTTAGCAAGTTTTGCATTTGAAGCTATTTGCATCTCTCTCTGATGATACGATTCTCAGGCGAATTCAGTGTTACGGGAATAAAGGCCCTTTTGCCTTCCGGGCATGGCAGCGTGTGGGCTGTAGCTGGGTGGTTTTGTGATGCCTGTAACAAAGGCGTACACCAGTGTTTGCACCAGAGTGCTATGCAGAAATGAGAGCTTTCCAAATTTGAATGAGATGGAGCTTAATACAGGCTATTGAAAGTATGTGAAATTCCAAGTAGCTGTGGAGAAAGGTTTGATAAGGCAACCAGTATATAAGACTATATATTGAATTTCACACCGAACTGCGTTACAATAATGCAAACCAAGTTGTTTTGTTTTGAATGGACAAAATGACTTATTTGTAAAACAGATTGTGCGAGTGGCTGGATTTCTCTATCAACATCTTCCTGAATCCTTGTTAATCACTGGTAAGCCTGACACTAATTCTTTAAATTGAAATTGTGGCTAGAAGCTCTTCCATGGCATCACTGTCTGATATTGGCATGAATTCTGTAGAGCAGTGGCTATGGTTCTGCATCAGGTCATGCTGATGTTCTCCCAAGTGGATTGTTTACTCCCAGTCACCTTGCTGACTTCTGTTAGTGTTTCATCCTTCTTAAACCTTCTTCCTAATGATAGCAGTGGTGACCAGAATAATTCTCCTATTGTTCATATACATTAAATTATGAGAGATGTATTACCATTTAAACTTAATCCAGCAGATGCTTTATGTTGCTGGCCTCAATTACATTGGTTATCAGCTCATCTGTAAAACCAGCAATATGTTTTGGGAGACCAGTTGTTGCCAAGCGGGGCTGTCTTGGTGATCTCTCTGCCATTGTAAGTCTCTGATGCATCCTAGATAGGGTTTTTGCTAGCTTTAGAGCATACCTCTTTATAGATCAATTTTTATGATGCTCTAATGAGGGAACAGTTATAAATACTCTTTTCCTGGGTTGTAAAAGATTTCAACTTAAATGCCAGATGCTCTGAAAGTAAAGAGTGACTTTGTGAATTGTAGATTCTAGTTATAAAGTACATGTTGATGTTGCCTGCTATTGGAAAATCTAACTCTCACTGCTTTCACAGCATCTGGCCATGAGATGTCCTCTTGAACTCCTGGATTGCTGATAGACTTTTTTTTTTTTTTTTTTTAAGAGTAACTGATGATATTAAACATTGCCTTTAATGAAAAGGGAATGGTTAGTTCTGTGCTGGTAACTTCAAAAGCTGTATGTTTTCATTACTTCCCCTAAATGCCACTTGGCTTGTGCATTATCATACCTTACTTGTTTTCTGTTGAGTTGGTAATATTTTGAAATAAGCTGGTATGTTGGAAAATAAATTCTTTACCGTCTAGTTGCTTTTTCCTTTTTTTTTTTGCTACTAGATCTTACAAATACAGTTGCATCTCAAGATTTGAGGAGAAGTGGTCTTCATATCATAGGAGAGTTATGTGATTCTTGAGTGCTCATGAAAGAGGTGATTGGACTTCTTGGGCAAGATACATCCCTCTGGGTGTTTTCACTTGTTGCTTATTTGGGTAAAGAGAGAGAGCAGGTGAAAGCTGCTCCTAGAGCAGCGGGCTACTGCCCAGTTCCTGACTGGTGTGACTGTAACCCTCCCACCTTACTGGGGCATCAGGACAGCAATACTTCAGAACATTCCCAAAACTTGAGAATTCAAGATGTGCATAATGCCTTGCTTTATGCATGCACTGAAAGCCATATTGCTCTGGTAAGAGCTTCAAAAGCGCTTTGCATAGTTTATATGCTGTTACAGATGAACCCTATGGCTGGTGTGCAAATCGGAAGGGGGAAAAAAGTTCTGTCGTCCTCCCCAGGAAGGGAGGCAGCAAGCCTGGACCGGGGGTGGATGCCAGCTAGCACTGGTGGTTGGGCACAGTTAAGTGCACAGTTTTCTGGATTAAATTTCAATTAATCCGTTATGTGGAAAGTCTGTCCTTGCCTTCTAGGACTGGCAGGCAAGTTAGCAGATATTTAATAAAAATATATGGAAACTTTCTTAAGTCTGCTAGTTACAGCATTAATTCACTTCTGCACAATGATTGTGTTGCAGCAATCAGAGAACCTAATGTAATGACATCAAAATAAGAACCTGATGCTGCAACTCCTGTCTTTTTTTTTGCCTCCCCCCCTTTTTTTTTTGCTTTTCAATAAGCTTATTGTACTTTTTGGTTCTTCATTCTCCTCTTTGCCTAAAAGGAATGGACTATGTTATGTTTACAAGAGTTTAAAAAAAATTGTATTTCTCACATTAGCATATGTAAATGTGAGTAAATGCATGTAAATATATGCTAGACGAGGAACATTCCACATTTGTCCTTAGCAATTTCATCTCATGTTCTTTCATTTTCTATCATGACATGTTGTTTTATTACCTGAGGTTAGAATGCATCTTGGTCACAGTGACACATTTATCTTGTATTTTATGATGTGATGTTATCACATCTCATTTCTTTCCTCTTTCCTATTCAGCTTTTCATCTGTCAGTGACAGTCATGACACGAGCTAGTGGCATAGTAATACCAGGGCCATGTATTGGTGCAGACCGTTGGCAATTTTTAAGGGTAATTCTTTGTTTCTAAGGTCCCATATTCTTTTTAGCAGGTTATTTCTGGAGGGAAGAGCTATTTGTAATTACATCAAAACCAGCAGCCATCAATCATTTTAGATGTAGGAGATAGCAAAAAAGGTTTCCCTGGATAACATTCCGTAAATAGGAAGGTGACACTACACCCTTCTCTCTTGGCTGCAACAGTACAAGGAGGTGCAAAGAAGTGCTAAGTCGTTATTTGTGTAACAGTGACAGACGGACCTTTGTGTGTGCAGTTGCAGCTTTGTTATTTTAACATACAAGTAGTAGTATTTTCCATCAACTCTATGAGAATGTGAAGTGAGAGGGGCAATGCTGTTCACTTCCATTGTTAAAAATGTCATGGCCCTTTTTATCATGTTGGATTTTAAAATGTATCCTTTCCCACCATTTTTTTCAAGGGCCAAAGCTTCAAAGAGAAAGCTGTTGCTATATAGGTAACCAAAAACGAGGGACAGACTTTGAAACCTTTCAAGTACACACCAACTGCAAATATGATTAGAGATCAGAGTGCTGTGGCAATCCCCTGGACAATTTTGAAAATCTGGCTGCTGGTTTTGCTGTGTAAACAGGAACTGAAACATCTGCCTGTGAGTTGCTTTAAATCTAGCGTGGCACGCTGGTAATCCAGTACGTTTTTCTGCTGCTTGGGTTTTGAGACTCCAGTCAAAATCATCTTTGTGTTTCAGTTACATGGGATCAGTTTATTTTTCTTTTTCTTTCTTTCACCAAGCTGACACTTTAAAATTTCAGCTTAACAGTGCCAACGCAAACTTTTCAATACTCAAATAAAATGTAATTTTCCTTCTTTGCTGCCTCTACCAAGAGGCGTAACAAACATTGCATAACACCCATCCCAAGCTTGGCTAGATTCCAGAGACTTTCCAGAAAACTAGACACTAGTAAAATCAGCATCTGCCCTGTACATCCAGATAGGAAAGGAAGAGTCGTGTCCACAGCAGCTGAAGTGCTGTGTATCCTTGTATGTGTGGGTGTGTTTCAGGAATCGTTGGTCGTTGAATTTTCTTGTGTTCAAAGAAACTTGGCCAAGGTACATTATGTGGATACGGTTTTGGCAACTAGAGTCACAAAAATATTTACAAAGACTGTTGGGTTCTTCCCCCATGCTCTTATCCCTCCTTCCTGTATTTAAAATTCCCTCAAGTGTTTTGTTTTATTCTTCTAAAAAATCCACAGTTTTCTTTTAAAGGGACAGAGAGAATTAGCTTTCTCCTGGGTGTAAATTACAGATAAAAGCTTTTTAAAGATGCCTTTAAAATTTAAGGTAATGATGGAAACACACCACTTAAACTATGCTGGCTTTTAATGTTTCTTGTGGGTTACAAAGACTGTATTTTTCAGGTGGCTTACAAATTGGGAAAAGGTACTTTTCCTCCCTCTTAAAATTCAACTTCATGTTCTCCTGAGGAAAAATGTCAAGTTGGCTTTGTTTGGCACTTACGCAGTATAGCTCAAATAGAAACGCTGTTTGTGGTTCTGCTGTGTTGTGTTTCCCGTGCTGGTGGTGGGAACGCAGCACGAATGCCCGCAGGATCCTGTGGGCTCCTGTTTTCATCCCGAATGGACGCTGCTGTGCTGCATGCTTGGGATCGAACTGCGCGTGTGGTTAGTGTGGGGGACATAACGCGAGGTGATGAAGGCTGACTTCGCCATTTGACAAAATTAACTAAATATTGGCCCTGGCAACTGTTGAGGACAAATTTCTCAAAATTGTTGCACGGTTTGACTAGTTGAGCAGGGCACTTCAGTCTTTTACAATGCACTTTTTTTTTTTTCCTAAACTGGTCCCTGAAATTCTAGATTAAGTTCTGATAGCACTCATAGTAATTTAGAGCTGATCTTTTTTTCTGGCAGAACTTGTCTCATTAAATCTGGTGGAAGTACTGTCACAGTATAGACTTTCAGGCAGGTACAGGTGTCTCTAAAATACCTTTGGATTTAGTTGAGAATTGAAGGAAAGGGAAGACTGTCGTGAACAGATCAATTGTTTTGGAAAGGAAAGAGTTAAGAATGGAAATCTGATTGCACAGCTGAAATCTCAATTTGAACTTGTGGTCTCTTGAGAGAAAATGCCATTCAGCACCATTGCACAGAGTTATTTCATTCTTAATTTTAATTGACATTTCCCAGAATGCAACTTTCTCTTACGAATCCTTACAGTACAGAGATGTGTGTGAGTCACCGTGTCTCTGTGTGGGCAATTTCGGTGTTTGAAATTCAGGTCATCATTAATTTCCCTTTTGATACCAGCAGCCTTTCTATCTACCATATTCACTCAAAAGGTTTATGAAATTTGAATGAATCCCTCCCTAAATAAGACGTTGGTCATCCTCTGGGATTTCAGCTTAATGACCTGACCCTGCTCCTTTTTCTCCTTTTTCTCCCCCTTCTCCCCCCCGCCCCCCACGGACACCTGATGAACAGGTAGAAGTGATGCTTTTATGGAAGTGTTAGCCCCTTGCCTCAGTGACAGGAGTATCCTGTACAACCTCAGTAACAGAAAAGCAATTCTTTTATTGTTGTAAAAATGACATCAATGTCTCAAATTAAGGAGGGGGGAAAAGAACCTCCAGGACAAACTTGTTCTGGTGTTACATCAACTTTTCATTCCTCTTCTCAGTTTAATTTGAATCTAGTTATTTATAAACCCAGCAATAGCGGCAGAACTGTGCAGCTCCATCCTGTAGTAGTTGTGGGGAGTAGAGATACCTGCCTAAAATATTTTTTTAATATTTTATATCTCCAGTACTGATTGTATTTTCCAAACAAACTGTATGATTGTCCAGTATTGGGATTAGCCCAGAACTTAATTAACTTTCTTACAGCTTTTGTCTCTGTTTTGTATCTGATGGGCATCAGTTTAAAGAAACACTTGGCAAATGGCAAAGGGCATGCAATAGATACAAATAGGGTGGAAAACTTGTGCTTCACAATATCAACTTGTGTTTTAATTTGTTTTTAATCTATAAATGATCAGGTGAGGACAACTGCAGACAAATCTGGAACACTGAGTTTTGTTGCAATGTAGACTTTGACTACCACTCCAGCTTGTAATGGATAGAGTTAGTGTTACAAGTCTAAATGCCTTGAAAATATAAATTTCCAGAGTAGAATTTGTTTCTAGTTATATTTTTATATTTTGTTTTGCCTGTCTACTTTGTCTTCAAGGCTGTTTTAGCTGGTACAGTATTTTGCTAGTATACAAGGTGTAGTAGCTATGATTTTGGAGAATGGTGTCTTCATTACCTCTTGGATTTTTGCATAACATCAACTCCATCACAGAAATCATGTAGTGTTGGGATGATGATGGTGATAATCAGACTCACTGCATCTGTACGGGAATGTTTCCATTTATGAAGGGTCACTCTGTCTCAAATACAATAATCAAAGTCCTCTCAAGGCTTTGGCTTTCTTAGATATTACCTATCTTTTTCAGAAAAATTGGTCAGTGGTAATGTAGGTAGACTAAGTAGGAAAAAGGACATAGTATCGTGCATTCTAAATTAAGTGTTTAATTTTTCCTTCTGAGCATAAATTTTTGTGTTTTAACATAGGAAGTGGTTTTGTATTGTTGTTACTACTTTATTGAAGTAACCTGTTGTGGGTTACCCATCCTAGTAAGCCTGAGCATTGCTCCTTGTGTAGAGTTACGCACCACAAAAAAAAACAATAGCCTGTTTTATGATAAGATTTGATTGTCCTTAGATAAAAGCAGACAAAGCTCCCTGTTTTTATCTTTGCAGCTGACAGGTTGGCTGTAATGTAGAAACAGAGTGGCTCAATACAGTGTTCCGAGTGATGGCTGGAACGGAGAGTATGGTTCATGGCCACTTCTGATGCTTTCTGTTTATGAAATGCCTGTCCGTAGGCTGACGTTAATTTCATAAACTTGTAGCTAGAGCCTGTAGTCTCCATCACATCTGTCCTTGAATCTTGATCTGTCACATACCTATACCTGGAGTATCTCCTGGATGCAAGCTTTCCAGTGCGATCTGGTTGGTGAGCCAGTGAATTTTACTTCTGATGTACTGTAGGAGGTCCTGTAGAACTTGCTTTTGCCTGATTCAGTCTGTTCGTAATAGCAAGGCATGGAAATAATGGTCATCTCTGCCCAGGTGTTTCTTAGTAGACATTATCACTGCTGGCTTAATTCTTCTGGGGGTTTTCTGCTCTGGGGCCTGGAGCAGGAAGGGAGCCTGCCTAGGCTTTGTCCATGGGTCATTTCATGAATAGCTACTGTGATCTGACAAAGTGTGTGATTCAGGAGAAACTAAATTCAGTTCTGTAACATGGTCTGGTTTTGGTATTCTACTTTGTTTTGAAAAACGCATCTTTGTTTGAATTTTAAGCAGGTGAATTAAAAATACTGTAATTTAGTGTGTTTATACTCTTGTACAGCTGACTGCCTGCCTTGGTTGGGGTGGGGGCTCTATCAATTATTAAAGCGTGGACTTGTTTGGTTTTGTCCAGCTGCAGTGCAGAGCACAACCTGCTGAAGTTGCTGACTGAAGGTAAGTGTAAGACCTTTTTTCTCATCAGAATCGTTACTCTTGTGTATGTTTCCTCAAAAACCTAAAGGTTTCTGAATCTATTAGTGGGTACATGTGCCTATTCCTAAACTAGAATGTGCATAATACTACAAATATGCTTTACAGAGGCTGTACTATAAAATTTTGCAATGCGTCCCTGTGTATTTGGTTTGGTTTTTTTCTTTCTTAAGCTAACTTTCTTTCTTTCCTCCCTCCCCCACAGATACCCATATGCTAAAGATCTGGGGGAAAAAACCACATTGTTTATGTGCAGCCTATTGTTCAGTCAAAGTGCACATTATCAATGGTCACATGCTTTGCTTAAATATTTTATAAGATCACTGTATAGTATGCTAACCCTGCCTTCTTTCTGTTGTCTGAGTATTTCCATTGATACCTAGTTAGTAATTTAGACAGGCTTAAAATGTTAAAGCTTTTAGCAGACACTTCATTTCAGACATGCTTTGTGCTGAAAGTTCCCCTTTGTGTTGTGCTCATGACAGAGCTTTGAGTAGTAAGAAACTTTTTTTCTCCCTTGTGTTCTGACTGTCCAATGCTGAAGTAATCTTGTATCTGTAAAGAAGGGTGTCCCGTCCCCCTATGCCTCCAACACGAGGCAAAAGCCATGCAGGTTTGTGCCAGTGGGATAAAATATGAAGGCAGGTTTTTGACACGACTTCAACATGAGTACTACTGCAACTGGGTGAGGAGCAAGTCCTGTGAAAGGTCAGTGTACAGTAGTGATGTTTCAGGCATATGACCACAGAACTAGACTCCAACGCTCAACAATAAAACAGTGCAAAAGAAACATGGAAAGGAACTAAATTGGGGAACTGAGCTTTGATTGCACTTGGAGTTTGAATAGGGCAGAGTCCAGCAGTGAGCCGTTGGCACCCTTGTAACACCACACAGGGTGGGTGCTCTGCTGTACAAGGGAGCTTTGTTCCCGTTGCTCTGCGCGGGGAAGGAAAAGTGGCTCTGGTGTTGTTTGCCACCCCATGAAGACAGTCATTTCTGTCCCACTAAATGGTTTTAATACAAACGCTGTTCTCAGTGAAGGGGTTTTGACAGGTACTGAGCTTGGACAACTCTCTTGCTTTATTCCTAGGAGTTCGGAGCACTGCCCCATCTAGGGTCAGACTACAGAGCAGGAGAAAAAAAAAAGCCAAGAAAGAAAAAAAGGAGCTGTTGGAATGAATCTTTTCCTGGCTCTGGGTGGAGAAGGGTCTACGTGCTTTCTTCCTCCCACTGCATGCAACAGCGTACAGTTGCAACTGCTCTTTTGGTACTTCTGGTCTGGCATGGAGAAGGAAGTATTTTTTTCTCTTTGCAGAGGGTCTGCTTTCTACTTTTCTCCTGAAGTTTCCAGTCAGGCATCATAGAAATTTACAGGAGCTTTGTCACTAAACATGACAGAAATAGGTCTGGACCATCTGCAGGCTCAGTAGATGTTACAACTCCTGAGTACAGGTTCGCAGTGATTGAAGTTGCAAGCAATAGTGATCATACCTGATTTTTTTTTGTTTGTTTGTTTGTTTTTTGTTGTTGTTGACTTTCGTTCTTATTTGGGCCAGATCTGCTTCTTGTTGCTATGTTGGGGTCATTACCCTGAGGACAAGTGAAAGCAGCTTACTGCTTAGTTTCAAGCTCCAGAGTTTCACTGTCTGGAGACATTGGTTTCTACTTTCTACCTATCTGGGCAGATTCAGTGGAATGGATTTTTGATTCTTTGCTTAGTCAAAGTTCTTTTAGGAGCATCATTATCTCTGAAATCAATTTAATTTACAGGAAATGCATTCAGCTTCTTGCAGTGTATGCATCAAGAAAATTTGAGTAGATAATTAATCTGAGGAACTGGAAATTAATTGGGAGGGAAATTGTTGCTTTAAAGATGTGCTATTTAGCACCATTTTACTATTTTTAGCTGTCTATTGAAGTATTATAAGATGTAGAGAAGATAAACCTTTATAGCCTGGTACTCTCCTATTTTGGAGGGATGATACAATATAAACAGCCAAATATTTCTTCCTTTAACTCATTGGACTTTTGTAAGTGCAGAAAGCTAGCTGTCGGCTATCAAGAAAGTTTGGGAGCTACTGGATGCCTGCCTTGTTGTAATAGGTTTATGAAAATTTCAGCTTGCTTTTATAGTCTTCCAGACCTGGAAGTCATCCACGTGAGTATGTCAGTACTTCATAGCACTGGTGCCTGGAGGCTCTGCTGTTCCTCAGGTTCAGTGATGATGTCTGAGGAATGGCCATGGGAGTAGCCTGACCCTTCAGGAGAGTCAGCTGTACCTCCTGCTGAGTTATCTTTGAGAGCAAATGAATCAGTAGCAGGGGCAAAATATCTCTGGGCTCTCTCTTAAGGGGTAAAATAGAACGATGAAGCATTTGAAGAAGTGTTTCCTCTTT
>VXBL01009141.1:252403-294273 GCA_013400195.1 Aramus guarauna | reverse complement strand
TTTTTTTTTTTTTTCTGGACTTTGCAATGGGCACCCAGTGGTAACCACCACCATTTGGTATGCTTTGAAATCACTACTGAGTGAAAAGGTGATGCCAGAAGCGTGCTAGAGACATGGCAATGCTGTTTAGAGTGTTTTGAGGAAATTCCTTTTGCTTGATGTTGTGTGATCTTTACACTCCAAAAGGCCTTGTAGGTGGCTTAAATGTGCAAACTGTCAGACTAGATCCAGGCTTTGTTATCTTTGGGTTTTTTTGCTTTCGGGGGCCAGTGACTTGTTACCAAAAAAAGAGCAGGAGCCTGTAAGAGGAAGGTGTTGATGGCACAGCAAGTTACTTTTGCTGGTGCTGAGTTGAACTTTCAGCCATCTGGTGATAATGGTGTCACTCTTGAATTCAGTCTTTCCTTGTTAGAGAAGTTTAATTGAAATGTGATGAATGAAGATTGTGTGCAATATATGAAGTGCGTTTTTGTGTCTGATAATAGCAAGGATCAATTTAGTAAGAAGCACATTAGAGCGTACTATGGCTACTGATTTAGAATCTAATCGAGGACCTTTTTTCTCATGGAGTGGCTGTGAATGTCAGCATGTAATAATATGAGGCGATGTGTCAATACCATGGAGACAGGCTGTTAGAAATTATATGGAATTAATTCTAGACAGCAATGATGTAAAGGTTAAGCAAGTACAGAAGTGTGACAGAGAGCAGGTATTTGTTGTAGTATTAAGAATATATGGCAGATGTAGAGAACCTACATGAGAATGTGGCTCTTAACCCACGGTTGGGACCGTATCATCAATGGTGCCTGATTTAAGAGGGTTGACTTGCAGGATGGGAACCTCAGAAAACTGTTCTCTAAATAAGTCAGGTCACATAGGCAGAGGGTGGAGAGGGTTTATAATGATTGATGAAGGACTGGATTTTAAGGAGCTTTTTAAAAGGGAGATTGTGGAGTGTCTGTTTGCATTGCGTTGGCTTCTTAATCACGTTAGCAGGATCACAGTAGTCCAAATGCGTGCAGAGACTGTTTTGCTAGGCCTATCTGATACAGCTGAGGAGACCAGGGATGAGAAAAAATGGGCAGGCTTTAAGGACATACCTGCTTTACAGACATCTCCACTTTTCTGGTCAACTGCTAAAGATAATTTTGAAAGGTCCTTTTGCTGTTTCACCCAAGGGAATGAATTCTGGAGGGATTGTGAACAGTTTGTTATGGAGGTAAAGGTAAGTGTCTTACAGGATGCTGTGCTCTGCAATGAGGGAATAAGGGAATGTAACTTTGGGGTTATCTGAGGGAAAACCTCAGTACTTCTGGCATTTGAGAAGTCTAACTTTCAGAGCATACCTGAAAGCATACAGAAAGAGTAGAGAGATGCTTTAAACTGTGTGGAATGGATATTCAAGTGAATTTCTTGTTTTAATCTATATCACTTCAGATTATGGAATATTAACTGTAATTATTTGTACAGACATGTTGATTAAGTAGTAGATATCTGAAGACAAACTGTTCTACAGTGCTTCAGTCTTATTTTTATATCTGTATTTGCCTGTCTGATGAGCAAAAGGAAACTCACGGTCTTTTGTGTCACGGTAAGAAAGCAGTGCTGACTGAAGCCTCTTTGCTTAGCCCCAAGTAAAGACGATCATTACTGTGCATGCATTTATAGCTGCTGCAGATTTGAATGTGGGGGAGGCAATTCAGAAAGGCTTTGAGGTTTTCTTTTTTTTCCTGTTGGCTTGCTTTAGGTGGGGAGTGTCTGGAGAGGAACTGGAATGCAGATTTATAATTTCAAAAACAGTAGGATATATTTTGGTGGCTAAAATGGAACAACAAAATCACGAAGTGGTTGAGCTCAGAAGGGACCTCTGGAGGCCATCTGGTCCAACCCGCCTGCTCAAGCAGGGCCACCTAGAGCCTGTTGCCCAGGACCATGTCCAGATGGTTTTTTAATATCTCCAAGGGTGGAGACTCCACAACCTCCCTGGGCAATCTGTGCCAGTCTCCGTCACCCTTGCAGTGACAAAGTATTTGCTGATGTTGAGACAGAGCCTCCTGTGTTGTGGTTTGTGTCCATTGCCTCTTGTCCTGTCACTAGGTACCACTAGAAAAAGCCTGGCTCTGTTGTCCCAGCACCCTCCCTTCAGGTATTTATTTACGTTGTTAAGATCCCCCCTGATCCTTTTCCACAGTGGCTCCCATTCCACTTGGTGTCCACCAGGACCCCCCATCCTTTTCTGCCAAGCTGCTCTCCAGCTGGGTGTCCCCCAGCACATATTGGTGGGGGGTCTCGGGTTGTCCCTCCGCAGGTGCAGGACTTTGCACTTCCCCTTGTTGAACTGAAGCGAAGCTTGAAGTGAAAATGTTTTGGTGTATCTTTAGATACTGTTTTTGAACAATAACCTTTGGTCTGAAACATTGGAAAACAATGCTGTGAGCATGCCAAAATGCTGAAAAATTCCAAGCGTAGCCTATTTAAAAAAAATTAAAAATCTGGTGCGCACACCTTAAGTTCAGATGATGCTGTTAAAACCAGTCAGCTGATTTAGAAGGATGTGTGTTTATTTCATGCAGCTTGGAGCAAACAGAATACTGATTTCAATCATATTTTGTTTGTTTCCAGAACCCCTCTGTTCAAGGGACCAGCTCAAAGGAGAAGGGTTGCGAGCCATACCCACTTCAGATTTTAGGAGGTGTTGTAGTTCACTGCTGCCTGTTGTCTTTTCAAGTACACTGCTTATGGTTTCCACTTGAATGTTGTTTGTTCAGGAAAATCTAATGTAAATAAATTGGTTGTGAAATGTGGTTAGGTTTTTGTGCTGTAGTTGTCTTGACGCAGTTACAAGGATCTTCTAGAGAAACGGCAAACAACCTTTTAGCACATCCGATTTGAGAATCATAAAAAGGCCTTATTTTCTGCACTTTGGAACTTGTTCAGTTAGAGAAAAGGACCAAAATTTTGGACAGTATGTCTAAAAAGTGTGAATGGGTGGGGCTTGAATCACTAAACTCGGAAACTCTGGGTGATAGGAAGGTGTTTTGTGTCTGTTGGGAAGCCTTGAGGAGCTGCTTAGCAGAAAGGAAGAAGCACCTCCAGGGGCTAATTAACTTCTCTTCTGAGGGTCTGTGCACCTTGAAGGCTCACCGTTGCTGGAAGGGGCATGTCTGCCTGTGCTTCTGAGCTGCTCATCTCATGCAACCCTGCAAGCCAAAATAGCCCTGGTGTTGCTTCTTTTTTTTTTTTTCTTTTTCTTCCCAGACTGGTACAAATGGGGAGAGAATAGGACTAATTCAGGGGCATGTGAAACCTCAATAACTGTTTGTAGGTGTGTGGAAGAACAGCAAGGTAGGAAGACTAAATTACTATATGTATTTTAATTACAATTTCTTGTAGGATGTTGAAATGTCTTTCTAGTCCAGCAGAATAAGAAACAGATGCTTTGAACACTTTGGACTTCCAGGGCGAAGGTGTGAAATGTAGACATCCTTCTCCTATTTCATTTCCTTTCATCTAGATGGCAAGTAGAACTGCATACTTGATAAAGCTTATGCTTCGCTCTGGCTCATAAGTTTAATCGCTGAGTGTCTTCAGTGAGTGTGGATGTTATCAGTGCCTTATAGTCGAACGTGGAACTTTTTTCTTTTTTTCTTCTTTTCTTTTTCCTTCTTGAACATGGATAACTAATATGCGCCCATGTCAGGATTTCCTTCTGAACTGTTGAGTTGGAGCAATGATTTGTAGAGCCCTGTAGAGAAGGCCGAGCATATATGTGTGCCGTTATTTTGCCATACGTGGTCTACATGTTGGATGCAAATTCTGTGTGTGGTTACGATTCCCCTCTTCTGAGTTACTTATTTCTGCATTTTTATGCTGTGGATGTTATCAGGGATGAGGCCTCAGTTAATGGTAATGTCTGCTCTAGCAGGTCTGAGTGTGGGAGATGAGGACAGGAGGCAGTTGTATCAGAAAGACGTGAGTTAAGTTCCTAGGATCTATCCTTGGATCTACTTTTATCCAATAAAAG
Source organism: Aramus guarauna (assembly GCA_013400195.1). Taxonomy (NCBI): domain Eukaryota; kingdom Metazoa; phylum Chordata; class Aves; order Gruiformes; family Aramidae; genus Aramus; species Aramus guarauna. Next base: position 290,249 of record VXBL01009141.1, on the reverse strand, counting down.
ATAGTTGGAGTGATAGGAGAGCCTTTAAGACAGGTTTAAAAAGCTCTTAGGAGTAATAGAGCTAAATTTTACGAGTAAGAGAGCTAAGTACTATTTCTAGAAAAACGTCTCTGTTTTGGTTCTGAAAGTGATACATTCAGTTACAGCTATTGCAGACTTCCAAAACTGAGGATTGCCAGTTGGAGAACGCGGTGCTGGAGGGGCATTTTTGCAGAGGGAGTTGTTGTACAGTAATAGGAGGACAAACATTTGGTAATTCAGCAGTGTGGTTGACTACTCGCCAGCTTTTAATTGTGGTATGTGGATCCTGCTGATGTTTCCAGAGGCATTTGGAATGGCAGCAAACTAGTTAGCCAAGTGTAGGAGGATCATTGCTGGGGAAATGCTCCCTGTAAAGTTTCCAGACTTCAAGGGAACGGAAGGGGGGTTTTTTGTCTTCCTTTAAATGTGGCAGATGCCGATCAAGTGGAGAAGTGTTAAGACTTTTTTTGCTTTTTCCTGGAATTGATGTGAGATTTCCATTCCAGTGGTTTTGAATAATTCCAACTCCACGTTTCTCATCTGCCATGAGGAGGATATAATGTGATGTTGATGTAGCAGTGAGGTACCTTAACTGCACTGTGACTTTTGGAATGTGGTGGTTGGCATTGTTACCACCCGGATTAATGCCTTTGTTTTTCTTTCTTGTGCTTGGAAGGTCTACAAAGAACATTTAGAACCTCCTGTGCCATAAGGCTCACTGGTTTTATTTATTTTTCTAGAGAAAGAATCTGAAAAAAGGATCCTAGGCTGACTGGCTTGTTCCCCTTCTCTCCACCTTCCATGCTGTATGCCTTGTTTTTATTAAAGCAGCAAGGCCTTCTACCTATCCAAATCCATCTCCCCCTGGCAGATAAAAAAAAAAGAGAAAATAATCCTCTACTCATCCTCTCCCAACCATCAGCCTTCTCTCATTCCCCTCAGAGTTCTTCTTCTTCTGTCTTTTGGCCATTCCTTATTCTGCTCCTCCTTCATCTGTTCTTCCCTTAGACTTCTGCTTCTTCCTCAGGTTGTCCTTGTACAATCTGAGTCTCGGGCCTTGCTTGTGAGCATTGCTGTGTCTTTGGCCAATCTCACCTGGTTAACATTCCTGGCTTTCCTCATCTTCCTCCCTGGGCTTAAGAAGGCTTCGTGATTCCTTGCTGATAAAGAGACTGTGAATCTTGTTTACTTGATGGCTGCGGTAATCATCAAAAAGTGGGAAGTAGGGAAAGGGGACACTCAAATGGTGGAAGTTCAGCTGACCTTACAGGAGGTTTCACAGTCCCTCCCCAGCACAGTGGTAAATGGCACACCATCTTGTATGAAACTTTTCAAGAGCAAACCTTCTTTGTAAGCTGCTGTTCTATCACCTGAACGCTGGTGATGACTTAATAGATTGCTCTGATGAACGGTTCCTGTGCAGTGTTTTAAAGTAGCTTGTTGGTGTCAGATTGCTGTCCTAGTTGCTGCTGGTCAGGTTTTCTGTTTGAAAGATTTCATTTGAATACCATGCTACCTCTGTCCTCCATTTTTCCAGTTTATTTGGTGGTATGCATACATCAGAGTGCTAATGTATGTAGCTTTGCGCAATCAGATGTAGCCGTGTTAGGTCCCCTGGCAGCTTGGAGTCCTCGGTTACCTGAAAGGCAAGTTTGAAAGAGTAGGCAGAAGCATGAATGCTGTAGAAATTGTAGGTACACAAGCTAACCCTGCAAGGTGATCCTGACAGGTCCTCTTTGGCTGTTAGGGAGCTTTTGCAGACAACTTCCTCTGTTCCCAGGCTGATGTGAGGCACCTTGTCCCTCGAGCGATTACTTCCCTTGTCAGGGTCTTTCGTAGGTCTCGGCCTTCTTCCTCTGCTGACTGTCAAGAGAAGATGTGGCTGCCCAGGACTTGTTGAGGGAGCTGGTCTGTAGAGAGGGTATGGATGGAGAGTTTCCTCATCTTGAACAGCCCCTTGCCTCTATGTTCTTTGTCACTAAAAATCCATTAGCAGCCCCTTATGAAAGAGGATAGTCTGCTGGTGCTGCCTAGTTTGATTAATGCAAGACATCTTTTTGGGGGGCTGTGTCAAGGCTGTGTGATGGAGTGATGTTTCTGAAGGTATGAGAAAGGTAGAGTTATTTGAATAGAAACTCTCTATAAATCTTCCTAAGTTGCATTAAACTTACTGATAGGTGCACCTCAAGCTTGCATTGCTTTTCTCTGTGTACCTGGTGTTCCAAAGTGAATATAGAAAAAATGTGTGCAAGTTGAGGCGGCATTTGGTGTCTGAACTGCTCACTGTCAAATTTGCACCATGTCCTATCAATTTCCCTGCTCAGTGGTGCCATGAGAGTGGCCACACCAAGATGGGAGTCATCACTCACCTGCAGATCTCTTCTAAGAGTTGATGTGTTAACTGGAAGGGTTGCTCTTAAAAAAACAAAAAAAAAAAAAAAAAAAGAGGGGAAAGGGAGGAAAAAGAAATGCTTGCCAAATACTCTCAGCTTGTTGAAAGCATTATTTACTTTATATAAGCCCTTTTCCGGTCGCATAATTTGTGTCATAATTTTTGTTTGCTTATTAAAAAAAAAGGGGGGGGGGCAAAAATTACCTTAAAAGAAGGTGGCTTTAGTGAATGATTTTCTCCCAGTGATGGTATTCTAGATTACGTCAAATATGCATCCCCAATATTGAATTTTGGGTCTGTATAATAAACTTCATTGATTGTTTGGAATGGATTGGTTAGGGTGCTGTTCTCTGGGTAATGGCATGTCAACTTAATACATATTCTAATGCTCTTGGCTAGGACTGAATGGAATTTACTCGAGTGAGAATTTCCAATGACACTAGAGCCTGAAAATTGGCATTGTGCAATATGCGTGTTACAATGAAGCAGCTTTACTGGAATACAACAAAAAGACTATGTTCTTAGTTTAAAAAAGAAAAAGGCAGATTTGATTGTTTTACATAGGTGATTCAGAAACTTGAACTTTTTTTTATGTAAAGGCTATTAAAGTATCCTTTTGAAATCATTGTAACGAATAATTCTTACACTGCATTAATAGTTATCCCAATGAGCACGCACAAACTAAAACCACATTCTTAAAATTCCTGCATCAATGCTATTTCTGCAGTAATGAGCCTGGATTTGCTGGAATGGACAGACTTCATCTGTACAAAAGACAAAGCTAGGAAGAACTTTTAATAAGATCAAGTCACAGGAAGAAAAGATGAAAAGGTTTCTGGAAAAAAGATTTTGCCTGTTTTGTAATGAAAAACATGTAGGATATAGCAGGAAGAAGCAGATCAGGTTCTCGAGACAGTGCAACAGTTGAGATGGAGTGTTTTGGTTCGAGACAAAAATTGAAAGAAATGGGTATTCTTCATGGGAGATAAATCCAGTGAGTGTAAACTATTACTTTTCCATCTAACCTGAGGGCAAAGAGAAGTAATTTGATGACCAGTCTCGTTCATCAAGATTAGCAGCTATTTAGAAAACTCAGCGTTCTTTTGTCACATAATTTCCATATGCATATGATTTCTGTATTTTTTTATTTTAAAAAAAGGCAAGCTACCCCAGACTTGGAGTTGAGAGGTAGCCTTATGTAGCCTTTGAATTTCTGGGCTGAATTTTTTTCATTCGGTGAGATGGCATGACAGTGCCGGTCCTTGCTGCTCTGCAGACTGACTGCTGAGCTGAAAACCCGGCCAGAGAAGGTAAGTGGCAAACATCTGAGCCTTGTCTGTCTTTGGGCAGGCTTTGCTATTGCCTTACATCGGTTTACATCTCGGGAAGGTAGGTATCAGTATTTATATAGCTAGCTGTAGCATTTGTACCTCTTTAGCATCACTTTGAGTAGATAGAAATGACCATTCCAGGGACAGTAATGTTGAGACTTGGGAGAAGTCTGGGAGGATCTTTGTGTATAACAGCTTCTCACAGATGCTAAGAAGAAAACATTAAATCCTTATAAAGGTCCAAAGTGCTTATTAGCTGTCAATGCTGCATTCAGGTTTTAATCTTTGTATTTGAGAATTGGTTAGTATGTAGAATCCTGTAATTTATTCAGGTCAAAATGCTCTGATTGTGTCTTTATAGATTATGTGCCTATAAATTTCTTGTAATCTTTAACGAGGAAAGAAGCCATAAATAACTCAAGTTTTATTTTGAAGTATACATGTCTAGCTTGCTCTTTGGGAGCAGTAATAAACTATGTCATAAGGGAGTAAATTATCAACAGGTTTTTCAGTTTCTTTATTGTTGGGGTTTTTTTAATGTAGTAAAGATCTGTGTGTATTTTTTTTTTTTTGCTTCAGTGAGTTGCTGCCAAGGCCCTTCATATTTCTGATTATATTAAATTTTTTATGTATGGCTTAATTTGGTTTTGTCTTGACATGCTGATTGATTCCTGTGTTTTCCTGCAACCAGCTCTGATTACTGAGTAGGCACAAATGACAGCAGGATTCCCTGCTGTCAACAGGCTTTCTTCTACCAAGCTGCACTTTTTCTGGAGCAACTGCTTCTTCTTTGCTAGGTCAGGAAAGAGTTTTGCAAGACCTGTTCTGCTACTTCATGACCAACCACTTCTGCTACTGCAGAAATCTGGAAACTAGCCACTGATCAGATGAACATCACAGTGTTTTCACTAAATGCTACTATGAACCACTATGAAGATGAGTCCTGGAATCGATGATCCATCAGAAATCATGTATTCAAGGGATGTTACTTTTATTAGCCTGATGGTTTGGTATTTGCCTCACTTAGAGACTGGCTTCATTCTTGTTCTCCCTGTCCAGTTAGAGTCACTCTAGTTTGGGCTGGCAAAAAAGTGCTGCATTTGCTAAGCTCCAAAGGACTGTCTGAAAACAGCTTTTAATTCCACTGGACTGCGGGAGAAATTCTTCTGACAGATCTGTTAGGGATGTGAAACTTTCCGGGGAAAAGCATGTGCTTATTTCCAGATACATGGAAACACATGGTTGGTATCCCTAAGGTTGAAACCATTTATCCTATTTTGTTGGAGCAGCAGAAGAGAGACAGTTGGAGCACCCTTAGAGAGACAAGGCTATCTTCATTTTGCTAGCTTTACAGCTGAGTGGCACATCTCTGGTTCATGGCAGTGCCTACGTGGTACAACTTTCCTTGTAAGAAGGCTTACAGAAATACTTACTCCCTTCCTGCTTCTGAGACTTCTCATAAATGGATAGGACCCACTGCTGTTAAATTCTTTAACTTTTAAACATGTTTTTATTCCCCCTTGCCTTCTGTCTTCACCCCCCAGAGGTGGCCCAAGTGTTTTAGAAACAACATAGTCAACTGGAGCTCATTGAATAATTCAACTGTTGCCTGAAGTGATAGTAAAAAGAGGACGACCCATTTAATAAATCAACCAGAGCTAAAAGCTCTGTGGTTTGTAAAAATGTTCATCTGCCCTCCCTTTGAACTACCCGAATTTCTTTTCTGAAACACATTGTGTGTGTCCCCCACCCCCTTCTCAGCTGGATTTTCCCTGCTCTGGAAGGGTGCCCGATCTACCTGCAGGTTATTCTTGCAAGTTGTTTCTGTTAAGTGGATCTTTTTCAGAGAATACTGGGACTGTGGTTTCAGCAACGTGGGGCGTTGTGAGCCATTCTCTCCATCCATAGGGTGTCACCGACTAGCTGTCCTCTCTCGTGGTCACTTCTTAGTATTCCCTGCTAAGGGCTTCTGAGAAATCCTATCAAAGCCACTGCTGCAGCAGGAACTTCCCAAGAACTATCAGTGTCACCTCCGGGGTTCCTTGACCATTTTTAACCCAAGAAATAAAGATATTTTGGAGGCTACTGAAGTATGCCTTCTGAAGCAATGACAAGTGACCTGTCCTTTTCATATATGCTTTTGCTTTTCTTTAAATAAATAAGAATTCTCTAAGTGCTCTTTATTTCTTATTTGTGCACTGTGCCTCTGTTATCTAAAACAGATCTAAATGCAAATACTGTCTTTAAGGGACATTGCACAGAAATATAACTGTCTAGGGAAGTTCATAAACCTTTTGCTAAAGACATTCTTCTGTCTATAGTCTGTGTCAGACTTACTTAATCCCTTTGGATAGGCGCTTGCCAGTACATCAGTGTGTTACTGTATAAATTGCTTTTTCATTGTTGCTGTAATTGTAAAATAATCCCTCTATTATACCCACCCAATGATCACTGCATTATCTTTCTGCTGAGCTGCAACATTTCTTGGTGCCTGATGCTGTCCTGCCTGTTGAAATGAGAGGTATTTATTAAATTGGCTTTTCAGTTGTGGCTCAGTTGAAAAATTGGCACAGTGATCAGTAGGAGAGACTTGCTACATGCCTTGAAACATCATCATCTCCTTTATAGTTTACTGCTTTTTTTATTAAGTGGGCCCTACTTCAATCTGTGTATCTAGGCTCATGCAAACCATATTTAAGATTACTGAGCTTTGTGTTTCAGAGGCTGCTGCAAACAAATGCGCGAGCACTGCTGTGTATAAATAAATGATTGTAGGTTTAAAATCAAGGTCCAGGGAGAAATGATCCATTTGCTTCTCTTGCCTGTTTTGGCTGGAGAGTTGAATTAGCAGCTAAAATGTGTGCTGTGGTGTGTTAAACGTCATTGAATAGGAGGCTACAAAGATAATCCTCTGGGGAGAGGCTGTGGAGGCTGGCACCTTTCAGCACCGAACCCGGAGCAGGCTTTGCTGTTCAATTGCTGTTGTCAATGCTGAGGTAGTAGCTCTTTCAATAAAATTTTGTACCCTTTGAAGCATCCCAAACCTCTTAATCAAAAGGTAGAGTGCAAGGTAACACTATGCTTGACCATTTTCAAGAGCTTTTGGCTGTTCTTGTTTTCTGCTGTTTGGGGTTTTTTTGTAAATGGTTGGATTGCTTTCTCTCTAGCTGTAAGGCAAAAAGCTTCCCATGGCAACATGAGGCTCCTTCCCCAGCCCCTTCTCGAAAGTGTATTCAAAGCTAAATTTAAAAAAAAAAGCCACTGGGTGTTCCTACTTTGTTTCTCTTGAAACACAATTAAATTCAGATGACTTAATCTAGGTATAAGCTAGAGAGACTGAACAGTGTGTCTGGATTTTCTTGTACTGTTATCTTCTCTCCAGGTTGAGATCTGCTTGTGTGTGCTGGTTGGTGTGCTATGTTGGCAACCAGGGGTTCAGAAATGACCCAGGTCCAGAAAAGAAGCTGACCTAAATTTGAAGAGTTAAAAAAGCACAAAGAAACTGAAGCATCTCATGTTTCTTAATATACTTTCTGCACTTGAGCCTTGAGACAACTTAAGGTTTGGTTTTTGAAGCTCTTCGTAGAACCACGAGAGTTACAAGTAATTCAGGCGAGTACTGAGCTTCACTGAGAGGTACAGACAGCGTTTCAGTGGCAGCTAGCGACAGGGTCCCTTGCCATGCAAAGCCATCGCTGCAAAAGTCACGGTGGTAAAGTTTGTCAGCATCCTGGCTGTGTGATGGGGAAGAACTGGAGAAAGGATGAGTTGTTGCAGACTCTTCTTGGCTTAAACCACGAACCACCTCCCCCAGTAAACTAACATCTCCCTTCTCACCCTCAAACAAAGTATTGGGCCTGTGTTCAAAGGGGAGGTAATAAATAAGGCAGAGTCAAACTGACGTAGGAAGGACATGGAATATTAGGCTTCTCTCAGTTGGTAGTTCTAAGTGCTTTTCCTGTAAATAAAGCTTCCACTGGCCGTGTTTAACTGTAGGAGGAAAGGGCAACTAACTAGCCTTGGAGTGCTCGATCTCATATCTACCATCAAGAATGGTTTGGAGTCTGTTTCTTGTTTAAGAAGCCACTTTAGAGGAAATACGGCTAATTTGGAAGTATTTAAGAGTGTATTTTCCAAAGAGAGGTCAGGGAATTTTTGTTTTGGTTTGGTTTTAAGCTCCATTTAAAAGCCTGCCAGTTTCCACAGATCAGCTTTAATTTTATTTTCGCCACTTGCCATACCAACAGCAAGATATGTTATCAAATGTATGACCAGGCCAAGTCAATAAATTCTAAATGCACCCTAAATTATTTTCTGTGTGCCTTGCACATTTTTATGAGGTTACTGAAAGGCTCACTTGATACGTGTTCAGATGAGCGGGGGAAATTAAAGTGTTTTCCCCTTTCATTTCTCTTTCTCCTCTATGATAGACTGATCTGCTTTGGCTTGAAATTACAAAGTGTCCTTTAAAGGTCTCTCAAGCAGACAACAGAATTGGTCTCAACTGTGCTTTTCAAAAGAGTATCTGTAAATGCCTTTCTATTCAGAAACTGAAAAACATTTTTCCCCCCCTTGAAATCATACTCTACTATTGAAAGACTGTCCTTAACCTGATGGAAAATACTTCATGTTACTATAGGACAAAACATCCAAGGTATATGATTTTCATACTGTATCATCTTGATGCAGCCATGTTAAGGTAATTGTCCTCTGTACTATTTTTGCATTACCATATTGAGGAATCTGGCCCCCACGGGGTTAAGAGCATCAAAATACTATTATGTATTTTAGTAAGTGGTTTGCTGTTGGATGTGTTTGTACAGGAGCTGGCTGAAGCACAACCCATTCTTATGCTCACACTGCTGGGTGCCAGCCACGTGTTTGCTTGTGCATGCAAGTCACTATAGGCTGCTGTTGTGGAAGCTGGTTCCAAAACACTTTGCTCCATCTTTTGTTGCCTCCTTAGACCATGGTTGGCCCTATTCATGCTTTCCTGTGTGTAGGAGATGAAATCTCTTGTTCCTGTAAACTTTCTATGTTTGCTTATTACAAGCAAAATAATGCTTTTGTACTGCACGGGATTGTAGAGGCGCATCTCCTTAGACTGGTGGGAGAAGTACTGGGTATCAGCAGAACTCAGGTGCTTTTGAAAATGTTGCCCAAGAAAGTAGGAAGAAAAATTTTAAGCTTGGAAAAAAAAAAAGAAATCAAACCAATAAAACTAAGGCTACCTAGTGACTTATTTCATCTGCATCAAATTAGCATCAAATCAAAGAAGTTTTATGGGTATCATTCAACCGCTACATAAATCACTTTGTAAAGCCACCCTTTTGACCAACAAAATGGCTATTTGCTGTAGACAACTGGCATTGGCCTGTTAGTCTGTCAGACTGACTGCTGTTCTGTGCTTGGCTTTCCAACAACACGGGGAAATATTTGGCTAGTTCTGTGTGTAACCCCTGATGTCCTTCAAATGCAAAACCATTTTGTTTCAAAGCTTGGGATAGATCTTCATGCTAAGGTAGTAGAGTGATTTGGATGGCTCAGTTGGAGAACAGTTGCTCTGTATTTGTGGGAGAAGGATGTGGTATTTTTAACGGAGAAGGATGATGATGTTGTTAGGCCAGCAGCTATTTGGCTGCCTGCCTTGGAGCCTGCCAGCAGATCCTGTTGCACAAGCCAGCCTCACCAGCGCAGCAGATGGTGAGACCAGTTCCGTGGTGAGCTGTGTAGTAAGAAGGAATGATTGCTTATAGTGCACCACATCTATTAACACAGAAATCAACAGTGAGGATGCAAAGAAGAAAAAATAGTTTTCCCTAGAAGGATCACTATAAAGTAAAGGCAGGAGCGAGCTGGTGAGCTACAAAAAGAACTAAAGAGACTTCATAAGAGAAGTGTGTAAGCACGTGTACAACAGACAATCAAAATTGGCTGTAAGACTAAAAAAACTCTACAGAGTGATGCTGTGTTTTCCAGCTGTTACCTAAGCAGGACTTTTGTTCATGTGACTGGGAGAATTCGTTAGGCTTTGTACTTCTTACAACAGCTGTGCTTCATGTCAGTGTACAGAAATAGTAGGGTTTAAGATTTATCCTACAGATGTATGCAGAGCTGGCTTCAGTTTGGAGACCAGAGGAGAAATTTCTTGTTTTTCTGAGAAAAAGGTTTTTAAAAAGCACATGGATGATCTGCAAGAGTAGAAAATACTCAAAAAGTTCGTATTAGTGTTGAGATTGAACTGCAGGACTTTAATTCAATGGAAGAGGCTTCTCTTGGTGTGTAGGAATAAAAAATGGCGAATGGAGGGGTGTTTCTGAAAGACTTAATCTACCTTTGTGGATACAGTTTTCATTTGCCAACTAAAAGGTAAGAACTTCTCTGAGCTGGATTGTTGTCTTTGTTGTTTGCTTTTTGCCTTACTTTGTTGTTAGCCCGTATTAAAGAATCTGAGAGATGATTGTGTTGATACATCCCAGGAGGAAAAAAGCTGCTATTAATAGAGCAACTTCGGGCAAAAATTGAGGTTAGGCTTTGGAATTGGAGCCAAAACTACAAATAAGCTGAACTTGAACACTTATAGATTATAAAGCATCTTGCAAAGAAGGTAACCATATCTATTTGCTTCTCTAGATGGGTACCATTGGGTTAGTTGCTATATGTCCCTCTTCCCCAGGCTCTGTTATGCCACTGGTGGAGTCAGATGTCCAGCTTCAGTGTCCTGTTCCCTACACCTCTCTTAAAATGAGCAATCCCCAGAACGCAGTGCAGAACAGACCCAGGTATGCTAAGAATGGCTGTGATGGACAGTAGATTGTAGCACTAATAAGCGAGATGGTTTATTTTGGCCCAGAGCCTTTGATTGAAAGGGACTGGTAATAAAAACTGTGAGGCAGAGCTCCTGTGAATTGTGTTTGATGGTTGTAAAAGGTTGTTGTGAAAGGGGAGGAAGAAACGGCTCATGCTGATGTATTGGTCGAAGAGCTGGCTTTTCAGAGTTACTAAATGGGCGGCTGAGTGCATCAGGCACGTACTGAAGGAGATGGATGTTGGGCACCAGATGCTAAGGTAGGCTAGGCAATAAACAAGCAGAGGAGAATGCTGTTTGAAAATATCAAAGGAGATTAGAACTGCTGTGCTGTAGAAATGATAGTTGATGTTGAGAATTTAAGAAAATTGACTAGATACTGAGGACACTGAGTGCTTTTGGCATGGGGAACACTTAGGAAAAGTTTAGCAAAAATGTCTGAGTTGTAGCTAAATGGAAGGAAAAAAGTATGAGGGGAAAAGGACAAGATGAGGACAGGCTTCATGGCTCTAGCCAGGTGCATCATGCCAGTGAACTTCAGAGGACTGTACAGTATTTTGCTTTGGTCGTTTCACTGTTTAACGCTGGTATATTCTCATTGCCATGAGAGGGAATTGCTGTCAACATTCTGCAGTGTAAAGTCCGGTGGAGTTAATCCTTCATAGTTGAGCCCAACAACATTTTGCATTTTAGCGGGAGCCTAAAGTGATATGCAACATCTGTGTAGAGCATTGCTGAAATTCCTGATAAATGAGTTCCAGAGGCAACCTTCCATTTCTGGGACATCTTACTCTTTTTGTGCGACAGATTTTGTGAACTTTATCACCCTAACTCTTCAGTGGCCTGAGAAGTTAAAGGACTGGAGTCTTCTCTTTGGGTGATGGGAGAGACAGGAGTCTGTCAGGCACTGATGCACTCGAGACTGACTTGCCGTTGCTGACAACCAACGTGTTACACAAGCTCAGCATAACTGAAGGCACTGCAACACTGGGGGTAATCTGTTGGTAATCTGTGCCTCACTTTTCTCTTCTATGTAATAAGTAGCCTTTAAAAATGAATGCCGGTTTTGAAGCTCTCAGGACATAGAGAAGGTGGTGATTATGAACTGTAAAATATTATTGGGAGGTGTTTGAATTATTTCAAGTTACACAATACAAATGAAAACAGCATCTTTGTTTGCTTGGGACATCTCCTGCAGTATTGGAGAGCTGTTGCTGTCCCTACTTTGTAGCAAGGTCACTTCTGTCAATATTATCCAGATGTGTATCCTTAGGGTTTGTCTAAACATGGTTTTCACTGCGTGGTGTTAATAGCTCTTACACTGGCTCCCAGCAGGGTCCCACCCTTGTGCTTTCACCTCCGTGTTTATCCACTTTTGCTACCCTCCCACTGCTATTTTTTGCTCTGTTCAGCTGTCTTGATTCAACAGTGTTGGGGGAATAAATCTTGCTCCTTTCCTCATATAGGAGAGAAAAGTAAAACTTAAAAAAAAAAAAAGGGGGGGGGGGGGGAACGACGACTACAAAGCCCATTACAGAAAAGTGGTGGATAGGAACAGACCTGGAAATTTCTACCCCTGGGACTCTTTCTAGGAACAGGGAAGCAGTGTCAGTTTTGGAATAGGTAAAACCATGCAGGGGTCACCATTCTGGAAGTCATCTCATATTAAGATACTTGTGGCATTCAAAATGGATTGATTTAAATGGTGAGAAGCAGAAGGCTCCGTTCACATTGACTGCATGGTGTAACACGAGTTGCAATACCTGCACAGGCACACTTGGGGGTTGCAAGAGAGGTGGTTCAAGGGTCTACTCTAGGACAGCATTTGTCTGCGCTGCTCTTGCTTCTGTTGACAACTAGCAGGTGATTTTTAATTAAACTTAGGAAAAGGTTATGAAAGGCTCTTCCTCACTGCTGGTGGGTGAAGAAGGGGCACTGTGCATGTGCAAATGCAAAGGGATGAAACCAAGCACATCCTCTTCAAAATGTGGAACATGATAGTGTCATTGCTCAAGGCATTTAGTACTGAAGTCAGCGTAGGAGATAACGGCTTCAAGCCGACATGGCCATAATCCAATCAAAACTTCATTTTTTGCCTGATTGTGTTGGCCTGAGCAAGTCAAATGTTACCCAATTTTCTGACCTAGTTCTGTTTTGTGCCTCCAGGACAAACTCTGTTATATGCTTCTGTCTTTTCAAATATGTGTTTTTGAATGTGTGTGTGAGTTCCTGATCCATTTCAGAGGTGGGGGAGAGTAGTATAACGCTAAAGAAAAAATTATAGAAGTTTCCAGCTGGATTTTTTTTTTTTCCTCTGGCTCTTGTTTTCTTCTGATGGCTTTATCCTAGCAGAAGCAACATGTTCCTTCATTTGAACTGTTGCGATGACATGGATTTAGCAGAGCTGTGCCTGAGACGTGCCAGTACAGGTGATAGCTGAGTGAGGCTTCCTGATGAAAGGTGTCCTGCATCACTAAGCTTTCTGCTCAGGTCGGGCTTTTTGTTTTAGGGTAGCTGCTCTGGTATTGGCCTGAGTTAGGCTGTTTGAGATTGCTAAAATGAGGTGTTAAGAAATAGACTGAAAGTAAATCTCATGAGTTCGTGAAAAATTAGTTTTGGAAGGATAATAATGGTTCCTGGGGTAAAGGAGTGGGTCAAAAGGGAAGAGCTTGACTCTAACCACTGCTGCTAATGTAGCATTCGGCATGCAGCTGCCCATCTGCAAAATGGGAAGGGATTGCATTTTTCTTCAGTTTTGTGAAGTGGCTGAGAAGCTATGGCTTAACTATGATGGAGTTGTGATTCAAATATGCCCCTTGTCACTGTGGTTTATTTATCCTGGTTTATTACATTCAATTGAGAAATTTCTCTTCCAACATTTTGCTTGCCTGATACTTAATTGTGCGTTGGCTTCATGAGCCAGACTTGGCTCTTGGCTTAAATGAAGCCACATTCATTTAATAGTGTTATGCTGTAGATGAATTTTTCCTCTTAGTGCTAAATCTGGGACAGTAGTCAAGTAGGTTCTAAACATACGCTCAGTCCTTCACTGCAAAAGGTTTGCACAGAATTGTATGTGTGCGTAAGAGCTTTTTTTTAATAACACAGCTGCTCTAAATAATGTGCCTACACAGCAGTTGGGAGGCAAAAATTTACAGACCAAGATAGTTGGCTTTTGTTTAATATTTTTAATTCGCATTTGGTGTGCTCTGTAAATTCACCCTGGCTGAATATTCTAACGATATATGACCAGATTTAAGTCTTTTCACGTGCTCACACCCAAATTACTGTAATTTCTCAAAGAAGATATTGTTTTATATAAAGGTTGCATACATTGCACAGTTGCATATTTACGACTGTATTACAGTATCGGTTTTTGCCTCCTGTGTAAATCTTCAGGTTAACATCCCTGGTGCCTGCTGGAAGTCATGATCTGCATCATTTCAGGTGCTCAGTAAAGGGTCAGGAGTAAACCATTTGGTAGTTCCAGTACTGTTGCTAAATGGAAAATCAGTTTCACTGCTTTTTACTGCTTTAATTCATCATTAACTTAAGAAGCTTTTATTTCAGAAATTGAGATTGGTGTTAGTAGCTGGGCTATAATTGCATTCACAATGGTACGTATTCACCCCTTCCCAGGGCACGAGTGATTCCATGGCTAAAAACCGCTACGTGAGGAAGGGCAATTAAAAGGAGTTATTGAAATAAACAGTTTGTACTGAAGACTTTGACTCCCCGCACCCAGCCACGCTGACTGCTGTTTGGAAGTACTTGAGGAAAACACCACTCCCTTAGTAGGAACTCAACCGTGGCTGGGGCTTTGTTTTGATTTGTTCCAGTTGTGTTTTGCCACTTGGAGTGAAGTTGCCCTGGGCTCGTCCACCAAGTAAAAGGCTCTCGGTCACTTCCCTGGTTTTATTTTTCTCCAGGGCTCCAGCTATTGCACTCTACCGGAAGATTAGATCACTCCTCAGGAGTGGAAGAGAACAGTGTTTGAACTGCTAATACAACCTCTTAGGCCAGTACGTGTGCTAACTTCAATTACCATCTCCAAGAAAGGTGAAACACCCCAAGTCGAGGTGCACTTAATCGTACGTTAAAATTGCTAAAAAGGTGTATTTATCTTCTGAGCTATATAAATGCCAAACTGAAATGAAGCATAGGGAGGTGAAATGCACTTTGTCTTTTTCTTAAGGAAATCACAAGTGCCGTGGCTTTTTGAAAGGGAGTGGATGGAAGATATAATGGAGGGCATGTGGGAGGTGCAGCTGCAATTCCTTATGCTTTCCTGGAGGTGTGTTGCTCTTGCTTCCCAAGTAAGCACTACTATGTATTTATGGAAAACCTGATTTTTTCACAGGAACAGTTGTTGTTGCAGCTGTATGCAAAATAATGAATTCAAAAGCAACAGGTGAGAAAAAGGAAAGTGGATTAATAACACAGTGATTCACACGTTCTCTCCCTTGGGGAATGTTGCCCTTGTTCATGCTGGAAGGTGACCTTTCTTCCTGAAATAAAATTGCAAAATCAGAGGTAATAATCTCAAAAGTCCACACAAAGGCTATAGAGGAACTGGTATGAGAAGAGACAGGGGAAGCTTCAACAAAGCTGTGCTGTGGTGAGCTGTGGGACGACTGAACCGTCTCAAGGGAGTCAGAAACCCAAGAATGCTGCTGGGTGAGGCTGCCGGGGACAGACCCACAGTGAGCAGAAGTTTGTTGTTCTGAATGGGTGTCTTCAGTGTCTCTGATCTCAACTTACCTTGAATGAGCTTATTATTTAGATGCTCATAATGAATTAGATAAACAGTGAAATAATTAACAAAGTAGGCACTTAAACGATTATTGCAGGTTTTAGAGCTGATTTTATTTAGATAAATGAGGTAGTTCTTTCTACCATTAGCTGCACCCTAGGAGAAAGGATTCCCCCCCCCTTCTTTTTAATGAATAAACACCACAAACAGAAAATGTAGTGTGGCTTTGACCGGAAGGACAACACAATCGTCTGCTTCTTTTAGAGGGGGAACATGAGAGGCTCTGACTCACATGCAACTTCTGAAAATACTTTCTGGTTTTCTTAAATGTCAAAAATTTCTCAGATTCTTTGACACAGTGGTATAGATCATCAATTCATCAAATGTTGATATATGACTTACTAATTAGATTATAACACAATTTTCCAGGTACTGTTAGAGTACACATAGAAGTGCATCTACATTTTTGCCATTCTTTGAGCTGCTATTTCTTTTTCCTCAACTTGTTTTTAGGCCTGAGCCATCAGTCTGCAGAGTTAATTCCACTGGAATGTTCATGGTTTCTTCTTGTAACCCCTGGTCAGCTGTAGGACTTCAAGTTCTTCACACCTGGTGACTGGATCCTAACCTGGAAATCTTTCATGCTCGGGCAGTATTCTAATGTCTTTTCCTGATCCGTGTATGTCAGCTTAACCAAACCTAATAGTCTCTTTGTAGGTTGCGTGGCTTTTATGATTCTTAGCACAGATAATTTAACAAGACTTGCAAGCTGTTTGCTTTAGCTTTCATTCTTTTACGCACACCACGTGTAGCCCACTGCCTCTCCCAGTGAAAAAGAATAGCAGTTACCAGTGGTGTAAACCCCTGACCTCAGTTCTGCAGGTTTTCTCTTAATCTGTTGCAATACAGCATCCTATCTGTGCAAGACTCATGTATGTTGTGAGAAAATGCAAGGGGATTCAGAAGAGTGATTCAAATTACTGTAAAAGCTGACTGAGTTTCTGATACTTTAAGGTACGTCACAGATGTGATCTTTCCCCTCTTCTTTTAAAGAACAAAGGGAAAAATACTTAGGAAGTTGACTGTGACTGCGCAGACCAGTACTCTGGAAGTGGATGCTGCTGTATGTACTCTGTGTGTGGCGTGGCTTGCTTTTTAAAGGTGTTACCAGAGAGACAAAATGCAGCTGTTGTGCAAAACCTTTCTTGGGAGAAGGTTATTGGTAAATCCCTAGCTGTGAATTGTTTTTCGGCAATGTTAGACCAATCACAGCAATTTTATTTCCCTGTCGTCTTTTGCGTGCTCTGTGTGCGTGTTCACCTGGCCATTCATTATTAAAACAGTCCACTCATTTGGTACTTTGCATTTCCTAGTCACCCAGCTATTTTTTTGCTAAGACTGTTATGTCCCGCTCTTTCCAGAAGATCTCAGAGATCTGGAATGGTAGCTGGATGGGAAAAACACTTTTGTCATTTGTTGTTGTGGATTGCTCCATCAGGAGGCAAATTTCAGGGGGGAAACAAAGCATTTAAGCATGCTCCATAAAGCTGCTTCTTGATTTTTTTTTTTGTCTTTGTGCTTTGATATTTTGTGTGTTACATATATCAAATTGTCAAAGATTCTCTCATATGTTCTCCTGAATTCCTATTGCAAACCTTCCTACTAAGGAAAAAATCCTGTGAATTTGGATGAAGACAGATGTGTTAGGACAGCTGTGCTGATCTGTGTAGTCTATTCCAGTGTAAATTTTATACATTACAGTTGTCCTTGCTTGGATTTTATTATTATTAAAAGTAGCTTCACTCCAGAGTAATTGCTCTGCTTTACCAGTGGTTCAATTTTATTTCAAAAGAGCATTGTTTTTCCTTCAGGAGAGAGTATTTGCATCAGGAGTTACTCTGAGAAGCTGTAGCTGAATCTTTCCTACAGTCAGCCTCCAGGTAATGTACAACTACAAAAGACATCAAGAACTCATCTGACAAGCTGTACTGTGAAAGCAACCAAAAGTTGAAGTCAGAAACTTTTTGAGAGTTTTTGGTATATTTATATCTTGCAAGGAGTCACTAGTGCTTTTTGTCTGGGGAGATCTTTGCAGGAAGTTCCTTTTAACTCTGTCTTGGAAAAACCTGAACAGTATTTTCCTTTTCAAGAGCAGAAAGACTGATAGGTGAGGTAAATCTAAAGCAAATAGTTCTGTTCCACTGACTGCACAAACCATGGGTTTATAGATAAATGAAAATGTAGCTATGGCTTTTTCCCTTTTCACTAATCCGTAATTGGTATTTTCCCTCTCCCTTTGTCAGATGCTTTCATGTTTCGGCAGTTGAGATGCGTTAGCTTCCGCAGCCTGCTCGAGTCAGCTCCTCTGAAACACCTTTGGAGCAAGAGCTGTCTGTAAGGGTCTGAACTGGCGCTTAATGAAGTGCGTGTGTGTTGCTTCTGTTGTCGGTTGCCTTTTGGGCTGTGTTTAGCCATTCCCCAGAGCTGTGCTGCAGACATGAAAGGATGAATATGACATCTTTCAAAGGACTGGGCGGGGAGTCGTGGTGGATGGAGTCTTTCACCACCAACTGAATCATCTCTGCATGCTGAGCCTCCTTCAGCATGGACCTCATATAAGTCCTCACTTGCTCCTTGATGTCTGTGCTCCTATGGGTGAAGCTAGCAGTATAAATAATATCTTTTCACCTAGTTTGATTTATGTAGAACCCAGTTAAAATAATGTTTGCAAATTAAGCCACTGTATAATCATTACCTCATGTAACAGAAGACAAGATTTGATCTGGCATGCGCTTCATGTACTTGAAATAATTTCTCCTAATCCATGGGGTTTGATTAAGACCTTTGACTCCCCAGCTATTGTGCAGAGACTGAAAAATACTGCAATTTCTTAATATCTCTAGCTGGATTTTACATGATGTTTCTGTTCTTTTTCTTCTTCAAAGAAATCAATGAAGAAACAGAGGAATACCCCAAAGCTGTCTATATTTGATTTGCTTGGAAATTAACCATTAATGTCTTCCAGGTGGATAGCAAATGTGTTATGAAGTCTTCCATATCTGCATGCAGGGTAGTGAACCAAACCAAAGTGAAGTGCCGGGGAAAGATCCCCTCAAGCCCGAAGAGCAAATAGGTGCCTCTAGGAACAGCTCAGTCTGTACGCAAGGGGTTACTGAGGTTATATTGACATGATGCTGTGGGTACTGTGGTTACCACTTCCTCAAATCCTCTGTGTAGGCTTATGCTGTATCAGAGTGACTGGAAACTGAACATTTATCATTTTTGTTGTCATATGCTTTTTACTAGCATCTGGAAGAGAAATACCTCCTCCTAAAAGAAATGTCAAAGGATTTAATCATTGGATGGTGCAGATATTCTGAATTCAAGAGGAGCGGTTCATAGCTTTGAGAGATTTGCCGTCTCTCAGAAAGATAAAGTGCTGGACCTAGTTCCACATGGCACATTGCAAATCTTTCAGAAACAACTCTCCCAGACAGGAGTCTTGCCACCTTTTTAATTTGCTGCATTCTTAACTGCTGCATTGTGCACTAATGTTTTATACGAATCACTTCAAAAGTCTTGCTTGTCACATGCCCAGTATAAAATGAAAATGTGTTTGCCAGACAGGTAGCGTAGATCCTGCTGACTCTCATTTACAGCCTGCTTCACAGCAAACATTATTCTGTGAAGGTAGCTTTAATTTTTGTTCTAGTTATTACGTACTTGTAAAGAAATTATTATTAGCAAGGCCTCTGATTTAGGAATGTGATTTTTAAGCCTCTCTACAGCCCCTTCTGCTTCTTACCAGCATGACCTGGCAGCAACTTCCTCTGTAGGAAGCTAGTTTTGAACACCTGTATATATTGATAAATGTTTCTTCTGTGCCGTTCTTTAACCATTTCCTGTGGCAGAATTGTCTTACTGAAGTTCTATGGCTAGACTGGTTTCAGCTTTGTTTTCTTGAGGTCTTAGGTATGGTATTACACCTGCACCCAAGACTTTTCTGATGTTGCGAGAGCAGTTTCTGTCTAAGCAATGGCCAAACGTCTGGTCCTTGGGCCTATTCAACTTGTAGTAGGCAGTGTGGTGTTGTACTGGTGGTACGGTAGTAAAACCTTGGAATGTAGTATTTTAATTTAGTTGGGATGGCGCTTCTCTGCTATAGATGTCAACTTTAGAATATTTCTGAAAGGGAGCTGGAGCAGCTAGTTTCATCTGCATCACGGATGCTTTTGCTGTAGTTTGAGTTCACCACTGGATGTGGTAATTATAGTTGTTGGTGTTCAAGTTTCTGAATCGGACTAAGTGGGTGTTGTGTACGTGAGGGAATGCTGAAATTGGAGACCCGGACTAAGTAAACATCAAAGACCTTTGAACCTGCTAGAGAGCCTGCCGTGATGGGTGCTCATCGTCCCTTAACCTGACAAAGGGTTTTGTTGTCCCGTGCACCATGTAGGTGCATCCCAGGGGGTTTGGGAGAAGTGGCATCACAGGGGAGGAGGAACGTCTCGGCAAGTAATTTGTCCTCATGGATGAGAAGGCACAACCCGTGCTAGCATGTGTTTACAAGAGGATGATTGTAGGACTGCTCTCCCTCCTCTGCTACTATAGCCTGAGCTTACACAGACAGGTTGGTGAAGGATGACTACTATAGCAGGAATGACCAGAGTTGTGGACCCTGCAAGCTGTCACTGATGTGTGATGAATAAAATCTCTCAATGAGATTGATAACATTGGAAAAGTGATGTCACTGTACAGACTTGTGCCAGATGTAGTCAGAATCCAAAAATAGCTGTCCTGCACTGATGAAAGACAGTAGAAGAGGATATGGTGGATGTAAGGATTAGTTTGGTAGTAGTGGCACCAGCTAGTAGGAATAGGTTGGTGTTGAGGAGTAGCGGTAAGCGTGTGAAAGGAACACCAGGGTTACTGCATGTAATGGGCCAGTAGATGAGCTACTGGCCTCAGATCAGCATCTTCCCTTTTTCTATGTGCCACACTTGTGTCTAAACTAACAGCATGTGTTGGCTTTTTTTTAAGTGATTATAGGTTGGAGATTTTAAATGCATTTTCCATGACTTCTGCATAGACAGACACACTTTGAATTTGGTGAAAAGAAAAACGTAAATTAGTTTTTTGGATTGACTGAAGTGTCCTGATGAGCTTCCTGGGTATTCATCACACCTGACACCTTTCAGTAATATTGGTAGGGCTGTAGTCTTAGAAACACAGCAGAGCATATGGGAAACCAATTAATTCAGTAGATATTAATTAATAAACACTTTTCCTCAGGGGAAAACCTCTTAGCACATCCGCTGTTTGGCCCAAGATTGATTGCATGCATGAATGAATAGTGAACATGCTTTCCTGAATTGTCACTTGTTATTTCTCTTGGTAGGCTGGGGACAGCCTCCTCTAGGCTACTGCTGCCAGGCTTTTCAGCAGACTGCAGTTAATGCTTAAGCTGTCTCTCAGCCACCAGCGTTCTCGCGTATAACTGATGTCAACACATGCCGGTTTTCCCCATTGCCCTGTGGACTGCTTCGCTGAGTCTGGCCAGCTCCCGGCACACTATGGCCTCTTTGTTTTGAGAAGCACGCTTCATCAGTGGTGTGCGTGTGGAATTATCAGCTCTGAATATAGCTATTTCATGTATTGAAGTATATACGCTTGTGAAAAAAGAGCTGTTGCACGAATGGGTAGTGTATTGGCAGTGCCTTCCTCTTGATGTCATACAGCTTTGTTTGCATCTGGTACTGCACTGGCTTGAGCATTGTAGTCTGAATAGTTAATAGACCCTGCAGGGCAGTTTAGCTGAAGTACAAGCCTCCATTTAATTTATCTTCTTTTAGAAATAGCCCATTGGCCTGTCATCAAGATCATATAGCTCCAAGAGAGAATAGTAAACTAATGCTTGTGGTGTAGTAGATTTATGGTGACGATCTTAAAATCTCTCCACCTGGTCCTGACAACGAATTAGTTCTCTTGTGAATCTTTTTTTAGTAGTAACAAGATATAAATGGTTTACAAAAGGTATTTGATGCTGACCGTTTGAACTTGCTTGACTCCTGAAACTGCAGAATGCTGCTTACTGCTATAAGCAATGGATTTCAGTGATGATTTCTTCTACTATGGTGTTGCTGCACATGTGAAGGTAATGTTCTTGAAGCCATTCGCCCAGCGATTTGTTCTGAAGTTGTTGGGGTTTTAACTGTGTAAAATTCCATTAAACTAATTATGTGGATTTGTATTGATATTTGCTTACTTCCTGCCAAGTATAAAGATAGAAACCTATTATTGGAATGCAAACATGCTATGATGGAAAAATCACCTTCATTGCAAAATATGGCAGGGCTTCAGAATTGGCAGTGTGCTGAGATGTGACCTTACTGGTATTGAGCCAGAAATGCATAAGTTAGTGTCCCTTTATGGTTTCTCGGATTCTTCTCATTACATGAAATACTCCCTTCTTCCTTAAAAAATGGTCTTATTTTTTGTGGTATGTGAAAAAGAGGAGAAATTTCTTCATGAAAATCTGCAAAGAATACAAAGCTTATCTGATGATCTCACTTCCTCTTGAAGTTACGGGTATAAAATGCATTTATGATGGCAAAGCAATTTTATCAATTGTGTCTTAAAAACCAGTAAAATTTCCAAAAGTTTTGAAATTTAAATATCCTGTTTGAACTTCACAAAAGAAAGAGTGAAGGGCCTCTTGTGCTTGTTCACTGTTTGTATTTACATGGCTTTTGTTGTCAGCTTTTCTTTAGAGATTTTCAAAACATCCTTAGTACAGGACAACTTGACCTTGTCTTGCAGATAAAATTAATTGTGAATCTGACTGTTTTCCTGTATTGTAAATGACTGGCAGAATGAATGGAGGCAGCAGGGCTGGACACAAATACTGCGTGAAGAGGTTTATTTCCCAGTAGTAACCTTGTACAGTGCCTTCCCCAGTGTTACCTTCTGAAGTTGTGCCACTGTGATACAATCACGGCTGCTCTCGATGGTGAGAGGAAGGTGAGAGCTCTGAGTTTGTGTCTCGTCTTCTAAAGAGCAGCAGGTATCTGGGTTAGAAAGGACTTGCTTCAGCAGCTTGTCAAAAAGTTTGAGTTTTTTGAAATTAATCAGTTGAGAATAAAGCATCTTTTATTAATGTGTGAATATCTGTGGTCATGTATAAATCGGTATGATAGCTGCCACATGCCCTGTTTGCCTTTCTCAAGGAAAAACTCTCTGAATACACTGATAAATAGTGAATAGGACGTAAATAAGAAATCATTTGGTTATTGCAGAACATGATTCAATGTTCTAAGCAGTGCTGTGTAGTATTCAGTCACTTCTGGGTTGTTTATGTGCTTTTCACTTTTTAATGAAGAACGCTGTTTTTCATTAGTACAATTTATATTTAACGTCTTTATTGGTATAGTCAAATACCACCTATCAAAATGTCACCAGTCCTTTTCAGACACATGCATAACCTTTTCTACTTAGTACTTGCAGCCTATATCCTTAGCGGGGAAAATTATTAATCCCTGATGAGTGCAACTGAAATGATACATGAAGTCAGCAGAAATCTTTCTACCCAGTGAGCTGGCAGGGCATGTTTATAAGCCAGCAAACTGCAGTGCTTTGCAAAATATTATGGGTCCAAAAGCACAATGAATTATTTCTACAAGGTTTACAAAGCTAGGATTAAGAATAGCTGTAACAGCTACTGCTGAGGGTATACAGAGCATGTTAGCTGGTATATTTTCTGGGTTTCCAAACACATTTTAGATACCTACTAAGAGCCTGTTATAATATGTTGGGTGGCTTTTGTTAAGTGAATGATATGGTTATCCTTAGGTTTCCTTTAATTTTCTAAATGGAGCATTACTCAGTTTAAAATTCTTGGCAAAAATACTTTTCTGGGTTTTTTTCAGTGATCAGAGTTGCTGATGATTCATTATTTAGCAGTTGATATAATTTCTGCATGTATGAACTGATAAATGGTGGGAAGCTGTAAATACTGATGTGTTTGGTCACTGTTGACGTGGATAATTCACTTAAGTGTGGAACCAGGCTAGTTTTCCGCCTGTGGTGTGAGAAGCATTCGTCGGTGTTTGACAGAATTTGCCATTTGGGATGGATATCTTTGTCTTCCACCCAAATAGCTGGATTATTACATCTGCTCATCCTGACTTGCTCGCTGTCATCCCTTGTAAGCAAGCTTTATGAATTTGGCTCCATCTTTGTGTTGTGTTCTTGCACTTCCCCAGTATTTGTGGCTCGGGGCAGTGTTCCTCCCCGATCCTGGGCTCGTGTGTCGGATGCGGTGAGCCAGCCTGCTGGGAGGCTGGAAGCGGTGTGCCTGGCACATCAGCTTTCGGGGTGGGAGATGGGCTGTGGTATGACTGGACTTGTGCTCTCTGGGAGGGTCTCAAAGACCCTTTCTGTCCTTTCCCCAATGAATTGCTCGTGCAATGGTATGGAAAAGTTCAGGCACCACCAGTTCATCCTGAATGTCTATAGAAGTATCACTAAGTCACAAAGCGTTGTACTGTTGCTTGTGAGTGTCTGCTTGTGTAAAATCGAATGCTGGGCTTGTTGTTCAGCTTTCTTGGATTTTATAATCTCTTCGTTGTCAGTAAGTAGCAGTGCAAGATAGGCTTCTAGTGAGAGCTTAGCAACAAAAACATAGTCTAGGCAAACCCCATAAAAAGCCAAAGAATGACATTGCGTTGTTTGGAAAGCCTTAAAAAAGAATCTTAATGTACTGCCATGTGTGGAGAGAGCTACTATTTGTCAAAAGATTTATACGGTGAACTAAAGCAGTGTTAACATGATGAAATTAAAGACTGAAATATTTGTCTCATACTTCCCCCCTTCCTCCCCTTTTCTTACTGCTTTGTTTTTTCATGTGAAAGCCAGTGATTTGGCTTTCACATGACACTCTTCCCATTTATGGATTCTGTCTTTTCTAATTTTTTCCTGTTCTCCCCCTACCCTTTCCCTGCCATGCTTTATTGTTTTGTTTTTCCCCTCGCTGGGATAGACTCATGCATTTTGTAATGCTTTTCTCCTCTGCCCATCTCTTCTTGGTGTGCTTCTGGCTCCCAGCATTGCTTTTGTATCTCCTCTCTGCCAAACTTACGCTCTTCCCTGCTTATGTTTTATCTATTGATAACTGTTGTACTCCCTGATTTAACAAGTCAAGCTGTAGAATATTATGGATTTCTGACTGTTCTTGAGGACATCTTCGTTTGTTAAGAATATAATTATAAATGATGGGTTAGTCCAAATCAGCAAACCTGACTTGTGGGTACAGCAGCACCTTTTTGGAGATATTTTTGTGCTGCTGAGGACTCTGGGAAAGCATTAAAAAGCACTCTTCTCTTAGAAACAGGGTAACCCCGAAGGGAGAATGAACCCTGCTAGTGTGTATTTCTAAGGAGGTTTCCAGTGCTGTGCTCAGGGTGAGTCCCGGAGGCAGGACCCATGTTTATGGTGGGGTGTTCATCGCTGGTGGTGGGCTTGCTGCTGCTGAAGTTGTACTGATTGAGTCTGTCCAACTGTTCAAAAAACAGTGGGTGGGATGACTGGCTGTTTATTCTTTTGACTCTTTGTGAGGAGTTGGAAGAAAAACAAAACAACTTCATTTGAACTCTGAGAAAGACAGCTGTGTGTATAGATGACACAAGGACTGCTAATGCTTCACGGAGAACTTTATTCCTCTAAGACATTTGCGGGAGTTTCACTATAAGAACCAGTTTATTTCTGCCAAAATTTTAGTAGTTAAGGTGGGTCTTATGGAAGCAGTTCCTTTATATGAAGGTAAGGCTGGGTACCTGGATGCTGCATATTCTGCCAGGACAGATGAAACCGGCATATCCTGTACAATCCTAAATAACAAAGGGAGACTAACACAGGAGACTGGTTTGCATGAAAGCGAGGTAGTCACTGCTGCCAGCATGTGTGTCGGGAATTAGGCACTCTTAGAGTTCTGGCCAGGGCACCAGCGAGCTGGCTAGAAGTTTACTAACACCCTGTATCCTCTTTGCAGCCTCGGCTTGGCAGGGCTCCACTGGAAAAATGAAAGATTCCCTTTCCTGGCATAAAACCACAACAAGGAGTGGGAGTGAAACACAGCTGTCCTGTCCCTGGGTTGAAACAGCAATCTTGCAGCTTGTCTTGCCAGCTGTAGGGAAGTACAGCATTCAGAGCATGAATCTAGTTTTCTGACTGATGCTTGTTAATAGCAAGTCCTTAATTTCATCCTGTATGATCTCTTGTTGTTATCTGCGTGCGTTTAATTGAGGAATGTCTCTCTGAAAAACCCTCTGAGAACCTGTTTGAAAGTGACTTAAATTGCTGGCTCCAGAGCTGTGTCATGTCTTAATCTTTATCATATTTGAATTCCATTGTGCAGTGCCGAACAAAAGCATATCAGAAATAATAATTATAAACATACTATGTAAATAATTGGGTGGTTGGCAAATGTGATTGGATTTTACAATTTAAATGCTTTCATCCAGAAGTGCTGACTGTAGACACAGTGCCAATAGGAGTGGTCACAGAAAGATGCATATTTCCAGCAAGCATGTGGAACACTTAGCCAGAGCTGGTGTAAAATGAAAAAACGCCAAACGTGTTTAACTAAGAAATTAAGAGCTATTTTTCTTTTCTAGTGAAGATACTTACCTCTGGCAAGTGACTCCTACCTTAGCTTAGATGACTCTTTCCTTTCTGAGATTCATGCTCATCATGCAGTAATAGCAGTCCTTGCTAAATGGCCTGGCTGGCGATATTTAGCATTCGTATTATGCACCGAATGGACCCAGAGGTTTCCCATGAATTTTCTAGGTGACAGTGCTTTTTCTTTTTTCCCCTTCCCTTCCTACTATTATGCAGCCATCTCAGTTATGCTGGCACAACAGGTTTTGGGAGCTGTGATGTACATAGCAAGGGTTAGGGGATGGGACAGACAGTCATTCCCTGGTGACGATGGCTTCTCAGTTGAGTTGACACAATGCTGTGGTTTGCAGCCTGGCCTTATTTGCAGTACTGCTGGTGCAGCTGCGTAGGGGATTCACCGTGGCTCACTGCTGGGAGAATGGAACCTCCTTAAGCCAAAACCATTGCTGAATGGGGAACCTTCATTAGCCCCTTCCTTCTCTGGCTGACAAAAATCTCTTTATTGCATTTAAGGATAATTTTCTGGGGGTGAGCTGGGGGAAGTCCTTCACAAGCTTTAAATAATTTGTTCTTAGACTGAAAAATCTTCAGAGCGGTATAGCAGTCAAGTAGGAGTACTTGTGTGTATGAGCATGAGCACATCTCCATTATCAGGTCCCTGATTAAGTAGGAACATGTTTCCTAAAAATAAATAGGTCTAACCTATTAAGTGGTTAGCAAAATTTTAGCAGTAAGTTTTTCTTTCTTACACTGCTCGCACTTGCTGTCTAGAAATTAAAACAAAGTGTGTGTGTATCTTGTCAGCCCTCAGCTTCCTGACATTGGGACTAGTGAAACCTTTATCTGTGAGGCTGAAGGGTTCTCTATGAGCTTTCCATTACACCTTTAGGCACTTGAACTTTAATAAAATTGCCCCTTGACCTTCTCTTTGAGGTGAATAGCTTGGACCTTAGGGCTGAACGATCCTCCTCTTACGGCTGTTCATTTGGCTGTGCTCTGAGCCTGCTGCAGTGTATCCACATTCTTCCCCAGCTGAGGATACAAGAGCTGAACAGGTTGTCCCAGCGGTGACCATGTGGAGGCCAAATAGAGATGATGAAATGTTCTTACTCAGCATTTTCCCTAATATCCAAATGCACTCTCTCATCCCCCACCCCCCCTTCTCTTTCTACTGTTTATTGCTAGTTTAACAGTGGTTTAGCAAGTCTACCTGTAGTCTTTCCAGCCTGTGTGAGGTCTCTCCATGTGCAACTAGCAGTTACGAGCTCCATCTTGGGAAATACGCAGAGAATGTGTGAAGTAAACCGACTACTGGGGAAAAAAAGCCGTTGTTGAACTCTCTTGGGTAGTTGAAATAGCACAGTAACTGCATCGCGCTTGGGAAAATTGTCTTTCTGCTGGAATCTCTTCCATTTGGAAGATTTACAGCAGATAGAGCAGCCTCTGGCTTTGTTGGCTTGTTTGTGTCTCTTGGTGTTCAAATGGACTTACAGTTATCCAGAGACCTCCCGCACAGCTTCTTTCCTGCTGTCACGTTTTTGCTCACTGGGGTTAGATTGTATGGAGAGCCAGGGTGCTGTGAGAGGCTGTTCACACGTTTCCTGCTATGTTTTGTTTAGATGATGGCTTTTGGTGTGGGGCTGGGAGGGAAGGGGGCGAGATGCAGAGGGAAGAAACAGAATGTGATTTAACATGGGTAATCTCTTGGGGAACTGTTTGGATGGAAGCAGTCCTGCTGTCTTGGTGCCAAGCAAACCTGCTTTGGTGCTTAATAGTGGGAGACACTGGCAAGCACATTCCTTATGAGATGGGTGATTAGATTTATTGTCAATCACTTTGTATTCCCTAGAATGAGAAATAATTTATTTAAGAAATGGCTTTCTTGGAATGCAAGTTTAAAAATTCATCAGTGATCCATTTGTTCTGTCTCCCTCAAGATTATAAAAGCTTTTTTCCTTTTCTTTTTGTCTTGTGGTGGTGTGTTTTGCCACAAAAAGCATTTTTGTTTTGTAGTTCAGATCTACAAGCAAGATTGTGGGTGGATGAGGAGATTAGTTAAATTTAACACTGATCTGACATGGCTGCTAGGACACCCGAATAATGTTCCAGTCTTGGTCGTAATTCAAAGAATGCAGAGATGGTTTACATCTGCCTTGAAGTTAAAAACCCAATTCTCTAAGGTAGTTTTGTAGCAGTGCAAGTAGGCGTGTGTGTGAGCCTAGAACTGACAGGCTGGGTCTGGCAGATTTTGGCTTAACACAGTAGCGATGTGTTTAAGTGGCTGGAGTAGAGTCTGGGACACATGGATGGCATAAAGGAACTTGCTGCTGTACTCTGCCAAACTGACAGTTCTTTTTTTTTGTTTTAGATGAAGGACCTAGCTTGTACTTCTGACTCCTATGTGCATGTAAGTTTGTGGCCTTGATATTTAGTAATACATGCATCAGTTTAATTTATGACCCAAACTCCGTGGGACCAAGGAGAAATGAAAGCTGAATTGCCTGTCCTGTAGAAAGGAATGTACAAATGAGTCATCCCACACCACCCTTAATGCCAGCATTGTAGTGGCAGCAGGTGGAGATGAAGGAAAAAGCTTGCTGGAAAATTGTAATCCATGATGTAACCTCATCCCACTAAAAATCTCCCTAATTTAGCCTTGGTTAGTTCATCTGAAAGACTCCAGAGGAAGCAAGTTGGATCTGTTCTGGGTTTGGTCAAAGATAAGGTGTGCAGATTTGCATTGTGTTTGTCTTTGGGAGGTAGTGTGGCAAATCACAGCCAACTCTCTGTATGAATCTTGGTGAGAAACAGTCAGTTCCTGCTCGTTTAGTATGATTTCCTTCCTAATGGGCAAACATTCCAGATAAACGCTAGCTGTGCTGCTAACAGCTAAGTTAAGGCGAGCCCTAATACTGCGTGTGCCAGGTGTTTGTTCGGGGTTTTTGTTTGGTTGGTTTTGCCTTTATCATTTTCATACTAAAAATAATGGCTTATGCTTCTATTCTACTACTTCATCTAGCTGAAACCGTGGGTAAGAAAAAGGGTTTGTGCCAAAGGGACTGAATGATGAACTGTGGTACCCTCGTCCAGTTCTGGGTTCTACCCTGGACTGCGTACATCAAGGCTCTGAGGCCTGGATTCATCCCTCAGTTTTAATGCTTTCTTGAAGTGCTTGAGGTCATTTCCTACAGATTCAGTGGCAAGAGCTGGATGTGTCCAAAGAGGCGATTTAGTCTGTGCAAGATCTGAACTGTTCTCTGAAGCTCCAATTCCTCTTTTTGACTAAAGAGGAAGAATTAAGTTATTGTGCGTTTGGATACCTCGCTAAGCTGCCTGAAGATAGGTGCTGTGCATTTGAACCTATTCTGCATCCATTTCCCTACCTGGAAGATGTGTGTCCTCACTCTTCTCTCCTGGTTGTTGTTTGGGTCAGCAGCCTGCTCTATCACATTGCAGCAGTATTTCCCTTTTGCAGTACAAAAGCTACTAGTGATTGTTTTGTTCTGAAAATCAGTGGGCATGAGTGATTTGCTGAGCATTACCTTTAGTGTAGTGGGACTGATTAACACCTAAATTTTAAGTATATATTATCACATCTGTTGAAGTTGGCTGAGATGTAATGTCTTGACATCTTTGGTTAACACCCAGTCAATCTGAAAAACAGGGCAAGGTAACACAGAGCCCTGAGAGCCGTCTTGCTTGTCAAAGTGACAAATTGCCCTTTCTGATTCAAAGGACCAGCTTGCATTGCAGAGCTAAGTAGCTACTGGAGAAAGGGGAGGAGAGCATGGGAAAAATACCCTATTTGTTTAGGCCTTCCCCTGTATTTTTTTGTTGTTTGTTGCTCTGAGTTGAAGCTCTTTGTTTTCCTTCATCTGAAGCAATTTAACAGCAGGTTGAGAGGAGCAAAGCCTCTGGGATTCTGCCTCTCCCACTTCTTGTTCTTATAAACTGTTTACAATCTCCTTCAGTTTTCTATCTTTGTATGGAAAAGTTCAGTGGGTCAGCTTTCCCTTTAGCTTCATCCATCATTCCAGTCAATTAGAAATAGTTGAGGGCCAATTGCCCGGTCTTCCATTAACTGAGACACTTCAGATTGTTTAAAATAGCATAAAAGCCCTCTTTGTTGACCGTTGGGCAAGCTCTGTAGATTTCCCTGTTGATGGGCAGTTACCGCGTGGCTGAACAGAACCCCAGTGTGTCTTGCACTACTTGAGGGATGAATATTACTACTACGGGCCTTGTCTGGGGTTTGATTCCTTCTCCTTCACCTCTGCCTCTTGCTTTCCCTGAAAGGTGTGATGCCTTCAGATGGTGAATTACCATGCCTGCTTGCTAAAAAAGCTGCTCTTTGTGGCTTTTCAAAACTTCTGTAGTTGAGAGTTTTTTCAGTTGCTGAAATGTTCCTTTTTAACCTTGGTGCTTTAAAAGCTCTTGGCATTATTTGTTAGTCGCTTGTCGTGTGTGTTTCTAAAGGACAAAGGAAGTGTGTAAGTGTTCAGGAAACAGTTAGTGCATTGTAGTGTGTGGCTGAGTTCATTCTGGTACCCCATGCCAGGACAGCCTGCTTTCATTTAGGGCTAACACTTTCCTTATGTTCTGAATTGACCAGCCTTAGGGTAGAGCTTGTGTGAGAGCTCTAATGGAGAGCTTGAAACTTGGCATAGGTTAATGTGTTTGGGTTCACACTGAAGTGAGCTGAATCCATTGTATACATACATATATATTTATATATATAAATAAAACCCACATTTGGTTTCACATGATATTTAACCATAGGAGTAGGCTTACTGAATGGAGGTCAGTTTATCTGCAGCAGAGTAGATATTTATGTATTCCCATCTTAAAATCATTGTCGATCTTGCAAGCTCTCCTTCCAGCGTTGTATACTGCCTAGATTTCAGTACATGCTGGTCCGTGTGCTTTTTGTTGCTCCAGAGCCTTTTTGCCTGAATGTGTCGTCATACGTCATCTGTGTAGCAATGTGTCCCCTGATTGTGAAGAGTTTGGGTAAGTGTGACTGAGCACCTGTGCTTGAAGACCTGGACCTTGCTGTGGTTTTTGAACTGGAGGAGTGCAGCATGTGGAAGTCCTTGAACATAAGGCCTCCATGTTCTTCCAGAAGGTGTTCTGGCTTGCAGTGGTGCGAGCACTGCTGTATGTGAGGGCTTGCCTGTTTCTCCGTTCCTGAAGGACGATCTAAAAGGAGTAAGACAGTCTCCTGTACGGCTGCCTCTCGGATGGTACAGGCTCAGCGATGTGCGCATGCTGGTTAGCTCGGATTCCAGCTGTCGCGCTACTGAGTTGCACTAAGAGCTCTCTGGACAAATCCAGGGAGAGAGCACAGCAGGGATCTTCAGGCTGTGGTGAAAGAAAGGGAGGTCTGACAAGGCAGCAAGATATGATAGTAATCAGATTTGAGAGCCTTCAGCTGATGAGGAGCTGGATCTTTTATTGGAGAAGGATCTGCCACAAATACACCAAGTTCAGCAAACTCCACCAGTGATTTTCCTCCTCTTTGACATCCCATTTGGATGCCAATCTGATGCAGATCTCAAGATAGACTTTTTCAGTTGGTGTGTTCCTGCAAACTTGCCTTTTTTGTCTTCCTTTCCCCTCCACATGCCTTCAGCAAATAACAGCTTGAGGGCATGACTGAGCTGGAAGTGCAGACCTAAGTTGGAAGGAGACCAGTGGGGCAGAACATCAGCCTGAGACTTGACTGACAACACCAATGTTTGCCTGCTTTGCACTTACATGTAATCTCATGCTTTGCAGAGATTGAACCTTTAATAAGTAATTTAAACAAAGAGAAGTAGGAGGAGAGAGAATCCACATTTAATTCAATTAGCATTGTTGTCCAATGCCATTAATTATGCCCAGCCTTGTAATGTGTTTCACAGAAGTCGATACACTTGAGCTTTGTCTGTGCTGGGATCAGCTGAGGACAAGTATGTCTACTGGTGAGGAATCCAGCCTTTGTGCTTTGCAAAAACCTTCCAATTTGGTATCTGACAGTAGCCTGAAGTAAGCAGTAGCCTGAATAGCCTGCATTGCAATCTACTGAACAAGGGGAATCTCTGGGAGAATGATGATCCGGTGTACATGTTTTCAGTGTTTTTGAAGACGGACTGTTTCAGTGGAAGTAATAATCTCCTGCAATTTTCTATTATTTCCAGACTGTTTAGAATTGTTTCATAGGCAGAGAATAAAGGACTTTGTTTACTGTCTTAAAGTACGATGTCTGATCCTCCTGGGGGAGGTTATTATTTTATTAAAAAAAGATATAAAATAGCTAGTATGATGGAAATGTAACTCTAGGAATTGAAATGGTGATGATTATAGAAGCTGTAGTCTTCTAATGCAAAATAAGCCCTAGGAGATATGTGCCCTAAATGGTAAATCACTCTGGTTTTTAACAAAACAAGAATTACTGTTATTTTATGATTCTTATTTTACAAGGTCTTCAGCTGTTTCATCTGCACTTAACTTTTACAGGCTGGGTATAAACTGATTGTTGTTTTGCCTTTTAAATAGCTTGGCTTTTTTAAAGCACGCTGGAGATGCAAGCACAGATCAACTGGATAGGATTCATTTGGTACTGAGAAAAGCCATTACTGACACCATATGCAATAACTAGATTGGAATCTGTTCTCATAATTTGGTGGTGTTTTGTAATCTTCTTGGAAGGAGCCAAAGATTATTATTTGAAAGGGACCTCATGGGTAATGCTTAGCAGTTGGGGGGAAGGGGGGGGTATCACCTTGAAATGTGTGTGTTTATTGCATGACAACTGCTGCCATTTTAGAGGGCCTGTGGGGATCCCTCAGGGCCCTGAGGGCACTGACAGACCTCAGTGGCCCTGACCAGCTTCACGTGGGGCTTCCACCCACATTCCCAGCCCAGAGACCTGGGAGCTTTATTTAAGCTCATCCATGGGCCCTCAGTCCATACTTGGGCTATGCTGGAGTACCACCAGGCTCCAGCTTAGCCATAGCTGTGCCTGTGCCTGTCTGTGGACCCCATTGATCCAGACCTCGGCCTGCAGCTTGACTTCCCAGCCTGACCTCAGACTGCCTTGTCACTGTGGACCTGCCTGGCTGTCACTGGACCTGATCCTAATCCTGACCTGCAGGTTTGCTTTCCAGGCTGCCATTGAGCCTCCCTCATCACCGTGATACTGCCTCTTGGTTGGACCAGGCTGCTGTCTCAGGCATGTCCTTGCTCGGGTGCTGTGGAAGCGAACCCCAGCCAGCAAGGCCCCTGCCCAGCCATCCGTGGGATCCCCCTCAGGGAGCTGCTGGCCTGTGGTGCTCCCTGCTGCGACTGCTGTAGTTTGGCTGTTGTGCAGCGAGGGTTTCAAAGGTCCCTGGAGGAGGGAGCCAACCTGCAGGAACTGTCAAGGATCCTGATGGTCTCCTATTAAGAGGACTGGAAAGAAGCTTCCTTTAAATTTGGTCTTCCCAGATGCTCAGCTGATGACAGCAATTGCTGTGGCATGGCAGATCTGTCTTGTGCTGGGGAACACCCTCTTGTTTGGCAGTACGGGAAGGACCACAGAGTCTTGGCCAGTGTGGTAGGAAAAGAGGAACTGTCTGCTTGCTTTTGCTTCGAAAGCCTCCAGCAAGGTAAACGAAGGAGGGTGTGTTATTCTAAACTGGAATTGCCTACCTCTAGCAGGCAGGGAACTACTGGTAGGATTATTCAGTAGGGGTGTCATGTTCCAGCTCTATCTGGCAACCGGTGTTTTACTTTGAATAATGTGGCTTATCTGCCAAATGTTTGGAATCTGAGATGCTGAGATGTATTTAGCAAAAGAGCGTCCTGAATACAGACTTAGAAGCTGAGCACAGAGGAAGGTGGTTGAAAGGGGTAATGTGTCCCAGTTTCTGCAGTTTGTGATGACCTGAAATCCTTAATGATGGAAACTAAGAACAGCTAACAAAATCTTTGCATCTCTTCTACATTAATGTTAGCTTGTGACAACTCCAAGCTAGTGATGTGGGGAAAGTACTAGTTTTGGAGATCAAAGAACTGCTTCCTTAAGCTAATTCAGGGAAGAGAAAGCTGGATGATACGCTGTCCTCTTTGCTCACTGCATTCCTCAGTAGCTCACATAATAAGAAGGAAGAGACAAGATGATGCTGTCTGGTTAGTTGTCTGTGTTGAACTTTGCAGGCTTTTGTTCTTTCTGATGGTTAGGAGAGTCTCTTGCTTACAATAGATTTTCCTATAGGAGTGGAGATCTGTGCCTTATCTCCTTGAATCTTCATTTTAGAAGCAGCCAGAGGATAAAAAGTAGCACAGTGCTCATTTAAAGTCAATATGCTCTAGTTTGCAATTTGCTCATGTTTAAGTGCCCAGCTTTAAAGGTTTCCTTTGCCCACAGGCAGTCTGAATACAAAGGATGACTATTTTTTTTCATAAAGAAAAAGCATTGCAAAATCTCAAAGAGCAAAATATTTCTTTCCACCTTCCATCTCCTTGGGTTTGTTTATCACAAGGCAGAGTTTGCCCCTGAAGAATCTAGAGGGGAATGAAGAGATGTAAATTCATGCAGTCACCTCAAGATGCAGCTAGAAATGAGGATGATGGATGAGATGTGTGTATATACATACATGAGTGAGAGGAGTGAGAAAGTCCCACCTTAAAGCAGTTTTGGCATTCAATGCTGTGGAGCTTACGAGAAGGTTTACAAGGACAAGATGTAATGGAAAAAATCTCTGCATGTAACTGGTTTCTTTGCTGTTGGCAAGGCTGGGGTTGCATGAAGATGAACAGAAGTTCTGAGTCTTCACTGTATTGCAATATTGCGTAAGTTCTTCTGTTTAGAGGGAAGCTTTACTGTGGGGTCGGGAAAAGAGAGTTGCAGTTAGAACGCAGTATCCTCATGAAAAATGTGAAGGAATTAATATATTTGTCCCAGGACCTAGTTTCCCTTCTGAAGCTGTGGACAGAAGACACAATCTGACATCCAAACCCTACCATAAAGGCTTTGGTGTGTAGCATAAATTATTGGCCATAATGATTAAGTGCTGCAGACTGGAAGGAGTGACTTCCTTTAGGATTTCAGAAGCCTTATTCTCATGGATTGATTCTGTAGCCCGAGTTATTCTGGTGTTTCAATAGAAATGGAAGTAGTGCCTGCTTCTCTCACCTCTGGTGGTCCAGCATGCGTTACCTTTGAAGACTGTCCATGTTGCATTTTGACTGAGATGATTGCCTGAGGCTTATTGTCATGGTCTTGGTTAATATTAGCGCTTACCTGAAAATGAAAGCGGCTTCCTTACTGAAGTTCGAGTTCCAGAACGTCAGAATACAGCTGGAAATAAAGGAAACTGAACAGGGGCATTGCAACTTGTTTCAAAGGAAATTATAGATCACACAAGAATTAAATGATGCTTTTCTCTGTGGAGCTTAATGAGACCTCAGACCTCCTGCTCAGCAGCATAAGGTCACTCAGAAGGATAGGGTCCTTCAGGGCTTGC
Source organism: Aramus guarauna (assembly GCA_013400195.1). Lineage (NCBI taxonomy): Eukaryota > Metazoa > Chordata > Aves > Gruiformes > Aramidae > Aramus > Aramus guarauna. Next base: position 254,779 of record VXBL01009141.1, on the reverse strand, counting down.
ACAAAGCATGGCATAAAGTTCTTCATTGGCATGAAATGGGGGTGGAAGGCTGCTCACAGGTGGAGAATATTTTAAACCTTTATGTAATTAGACTCAGCCCCTGTGTGGCAACAGTTTCATCCCAATCATTTTGTTTTCCTGTGATGTGAAAAGGTGTACGGAATTTGCCCATGGTGTTTTCTTCAGGGAAAGTGTGTTCACTTTGCAATTTAGGGCCTCCTGTCAGTCTTGTGGGTTGGTTTTTTGGTTTGGTTTTTTTAAGTGAAAAAAAAAGTGCATTTGTGTGTATATATATTTATTAATAAAGGGTGTTCTTTGTGTGTGTGTTTGACAAGATGTGCAAATAGAAGCACTATGAGGCCTGTGTAGCCCAATACCTCCAGGGCATATAATGAAATGAAATGAGCAGCCTGTCGTTTCATTTTACATAGTTGAGGATTCATAACGCTAGGGAAAAGTCTTATTTCTCGGTACGTAAGCTGATTCTTTATTGGCCACTTGCTGTGAAACTTCTGAAATACATTCATCTACCAAAGGGGACCTTCTCTGATTTCTGTGCAGAGACACACAATTGCGTAAGGAAAAGGAAAGTTCAGACGTTAGTGCTGGGAAGCAACAGAAGTATTCTCTTTGGGCAGTATCCCTGCAAGAACTGGCCTTTGATCTACTTTCTTTCTGTTTAGTGTTTCTTTATGTTGTCTATCTGTTATAAATTTTAAATAAGCTGATAGCGAGTTAGATCTTATGGACTTAGCAAAGGGAAGATGTCAGAAGGGTAGCATTTCATGTAATTCAGCTATTAATCTTTAGCTATCTTTTTTTTTATATATATAAATTATCATTGGTTTGGACAGTTTGAGAAGGGTGTCAGTTTAATAAGTAGGTCTTGATGTTTTATAGCGTTGTGTAGTCTGCAACTGAGAGTATTTTATCAAATGGAAATAAACTTTTAATGGTGTGTAAGATCAACTGCTCTGAAAGCCAATGGTCCTGTTCACTGTGGAACTGAATGAATGTTTTTACAGACAAAATTTCCACTCCTGCACTGGGCATTGAAGAGAAAGCTTAAAGCAGGTTTAAATATAAGGTAGTATTCTCTTAGTCTGTAGTAGGTTGCCTATAAATATGAAGTCCTTGATAGGTGCTTCACATGACTTCCATTTACTAAGCTGAGCCCAGTCATACCAGCATAGCTGCAGCATGCTTTTTTGAGACAATTAATATTTTCTCTGAATCTCTGCTTGCAAGTTGTTGGGTAAAACATGTTTGTCAATTGAGAAAGCTGAAATCAATAGAATAGTTACACCATGGTGGTAGAAGTGAAAAGTTTTTTTTTTTTTTTTACCTGCTTCTTTAGGAACAAAGCCCCAGTAACCAGACATCAATAGCAATGATGCAAGAGCCTCAAGAAATGGTGGAAGAGACAGTTACTGTGGAGGAAGACCCAGGAACTCCCACTTCCCATGTGTCTATTGTCACTTCTGAAGATGGAACCACAAGGAGAACTGAAACCAAGGTGAGAGGTTAAAAAACAATGAGGAAACTGGCAACATACCACCTTATCACAAAGTAAGAATAGCAGGGAGTAGCGTGAGTGATGACAGTCATGCTATTGTGATCCTCAGTGATTTTTTGAATGTTGTTGGCCAGCAAAGCTGAGTTGATGGCTTTTTCAGTTTCACCACTGTCTGGTTTGGTCCCAACCAGCTGTGCTGATACAGCTGTTCATGGAGCTGTGAACTGAACAGTAGAAATTATCCAGGTTAACAAAACAAAAACACTGGAACCCCTTCCCAGACTGTTCATTCTTTTAAGATTCACTTCACTGATACAGTTCTCAGCATTGACCTGCAAACACATATGGTGATACAAGAATTAGATGAGTTGGTAGGGCTTGGAGTAAATTACAGCTGAGGAAAATGTGCTTGGAAATATGTCTTCAAATTAGTTATGATCTGTAATAACAATATGCAATTATGCATTTGTCCTTCACAAGAAACATCCTATTTAAATAACACCAGAGCATTTAAATTCTGCTGCAATCTTGTGAATGGAATTTTATTTTTGATGCATGGGGAAAGCTGGGTGTGTTCAAGTGACCTGTACCTCAGGTTCTGCTGGATTACAGGTTTTGCATACGTTCTGATTTTCCTTATGTCTTTTTCTTCCATTGTGTAAGATAATTTTGCAGTCTCTGCTGAAAAGGTGCTATAAATTCATGGCTGCCTCACGTGCCTTCGGGTACCACTGGAACATTGATACACCTTGTCACTTGCGTCTTGGAAGTAGAGCTGACATCTTTTTTAGGTTTCTGTCTTGTGAAAGATTAAGGGTGATTCCTCTGTTAAAAACTTCTGAATAGTACTGATTTAAAAA